>WOVY01004115.1:0-112875 GCA_013436015.1 Rhipicephalus annulatus
AGTGGCAGTGACGCGTGGGCAGTATGTCGCTCCCTTCTTGCAACCTCTGCGCGTAATGATTTACCCATTCTTTCTGGGATTGTAAAGAAATTTAATGAAGGGCAGTTTGGCGGAATTCGCAATGTATACGAACCTCCAAATGCCGGTCGCTCCATCAATTTGTGCACTTGCACTGCTGGCAGAGTTTTGCTTGCAACGCCTACTTCGAAAACTAGCGCAAAAGCTTCAATGGTCATGCTTTTCAGCCAAAACATCGCCCAATTTCGACACACTGGCCATCATTCAATTCTTTATTTTACCAGGGAGAATTGGTGAATAGTCAGATCGATGACGTGCTGACGCAGCGAGGACTAGGTGACTTGTTGCCCGCTTGTCATTCCTCTATTGCAGTGAAGCACATATTGTTTTCTGCAGGCACACATTTTTGTACTACGCCTGCGTTTTTTTTTCTTTTGGTGGCAGCAACGAAGCTCACCATTTCTTCGTGTTTAAGACGAGGCATTGTAGGAAAACATAACCTTGGAGCCGCAAGCTAGCCAGCACAGTAAAGAATCAGCCTGATTGCTTTGAAGAATTGCAAGTTCCTTGCACCCGATTGATTGTATGTTCTGTTAATCCAAAGCCCACTTAATTCGAAGATTTCTCGCAGTCCCAGTGACTTTGAATTAACAAGGTTTTACTGCATTTTGGGTTGGCTATGCATTTGCAGGAAACACGACATCAAGCGACTGTTCAGCAGAAAAAGAAGGCTGTTGATAAGCACTTCAAGAAAAGGAATCGAGACCTCCTGTTTGGTGATGCTGGCAAAGAAAAGACGGAGGCAGAACGTCTCAAAGAAGATGTCAGTTTGCTCAGGGCGGAAAATGCCAAGCTATTGGAGCGCATTAGAATGCTTGAAAAGGCTTTTTGCAACAAAATTTTCGAAACAGGTTTGGTGATTTCCTTATAAATTGTTTTCATGCACTGTTGCTACAGTGGTATACATCACTACGTTGCAGTTTTATTATATCGATCATACAGTTTTGCTGTAAAGCAGAATGAACCTAAGCTTATATCTCAAACTTCCCAGTGATACACACATCCTAATCACTTGCAAGTATGCTTTTCCATACTGTCGCAGCTTGGTGTACGTCAAAGAACACATGGACAAAATTTCTGAGGCCCTCAATTACGATGCCCCTGATAATCACAGCATGACTTAGAAACGTAACACCCAGCCTATTATTCTACTTTCACATGATATCTCTTCTGCATGCAATATTTGTCATGTTATTTGGCCTTGCTAGGTTGTGCACCCTAGTCTTTTCAGTCGGACCTAGGATGCAACTGTAATAAGGATGTGATACAGTTCCTTTTTCTGCATGCTCTGCTTTTTATTACAGAAAAAAAGCTCGTGCTTTGCGAGTGCTGCAGCCACAGGCCAACATCTTTAAAAGAAGCTGCGCCTTTGGCACTACCGTGCACTTCTACTGTTGAACCACTATGTACCGCCGTCGTCCGGCCTCCAGAAACCGTGGCCGTGCGGCCGCCACCCACCGCCACTATGACAGGGGCAGCACTGATGGTTTTGATCACCGAGTGGTCTCTGCAAGTGGGTGTGGGAACAGTGAACAGTTGCCAGGGCAAATTGTCAATTATGTGCCCACTAATGGAGAGGTATTGTAAAACTCTGCGTGTAAGCTTTGTCATAAGTGTGTCTGCAGAAATGAGGGAATGTGTATTGACATACTGTTGTGTACACATTATCTTCAATTTGTTTTATAGGTGCAACTGGGCAGAGGAATCGCCATATCTGAGGGCGTTTATAGCCGTCTAATGAGCAAAAAAGTGAACTCGGTTTGTGCGTGAGGCGGCTGTGGCGATTTTCTCCACGGCAGGCCTAGTCAAGCGCTCCGTCACTGGGGCAGCCTGCAACCGCAATAAGGGAGAGGCGAAACCTCCTTAGACAAGGAAAGATACACTGTGCTTTCTGGTAGGTAAAATTTCCCAGTTTGCCCAAAATTTATGAAATTGATTGGCTCCATGCTTGTGCTATCAGTAAATTCAGTCTAGGTTCTACAGCCAACTTGTGTTGTAACTACTAAGGCTTCAAGCCTCGTATTTTTGCCTGTTGGAGTTGGGCGCTTTTATGCAAGAATCAACAAATAATTAAAATTGAAAGAAAGACAGTGATAGCACTCGTGTTTATTTCTTTGTCATATTTACTCCTGTTTGACATAATTGTCACCAAACAAGTGTCCATACTATGCTTCGTTCTTGATCATGCAGATTTCTTCAGTCATTATTTGAAGAACTCAGTGCCAATTGGAGAAGTGATCGCAAAGATGAAGATTCTGAACAAGGCGCTCGCGACAAAATTAACGACCTCATGAAGTCCAAGAATTAGTTCATGAAGCATAAAATAAAGAAATTTGTCCGATTTTTTGTTCACTTTTATTGTCCGTCCAGCTCGCTCTAATGCAGTGGCGAACCCACCAGTCGGTTAAGCATGCACCAATGCGCTTATGAGCTTCTACTAAACAGATTGGGGCACCTATATACTGGTGCACGTATAGACTGGTACACCTATAGACTGGTATACCTATAGACTGGTACACCTATAGACTGGTACACCTAACACTGGTGCACCTATACACTGGTGCACCTATACACTGGTATACCTATACACTGGTACACCTATAGACTGGTACAGCTGTCAATAAACTGATAGCCTATCAGTTTTTCTATCAGAATTTTCGCTAGGGTATGCTTGTTGCTGACATCTATTATTCCAAACAAACAAAACCTTTCAAAACTGCACTTCATCAGGGGAAAGAATCATATATATGCAACAAACACGAGCTCCTGTAGGTGCAGCCAACACTCACCATTGTTGTTGATATCAGTGTCTTGCCGGATAGATATTGTTACGGGGAGCAGGCGTCTGAAAAATGCCTTTACTTTTGGTAAACAGACAGAACCATCACGGACATGCTCGCCATGTATGTTTCTTCCCGACCATCGTGACTGGGACACCGCCCTTCCATTTGTAACATTTGCCTATAATACGTCGCGGCATGACACTGCAGGTTTCTCGCCATTTTTCCTCCTGTACGGACGAGAACCTACGTTGCCTTTCGACACGCTCCTTCCTGCCGTTGGCCACACGTCAGAATATGCCCGTGATGTGATTTCTAGAGCTCTAGAGGCACGTGAGATTGCTCGCCAGCGTCTGAACGATTCGCAGGACGACAACGAACAGGCCTACAACGCGTGCCATCGTGATGTCCACTTCAGTCAAGGTGACACAGTCCTTCTCTGGACGCCGTCGCGGCGAGTTGGCCTGTGCGAAAAGCTGACTTCACCGTACTCGGGTCTGTACCGTGTGGTGCGCCAAGTCACCGACGTGACATATGAAATTGAACCTCTTAACGCCACCAGCGCGCGATCGTGTTCTGACGTTGTTCACGTCACTCGGCTGAAACGATTTTTACTCAGACCAACCAAGCACCGAGACGGTGCCTTCGCCGCCGGGGGTGATGCTACGGGGCGCCACAAATGAACATTCTAGAAAAGAGGACGATGTTTAGCGTGAGCTCGTGCAGACCGGGCTCCATATTGTATGCCTGCCTGTTTACCAAAAGTAAAGGCATTTTTCAGACGCCTGCTCCCCGTAACAATATGCTGTGTGCTGCACAGAACGCCAAAGGAGCACTCCATGACTTGGCTTGCATGTGTGCTGGCTGAATCGCACAGCTGCTGAAGTAGGCTAGTCACAGACAGAGAGATGAGAAGCCCATAGCTTTGAAGCACACTGAACGCCACCTTTAGAGATCAACAATGCATCCTTAGGTCACGTAAAATTTGTAGAAAAAAATATATCAGTATGCAATCGTGGTGAACACGTTCGGCTGAAACACAACATGCCATAGCACTGAGAGAAAAAAAAGCTACATCAAAAGATGCAGTTATTGGCCTTATGTCGTCGGAGGCTTGTTCAATAGGTCTTTCTCCTTGCAAGTTGTGAACAGCCAGGCGATTTTCACACACTTGTTATTTCCTTCCAGAGCACTTGATCTACAGAGCGAGTCACAAGCTCCAGAGCTCAATAAGAAATCAAAGTATTTGTGCTTGTTCAAAAGCACGAGTTTTCGAGCCTCAGATGATTGGAGTTTAATTCATAAGCTACAGGCTTTAGACACTCTCAATAATCTCGCAATTTAATTCCATATATGTTCAATAAGCATTAGGTGTGAGAATAATACAGGTATTCACTATAAGCAACCATGTTTAGGTTTCAATTTGTGCACAGTAAGTGTTGTTCACTAAATCCTACGTATTAAAGAAAAAACTAACCTTGCAGCCAGCCGAGAGGCAGTTTTGTGCCCTCGAAGCTCGCAAGCAGATCGCAGTCCTTCCAGATGAGGCGGCCATGCATGCATCCAGGCAACATGCAGGTCCGCTGAATGATAACAATCCCAGCAAAATAATATCTTGCACTTATTTTTAACTAATCAGCCAAAACTGGGTAAAAACGATTTTGGTGGTACCTGGCATTAGCGACCATGAAGCTGTTTTGTGTGAAATGAAGCTAACATACGAAAAACCTTGAGAGCCGCATCAAGAAAGATGTATAATTACAGCCAGGGAAACGTACACCAGATAGGCCTTGCATTGGAAGCTTTCTTTCCGGAATTCGAACACCGTTCCAGAGCTTGCAGCATTCAAAAGTTATGGCTGCTTTTTAAAACAAAAATGCTTGACCTACAAGAAAAGTGTGTGCCTTCATGGGTGCAGACTACACAACCTAGTAAATCGAAGCCATGGTTCAATGGTGAGCTGTGGTGCCTTACCGGTAAACGGAACAAGGTATATACAAAATTTAAAAAAACCCTACCTCTGAGACTTGCCAGCAACTTGAAACCATAACAAAACTTCTGCAAACGAAAATTCGTCATGCGAAAAAAGAATTTTTCAACAATCTGCCTTCTCGATTCGAAACAACAAAAAAGTTGTTCTGGAATATGGTCAAATGTAATAAAAAAGATAGAGTGTGTATTCACAGATAGAGTGTGCTGGCACTGGCACGTAGATTACATTACCGCAAAGGCATGTAAGGTGTTGGGATCCTTGCGGCGTACCACAAAGCTGTTTCCTCAGCAGGCCCGCGATCTTTTCTACAAGAGCTACGTCAGACCAATATTAGAGTATGGGTGGCACTGTGTGGGATCCTCCCACAAATGCCGATTGCGCCAAGCTTGAGCGAGCTCAGAACATGGCTGCAAGATCAGTTATCGGTAGCTATGAGAGAAACCTTAGCATTACTGCTACAAAGAAAACATTAAAAGGGAGCTTCTAAAAAAAAGAAAGCAAATTTTTCGCTTGAAGCTTTTTCACAATATATATCATGGCCACATTGGAATAGACCGAAATAAGTATATTCTTCAGCCCCATTATGTATCAAGACGAACAGATCATGAGCTCAGGGTTAGAGAATATAGCTGCAGGACTAATCTTTTTAAAGGCACTTTTTTTCCCCAAATCTATTTCTGAATGGAATCGTCTGCCTGCTGACAAGGTCAGCATAATAGATAAGAAAGCTTTAGCAGCCGCTCTTTGACATCTCATTCTGTCTTCAGCTGCGGTCGAATTTTATGCAAGTGTTAGTTCGTATCACATCGTTTCTGTATTTTTATGTTTGTACAGTATAAATTTCATTTTTGTTTTCTCTCTTCGTCTGGGTTAGCTGATCTTTATGAAATTCATGTGTATTGACAACAATGTATGCCGCTATTTCTCCTTAGTTTTTCACTACCAGTGTTCCTGAAATGTATGAATTATAAATTCTCTGTGTAACCCCCCCCCCCTGTAATGCCTAAATGGCGCTGTGGATACGAGTGTAAATAAAAGAAAATAGACCTGCACATTCAGGGAGCACGTGTCCTTCCTATTTTTGTACAGGTTCTCCAAGTCATAGTGAGGCTTAATGTGCCAGTGTATGCAACCAATGCATCACAGAACCTTAACAAACTAATCTCTCCGATCTGTGAAGAACAAAAAATGCAATATTTAAAAACAATCATTAAAAGCACTCACTTATAATACTTATTTGACGAAGCTATCACTTTGTCAAAGAGACCGAATCTGCTATAATCAGATTGAAACAAACTGAAGCCTCTTATAAAATTTATGTGCCGCAATATATATGTCTTAGTCAAGTATAGTGCTACCGCAACGGTTCTCGTCTATACAACTAATTTTTCGAAATAACATAAACTCAAGTGACACCTGGCTCCTGGAAAATAAATTCACATTAACTTTTCAACTATCAAACATGGTAAATCGGCAGGCCCATCTTATTATTCAAACAAGAGCTCACTTATATCTAATCACAAAGAACTTCTGATGCATTTGCCCGCCTCTCTATATTACATGTATGTATATAACAGTAGTAGTAAATTTTCATCCTTGAATCTAACATAGGGAAAAATTACATCTGATGGGCTTTAAAACTTGCACACGTTATAGTACTGCGTGAATAGCAACAAATTTAGTTCTGCAAGGTCAACTCACCGATGGCAGCATTTAGTAGCCGTCAGTGTCATGAGGAACCAAGTGAGCTCTATGGCCAACAGGCAAAGGACATCTGCAGACTAGAAGCTGCCGATGACAGCAATAAAGGGTTGGCCAGGCATGCACGTCCATAAGATCTGGCCATAGCCGGCTGTTGTCAAGGCTCTAGTGACATGCAAAAGGATGGCCAGACTAACTCAGAAACCTGTAGTTAGCCGGTACTGGCCTACAACTTCATCCAAAGCAAGGCACCGGTGAAATCTTTGCTCTTTCTGGGAACCGGAGGGAAGCTTGACGTTCACGTGCTTCGGCTGCCACATAGAACTTTCAAGTTCTTATTGAAGAACAGTCCAGGCACGCTGCCAAAGTAGCACGAACCACAGCAGAATGTAGCATCTCGCAGCTTCGGTTCATCACAT
Organism: Rhipicephalus annulatus; assembly: GCA_013436015.1. Lineage (NCBI taxonomy): Eukaryota > Metazoa > Arthropoda > Arachnida > Ixodida > Ixodidae > Rhipicephalus > Rhipicephalus annulatus. The sequence goes on from WOVY01004115.1 coordinate 6,972, forward strand.
CACAACGCTAGGACTATGGTTATCACAAAAAGCATTGCAATAGGATGGAAAGGAGGGCTAGTTAGTAATTCATGATGGTTCAGCGAACTGGGAGCGCGGGGGTAAACACAGACACAAAGCAAAGAAGAGGCACACAGCACGTGCTCGTGCTGAGTGCCTCTTCTTTGCTTTATGTCTGTATTAACCCCCGCGCTCCCAGTTCGCTGAACCATTATCACAAAAAGGAGAACTGACGAGCTAACAAACAAAAGCACCAAACTCCACCACCGCAACTTCGCAGGGCAAAACAGTTATCAACGCTGTCTTTCAATTTTTGGTCGCACGAGCACAGCTTCTTCACAAGTCTTGGAAACGTCAACACAGCACCAATGTTCACAACGAACATTGTTTCACTGCCGAACACTAGATTGCCCTGGCTAACCAGTGGCAAAGCAAGAACCGAACACAGCGCGTAGTTCATACGTTTACGCACGTACTGTACTTGGGGTCACTCAGGTAACGTGCCAAAACGCTGCCAATTCGAAATGTTGTACAGCGCCCAACTGAAAGACTGGAATGTCAAGCGAACGAACTGTTATCGGCACACAAACGCACATTGCAGTCTTCTCGAGTGCTCGTTGCCATCGATAGACCGGCGCCGATCCCCGCTTGATAAACACATCTACGCAGAGGCTTCGCTGCGCTGTACACCATTGCACTACCGCAGCCGCTTTCCATACTGCTTACAGGCACCGAAAGAGCTGCCGTAATCACAACGCATTCGGTCGAACGCTGAAGTACAGTGGCTAGAAGGAGAAGTGTGATTACCGCCAAGCGGCGTCTATGGGAAGGGCTGACGCCGCTTAGCTATGCATCCGCTAGGTGGCGCTCGCTGTCGCATACACGTCAAGCTCGCGTGCATTTGTCCGGTCAGGAATGATCAGTTGAGCTTCGACGTGCCCGTAAAGTGCTTAATACGAGTGAAACTCTTTGTCGACACGGTTAGCTGCCTTCGCAGCGCTTTGTAAGCATCCTAGAGGAGTTTCCACTTGGATGTGGGGCAATTCGCTGCCCAGGCTTGTAAAATGTGCCGGCGACAAAGCCACTGTTTTGTTCCCGGCTGCGTGACTGGCTACAAATCCTGCAAGCAAAAACTTTCACTGTTCGGCGTGCCTAAAGAAGAGGAGCTGTTTCTGAAGTGGCAGCGGTACATACCCAGAGCTGACAAGCCGCTGGAGAAAAATGCAGCAGTATGTGAATTGCATTTTGATCCGCAGTTTGTGTCGCGGCATTTCGAGCATGTAATACAAGGTGAATTGGTGCGCATTGATCGGACCAGGCCGGTTCTCCTGCCAAACGCTGTACCGACTATATTTCCCAATTTGCCCAAATACCTCTCGAAGCCAGTTCCGAAGAAAAGAAGTGCACGGGAGAAGCCAGCATCACAGCCCTCGTCGCCCAAAAGAAGACGTCGCATGGACGGAACGTGTTGCCCAAATTCTGAAGTTGTTGAAGCTGAAGAAGTCTGTGCTACTGTTGATGCTCCAGCTGCACATGTTCTAGAAGTCCTGAATGTGCCACTTCCGACCAACCAGTGGGCGAAGCACGTGTTCAGCGAGAATCCCCTTCACGTGGCCTACAGCGTGTGTTTACCTGGAAAAGACATGAGCCTGCTTCATGCGCTGAAAATGGTGGTGTTTAGATGCATCGAAAGTGTGATAAAACATGAAGTGTTTGTGCGGGGTGTCGAGGTCGCGCTTGATGTGCCAAGAGATCCAGCATCTATTTTGCAAGAGGTCGACAGCCTGCGTGCTTGCACTGGAGCAGGACTGAGTGCGGAGTTTCCGCTAGCGTGCTCCAACGCAAATTCGAAGCAATGGAATGATACTCTGTACCACATTAGGTGTAAAGGTGTATCAAGCCAGAGTGAGAAATGGTGCGTGTCGTGCAAGTATCTGAGGAGACTCCTAATTAACCAAAGGTGCCGAGCGAAGCAAACGAAGAAGACTAGAAGAAATACCTCATCAAAGCTGAGAGTGAAGACTCAGGCAGTGCGACGCCTTAGAACCAAGGTGAAGTCGCTAGAGCAAGTGATCTCCCAAATGAAGGAAGAAAATGAGGCAATTGAAGAAACCACCCTCCTGAAGAAAATTGGTCAGCTTCCACCTAAGCAGAAGGCTGCCATTATTCAGTGTTTTGAGGCTGCGACACGAAAATCTCCAAAGGGGATGCGGTATAACCCTGAATGGCTCCTTGAATGCATCATTATGCGCATAAAGAGCCCACGGCTCTATGAGCATATACGTAGAGAAAAAATCTTGGCGCTACCAAGTCGCAGCTGCCTCAAAAAGTACATGAAGCAGTACGAGAGCACGTTTGGTTTTAATCGCAATGTGCTTTCAGGAATTGCCAAAAAAACTGAAAAAATGACTGAATTTGAGTGTCACGGTGGACTCATCATCGATGAGATGAAGTTGGCTGAGAATTTTGCTGTGAAAGGTGGCTCGGGTAAAATTGACGGCTTCGTCGACCTGGGTCCTTTCACTCCTGAGCCCGAAAAAACAGTTGCATGCGACCACGGTTTGGTGATCCTTTTCCAGCCACTTTCAGGGTCGTGGCACCAGATTCTTGGTGTATTTGCATCCCGGGGAAATGTGAAGGCACCACTGCTTTCGAAGATCATTCTAGAAGCCACTCTTCTTGCCGAGAATGCTGGCCTCAGGGTGGACTACGTAACTTGTGACGGAGCGTCATGGAATCGTGCGATGTGGCGGCAGTTCGGCATTTCTGGGTCTGCAACTGCAATTAAGCCGTCTGCGGCTCACCCAGTTGGAGATAACAGGCGTCTATTTTTTTTCTCAGACTTCCCGCACCTAGTGAAGTGCATCCGGAATGGCTTCATAAAGACAGGATATAAGACGCCGCGTGGTCATGTAGATGTGACGCCAATTAAAATAGCCCATGAACTAGACAAATGTGCAACTACGCTCAAGGTGATGCCCAAAATCACAGATGTGCATGTACACCCAAACAATTTTGAAAAAATGAAGGTTAACCTTGCTTTCCATCTTTTCAGCCTAGAAGTTCTCCGGAGCCTTTTTTTCTACAAACGTCAGATTGTAAAGCAGTGTTCCTACAGTGACCAGACAGAGAAGTTTGTTGATTTCATGCACAAATTAATCGACGTGATGACGTCAAGAGTGCCATCAGGTGCCCTGAAACCCAATTCAAAGGAAGCACAGCTGTTGAATGACACCTTAGAGTACATAAACAAGTGGGAAGCATGCACAGAACCATCCAAGGGAGGTTTTCTTTCACCTGGCACAGCAGAAGGGCTGCGTGTAAGCTTGAAGGCTACGTTGGAGCTACTGGAATACCTGGCAAAGCAGGTAGGCTTCAAGTACCTCTTGACATCCCGTCTCAGCCAAGACCCGCTGGAGAAGCTTTTTGGGGTAATAAGGCAGTTCTCGGGGTGCAACGATCACCCGACGTCAGCACAGTTCCTAACAACTGTGAACTGCCTCGCTTTCTATAACTTGGTGAAACCTCCCGACTCCGGAAACACAGCAGGCGGCACACTCGTATCATTGGTCGGACCAAATGAGGTAGCGAGTAATGTGGACAATTTAATAGATGCCAGCAAATTGGAAGATGCATCAAGTGTACTTGATGCATCTTCAGAAGTGACGGACCACATCTATCCGCAGCAGACCAGTGATGCAAGGTTGGTCTACTACTTGGCTGGATATGTCGCTAGGCGCAAGGTCCTGACAACAAAGTGCCAAGATTGCTTCCAGTTACTGCTGACATCAGCGGAGCAAGCAGACAAGGGTATTTCATCTTTTACATCATTCTGTGATCGAGGCGGGCTGCTCTACCCTTCAAGAGAACTGTTTTCGTTTATTGAAGCCTTGGAGGACACCTTCACTTTATGGTTTAGTTGGAATAAGCTTCACAAGGACAGCCTCTCAGAAATGGTGCACCACTTGCTAAATGTGCCGCAAGTAGGTTGTGAGACACACAAGAAGGATTTGACCAGCAACCTAGTCAAGTTCTTTATCATGACAAGACTTTATTTTTACACTAAGTCACTTAACAAGGAGAGGACGTCAACAAGAGAAAAGAGGAAGCACTTGAAGCTTCGACGAACGACGTGAGAGGAGGCCAGAAGAGACAGAACAGTCTGAGTTTTTTTATCGCTTTTTTCTAATAATTCCTTATTTGGAACACGAGTTGAGCTAATAAACATTTGGCGAATGTTTAATGTTGGCGTTGTTTCACCATATTAATTGTGGCAAAAATAAAGGCTCACGTCAAGATGGATAGTAGGCTGGTTAATTTGCATTCATATTTAAAAACGCTTTAGGGAGCAAACATGTTATAATGAAATTGCAAAGAAATAGTAAGGAACTCAAGAACTTGTTCTTGGGCGAGTTGGTGCCTGAGTTTGCTAAACATGTATGTTCCTCTGTCTTTTTTTTCGTGTTTTTAGCTTTGCGCCAAAATTAACAAGTTTGGCAAGTAGTAAGAAGGTAACTTTTGCAGTGTCGCTATACATGTTAGTCGCAGTGCATGCCATAAAGAAAAGGACACGGGAGTCTGGAGGTTTGTGTTACACTGGGTGCACAAAAAAAAAAGAGGGGAAAGACAAAATTGTTTAGGCAATCAGCGACTTCTTTTACCCAACGACTCAACTACAAATGCGTTAGTTACTTGTGGAAAGTGCCAGCGCAAGTAAAAACTAATGATGCTAACGCAAAATTCATAAAAACCCACGGCTACCACGGCTACGCCAGCAGCGCGCCGACGTGAAAGCGGGTGCGAGCGCCACCTAGGCCGTGAATCACCGCGGCGCATGCAGGCGACGGCTCCCTGATCACACTTCTCCTTCTAGCCACTGTAGCTGAAGTAACTCATGCAAAAAGTGCTTGCCGAAATTCGCACCAACCGATATGCTGTTTACGACGCCATGTTGTTTTCGACAACTGCGCGCAAGAGAGCTCTTATAAAATACTTGCTCCTTTTTCATAAAATTTGCTCTTATGTCTGAGGGGGGTGATATGACGCGCACGACAGGCGTCCCAGGTGAAAGAAGTGTTTTGGCAATGTCACAAAGTGAGCTGATGTTGAGGGTATTGCTTCACAACCAATCACAAGCTGTGCCTGTCGGCCAACCTGTCGTCTGCTTGCGTTTGTCGTCTGCTTCGATCAGGGCATGCGACGAAGAATTTGCCTTCAGAATGCAATTATTCTCAGGTCAAGTGGTCGCTAGGTCGCACAAAATACATGTCAGTGGCTCGCTCTACCTTTGAATGATGTTCGTGCGCCATGTTAAACGGCTGGTAATTGTCGCACGGACGAAATCAGCCAAGGTTTGCTCCAGAATCGTGAGGGTTTGCATATTTTCAATGTCATTTAAAGTTACAAGGGTCATTTTATCTTGACTGCTTGCCATATCATCACGGTTCATATTGGTTTCTGAACTGTGAAAGTGAAAATGCTTGATTCGATTGTAGTTCCATGCGTAATCACGCACACCTCTAATACGCTTCGTTTTACAAAGTACGCGCCGTTTCAGATCGTCCCAAAGTGTATCTGTATTTCAAAGATCACACCCATTGGACAGTTAGAGCTAATTGAAGTACACTAAAGCACAAGCTTTAAGAACCACTTAATAAAAAGTTCCTGTCATTTTTATTTCCGATAGCGTGCAATGAATGCCCTCCCATTAACCTCTTTGATGGTAATTTCCACCTATGAGACAAGGGATCTCGAGTCGTACTTTTAATTGGATGATATGGGGCACAACACAACAACATAAATAAGGTTTATCTTATGCCCTGCCACGTTCAATGCACCGACCATTCATGTAGCATATTGGTTTTCATCCAACCAGAAATCTTTACATGCATAATTTATCGCCACTGACGCCCAATAGGATTCTTCAATTACTGCGACTTCGAACTTATTGAACCACGATTGTTGTCAATACCATTCACTGCGAACAAGGGAAACAACACACTTAACTCAAAGCGCCGAAAGAAGTTAAAACGCACCAGCAGTCATCAGGTAGCTCTTCATGGGCCTGAATTAACTCAAAACCAGCCAGGGCACCAAAGTATACCACCGCGGCAGCAGGTTCTCAGTAGCCACATTGTTCCTATGAGTAGTCCAGACAACGCTTAGGATTTTCTATTAGCCACGCTGTTTTCACGCAAAAGTTTGATTCGTGAATCTACTTACGAGCACTTTTCAGTGACATAAGCAAATATAGCAACTGCATCACTAACGCTGACATGTTCCCGGGCAGTCACCGCATGCTTTATTGCAGCGGCCGATGTGACAACGATGGCCTCTTACGACGTGTTTTTCGTTTCGTGAATCAACTTACGCAACAAAATTTCTCTTGTGCAAAAATGTTTTCGTAAGTGAGTATAGTGAATGCGGCCCATAATCCGCTGCAAGTCCGTAATCCGTTGCAGTGAGGAGTCAAAGGCACCAGGGAAGCCACGGTTTGTAGAAACGGTGGCATGGTGGCAGAACAGAGAATTTGAGAACGCACTCGAACATGGACCTCAGTCGCTTGGCCCATTGTCCGCGGCACTTCGACGAGCAAATACGTATAAAGATAACCACCCTTTTTATGCTGCTTTGATTCTAAACAGGCCTTCATAGGCTGTCAGTCGGGCGGGTAAGATGAAAGAATTTTACACGGGGAGACGTCGGCCCCGCAAAATTTCAAATACGGTTAGCGTGTCGTTGTCGCTTTTGGTTCACCTCTGGGAGCGCTGTTCTGCAACCGTCTCAAGTCTAAGCGGCACCATGCCAGGGAGGCTGATCACAACAGCGGCTTCACGTGTCGTGGTTCCTTCAACTCGACTACGTTTCAATAACTTGCCGCGACGTCATCCTGATGTCTCCGCATCGCAACCGCGCATGAGATCTCTTCACAATGTTCTTGCCTCTGATCGTGACACCACCTTGCACGCCCCGCGTCTCGGTGGACCGCACCAGTTCCCACTTTATGTAGAGTGGGGTGTTCACCCATTGCACGGACTAACGCTTCATTCAACGGACGCACCTCGACCTCCTACCCCTCAATGGCTCCATCATGTAGGGCTCTACCAATCATGACTAGCACTGCAGCGTCTGAGGGCTCAACTCGTCCGTCTTACAACTAATTTCAAAACTGGCCCAATGTTACCATCATGCTCGAATCAATGCGCAAGCGAGACAAGATTGAAATATCCCTCATGACATATCACATCGTGTCTTATTCTTCCGACCTGGTGACGTTTCTCGCATAAACCATTTCAACAGACGGTCTTTGCCAGTTTGGCATGCAACCTACAGGCCGGCAGCTTTATAGTGGTGGAGGAGATTAGCGAGAAAATTAGATTAGCGGGCGTGTTGTCATTTATACCTTATCATATTCATCATCGTCAGTTACTGGCTCTGCCCACATTATCGCCGGTGGACATCATCATCAGCCACCCCATTGAGTGTGCGCGTTTTCTGCCTCAGGCTGCGTATTCGTTGCCGTGCCCTTGGGCCGAACAAAACCGTGCCCTTGGGCCGCCTAAACAAGCACTTCAATTTTCAATGTTGCTACAAACTGCTACAAAAGTGTAAACTGGTGACACAAAATATATGCCACTCCTTAAGATATGTCTCGACGTACAACATTCGTACTTATGCTTACCTTCTTTTCGTAACACTTCGCGTGTTAAAAAACTTACACCGCAGTCACGTTCCCTCCGCATGCTTAGAATAATATTGAGTGCTATGATGAATAGAATGTGCTGATATTATTTGTTGTCTTCGATATTTCTGAACTGCAAAATAGGACCAATGCGCGGGGTAGAGCTCACCAAGGTCCCCAACCTTACCAGTTTATGGCCAACAAGGATGCCTCACCTACGCATTGTCCCCATCGCACATGTGTGCTGGATGACATTATCTGCAATATTCAAACTGGCATGCTGCGAAATTACAGACCGGCCATGATACACATGGCCGGTGTGTAGCATATGTAGCTTGTATATGTGATGCGGGAAAAGAAACCGAAACTGAAAGTCTCGTGTGGTGGCACAGTGGGTTTCTGAGTGCGCGTATGTGCCGTCTGGCAAGGAGAAACAAGACACCAACAGCTCATAAAGCGCAGCCTCGCAAGCGAGAGAGACCCGTGCCTTCAGCCGTGCTCGACGATCGTGTTCGAGTTCAACCAGCGTTCGTGGTCGCGCAGGAGTCCGGCAGGGTGACTGACCCAGGAACCAGACATTGTGTGTTTGTTCCGGCTGCTGTTCATGGGGCTGAGCAACCAACAAACGAGGCCAACAGACATTCATGCTGGGCGACTGGACCCAGGAGTAGGCGAAGTCTGCTGTTCGCGCCGCCATTCATAGCAATAGATTGAGTCCTCGCTGTGAGCCACGAGCGAGGCCAAGCGACGTTCCGACCACGGTGGAAGAATAAGAGGTGTCTCAACGGGGCCGGCTCGCCGCTTGGGTGGCGAGCGTGCAGCCTGGTCGTGCTTTTGAGGAGCTCCGCTAGATGGCGCCACATATTCGGTAGCCTTCGGAACGTAAGAAAGCTGCGACAGCGACTTATTTCATGGGCATGTTCAGCGGAATGGAGTGCCGTGTTTTTTTTTTTTTTGAAGTGTTCAGTGAAGTTCCTTGATGGGAAAAAAGTGTTTCATGCCTCTTTGCACGACAGGATATAAGTCCTGTCGCGAGAAGTTTTCCTTGTTTTCGGCACCGAAAGAAGAGGAACGACTGAAAGTGTGGCGCCATGCAATCCCAAGGAAAGACCGGGTTAGAGTGTACTGGAAGTTCTGAGTGCGACAAGCAGCCGGCTCTGCACCTGCATCGTAGCGAAGCGCGGTTCGTTGACAGTTGGCGTTGCGGCGTTGCGGTCGCAGTGAATTGGTGGTATTCGCACCGGCGGCACTGGTTTGGACGTGTTCCAAGTGTGTTCGTCGTCGCATTTACGTATTAGCTGCGTTGGCTCGTAATGTGTGCGTGAGCGCTGCTGCTGTTTCGTCTCTGTGTGCTACTGTGCTGTGGTGGGAGCCTTGAATGCCCAAATGAGTGAGTGCCAACGACTTCGGCATGACTAAAGCTAGGCTTCGCCATTGCTACGCGCCGGGATGCCGCACAGGCTATGCCGGCGTCAAAGCAGATAGGAAGCTGTCGCTTTTTAGCGTTCCAAAAGATGAACGTAGAAGAAAAATCTGGGAATGGAACCTCCATCGCAGCGACAAAGCTCTCGAGGAAAACTGTGCAGTGTGCGAGCTCCACTTCGAGGACCGCTACATACTGCGTGACTACGTTCACATCATTGACAGCAAAGAAGTGAGAATCGCCCGTGGTGTTCCCGCGCTAACGCCAGACGCAGTGCCTACAATCTTGCCCAACGCTCCGAAATATTTGAGCACGAAACTGCCTCCTAAACGCGCCCCTCGTAAACGGGAAGCGCCTACCGTGCCGGGAGCCCAGAATAGCAAGAAAGCTTGCACGAGTACGCCTGTCGACGATGATTTTGAAAGTTAAGACGACGTGCACGACGTGTCGACAGCGTCGTTGAAACTAAAAAAACTTGCGAGAACTGAGGACTCCATCTAAATATTGGTCGGTGCACCAATTCCCTGGCTATGAAGGCGCTGTTTATACACTGTCGCAGTTGGATACGTGCTCTGGCACTGTCACTTCAGAGAGGGCAGTCCTTTTTCACATGAGCGTGATCGAGCAGGCCAGTTACAAAACATTTCTGAACGGAAAGCCAGTCTCTGAAGGACTTGTGAGAACTGTATTGCAGGCAGAGGAAGCCCTTCTTCAAGCATCTAAATTTCTGAAATGTCCAGGTACACTCAGCACTTCGTCTATCACCGAAGAGGATTTAACGACGAAGCTGCTGGGCCAGACAACTGTGTTAGACGGCTCATTCTACAACAAGAAGTGCGCAGGAACGACGGCTGCCGAAGGTAACCTGGAATCAAAGTCGCATGCAAAGTAGTGTTCTTTTGAATGCATCAACCGTTGCACGCTTCCCGAAATGTGTATGCTTCATGTAGCTTAATAGATGATTTAACTTCAGCACAAATATTGATAGAAAAATATTTGTGTTCACCTTTTTGTACAGCCTCGTAACATGGTCAGCAACATGTAAATCAGGCCGACCCCTGCAATACGTACATGCTAACATAGTTTTTACTGCATACTTATGCAATGGGATGGCTACCCATCACTCTAAAGGGACTTATTTGTGATGGAAGAGCAGTACTTACTTGCTTCGATGCATCTGGGATACTAGACGTCTTGCTGTTATAGAGCCTACATGCAACTTGATGGTCTAGTCTAGGTTTTGCTGCATTGCGTATGGAATGATATCCTGCTTTGTAATGACCGTAACCCCATACATAAAAATTTAGATGTTCTAGATATGCATGGTGACAAGGGATTTTTGGCCATTTCTCTAAGGTTGTCCACTGCAAAAAGAGGATAATTTGTGACACGTTCCTTTTTTGTTGTTTAGGAGCACCATGCCTACCATGTCGCTAACTACGAAAGTCCCTGCTGACACGACTATCTCGTCTCAGGAATCGTCGTCACAAACAAGCCATCACAGCAGCGCAAAAGCTTAGATGCGCATTACAAAGGCAAAGACACTTGTGTAAGAAACTGTTGAGCTTACATGGCCAAATAGAAAGAATGAAGGCTCAAAATGCCAAAATAAAAATGGAAGCGCTAGAAGAGAAGATAGCCATGCTACCAGAAAAGCAGCAAGAGAGCGTGCGTCACTGCTTTGCAGCCTCAAAACGCAAGAGTACAAGAGGCATGCAGTTTACGAAGGAATGGATGCTTGAATGCATACTCATGAAGATGAAGAGCCCCAAGCTTTATAGGCATATCAGGAAACAAAATATCCTTGTACTTCCCAGCAACACTACACTAAAGAAGTACACAGCAGCGTACAAGACAGGCGTTGGTTTCTGCAGAAAAATGTTGGATACCTTAAAAGCAAAAACCAGCTCAATGGACTCCTTCAAACGTCATGGTGGACTTCTCATTGACGAGATGAAATTGTCGGAACACTTGTCTGTTGAGAAAACTGGTAAGCTGCGTGGCTTTGTGGATTTAGGACCATTCACACCTGCCAAGGACGCTGGCCTTCCATGCGACCATGGAATGGTTGTGATGTTTGTACCCTTTGCCGGAAAGTTTTGCCAAATCCTGGGAGTTTTTGCCGCAAATGGAAATGTAAAAGGGGAACTTCTGTGCAAAATTCTTGTTGAGGCGACAATTCTGGCAGAGCAAGCGGGACTCTTTGTACACTTTGTGACATGTGATGGGGCCACATGGAACAGGAAGATGTGGACGCTAATGGGTGTTCAAGGATCTGCCAGCAAGATTACATGTAAAGTCAAGCACCCTGTTGATGGAAAAAGGGAACTTCATTTTTTTTCAGACTTTCCGCATCTGATGAAGTGCCTACGTAACTCCCTGCTGAAGGGCGGCTTCAACACACCAGATGGACGGGTAAGGCTCTTTTTTCCTCTTGTGGAGTTGACCTTAAAAAGTCTGGGAAGTGACTCACCATGGCTTTCTTAATGCAGGCCTCTACATACTTCGTCAAAGAAGCCTTCAATCATGACAAGGATAATGTGACGCTGAAGGCAATGCCAGGGTTGACCGCTAGCCATCTGGAGCCAAATGGATTTGAAAAGATGCGAGTCTCCCTAGCTTTTCAGCTCTTTGGTGACCATGTGTTGCGTGGTCTGCACCATTACAAAGGCACTATAGAGTCAAGTTATGGAAAAGGAGCCATAGATGCGACAGAAGCATTCTTCAGGTATTTTGGTTGATTCAGTCACAAAAATTATGACCTGCTCAGGCTGTTGTTGTTACCTTGTCTTCCTAACCCACGTACTTATGATAATCTCATGTTTCTGTGATCTATTTGTTTCAGAATGATGAATGAACTGATTAAGGTGATGACGTCCCGCTTCAAATCCGAAGCACTGTGGCCCAACTCAAGAGGAGTTGCCGCGCTGTCAAACTTCCTTAAGTACATAACAAAGTGGGAGCAGCACGTTGCCAACGGTGTTGGATTTATTAGCAAATCAACAGCTGTTGGCTTCCGGGTGACGCTGTCTAGCGTATTGTCATTGCTGCAGTATGTCACGAAGGAGCTTCACTACCAGTACCTGATGACTGCAAAGCTAAGTCAAGATCCAGTGGAGAACCTGTTCGGGATTGTGCGGCAGTCATCGGGCTGCAATGATCACCCAACACCAGAGCAGTTCCTGATTATGGTCAATTGCCTCAGCTTTTATAGTTTGGCAAGACCAGTGAGTGGTAGCAGTGTGGAGCCAGTGGTGTTGACAGCACTTCTGGACACAGGGGATGCACAACTGCAACAAGCAAGCTTGCAAGAAACAATTGAAAAGCATGTTGCACTAGGCGACCTCGACAGTCCGGACGATACTGCCTGCCAGGAACCAACTTTTCCCATTGAACATCGCAGCCTCGTGCAAAAAACAGCAACTCTCGTCTAGTTGACCACATGGCAGGGTATGTGGCCAAGAAGTGTGTGGAGAAGACTGGGTGTGATACATGCCGCACCCTCCTGCTTGTTCCGGCGTCAGAAGGCAGAGCCGATACACAGGCTGCATTTACAAGTTTTTGCGACAAAGGTGGATTGCTTTATCCGTCAAAAGAGCTCTTTGAATTCGTCAACTACCTAGAGGGCGTCTTCATGGGCTGCTTCAGCATGAACCGCCTGCATGCCGACAGCATTTTGGACGTACTGTCACTTGTGAAGGGCAAAGACAAAATTATTGGCTGTGCTGCGCATGAAGCCGAAGTGAAAGCAAAGATTTTGGGATTCTACATTGTCACTCGTCTGCACTTCCTAATAAAGGGTGTCAACAACGCAAAAGAAGAAAGGCGCAAAATGGCACAGCTTTTGAAAGTGCGCAGGTGCACATGACATCACAGGATTAGTCATAGCATCAGTTTTTGAGTGGAATGACATTTGGCTCTTGTGAATAAACACGTTGACCGGCATTTGCTTGTTCTGTTGACTCAAATAGCCGAAAATTTTGTACATTCGGTCCAAAGCCAATAAGGGTCCAGATTTGCAACAGAAGGTCCACTATACCATAGCCAAGTGGGCCTTCTGTTGCAAATCTGGACACTTATTTTCTCCTAATTGATTCAATTACAGCAATCTTAGAAACTCTTGTTATTGGCCTTAAATTCTGTCAAAGCATTATTCTCGGTTATTCACTCTCACTCTGCACTCCCCACTTTGGTAGCCTACACCATAGCGTTTATTATAACATTTAAGCTCCACATTTTTTTTTGAAACCGTGGTTAAAAGCAATAAATTGTTTACAAGGTTAGGGCTGGTAGTTTATTTCTGTGTAGCACATTATCGGCATATCTGAGTAATCTTGCGTGCTGTCGCAGCATGCTCAAAATATTTTAAGTGATTGCAATAATTAAAAAGGATACTAAAGTATCACGACAGTTTCGAGGGGTGTGCGAAAAGCTGCGCAAAAGTAGTACGTCAACGGCAGCTATCACTCTCGGGCGTTCAGACAAGTGAATGGCTGCCGCTGAAAATTTCCATGATAGAAAATTAGCGCACTGACACCGCATTCACTTCTAGTTTATACAGTTGCCACCACGACACTTTTTAGTGGGCCATTTCTTAGAGAAATATGACCCGATCAGTCAATTGGTATCATTGACGCATCGCTGTCCGTGTTCTAGAGGGAACACGGAAAAGAATACACAGCACGCTTTCGTTGAAAAGCCTTATAAGTCACTTTGAATTCATTCTCAGTTGTTTTCTTCTACTCTAATGTCTGTATGCAGATCCTGTAAATAGAAAAACAGGGCGAAATGCGAGAAAGCGTAGCCGGCGCGCCCCGCCACGCTCGGTCGCGACCAATCCACTTCGCCCGCAGCGCCCTCTACTCCGTCAAAGAGTGCCGCCTCGCCAAGAGCGCTCCGTCCGTCCCACTCAGATTCTTCTAGTACACTCTAACCGGGTGCTGCAACCGACGGACCACATGTGTGAAAGACATTTTGAGCCGCACCTGGTATCGAAAACATGGACTGCCGAATACAGGGGACACGTCCTGATGAGCACACCACGACGTGCGGAACTTTCAAAGGACGCTGTGCTAACGAAGTTTCCCGATTGCCCTGTGTACCTTTCTAAGACGACTAAAAGCAGGAAGCAACCCGCAGAACGACAGCCTCTCCAGCCCGTTCCACCAGGGAAAAATAAGAATGCGGCGCCTGTAATTAAGGAGCTTTGTGAACAGCCGAATGATCTCCATAGCCCAGAACACGTCTGATGCGGCTCCGGCCCACTTTTCGCGGCGCAGCCCGATGAAAGCACAAATTTTGCAGGTGAGCGTGAGCAAAGTGCCCCAGATTTGTCAACGAAGGCCGTTTCCTCGCCCTTCGAAACGTTGTTTGATGGCCCACTGGAGCCCTGCCTTCCATCGAAAACATGGGGTTTTCACAGGATTGAATTTGGCCTATCAAAAAGTGTCGTCTTTTCCCAGTTAAAGTGCGTGAAAATGGCGGGTGAAGGTGCGTCAAACTCACCACATGGCGACCAGCCAGGCGCAACTGCGTCGTGTTCTTCAGGAGTCGCAAGCTTTACATCATCATTGGTGGCACCAAGAATTGTGGAGATGGACGCGAGTATGAACATGAAGACGGTGCTCCTAGGAAAGGCAGTGCTGGTAGAAAAGATTCAGCATTCAGGCCCCATATCCACAGTTGCAAGTGTCAGAGACCTCCTGAAACATGTAGAAGAAATCAGGCTCTGTGCTGGAGGGCCAAGTACGCTTGAGTATCCAGATGTGGAGCCAAAAAGTGCATTTGTTGACATGTACGACAAATAACGACACAACAGCTGCCAAGTCATACTCAACACGGACGCATCCGTTTGCCAAAAATGCACCAGCCTTTCAGACACCTTGCGGATACACCAAAAAAGAAAACTGGTGAAAAAACGCAAAGGGAAGTCTCAGGGTTTGCGCACTTTGCCATGGCAGCAAAACAAAAACAAGATAGCAGCCCTGCGACGTGCTAATTATGCTTTGATGAGATTGAAAAGTCGCCTTCTCAAGAGGTTCAAGAACCTTTCTGCAGAACTTAAGCAAGCTCGTCAACGCATTGAAACGCTTTCTGAGGAAGAGCTTGATGTCAAACTTAGTCAAATGAATCTTCCAAGCGCACGACTAACCGCAGTCAAAGAGTGCATTTCAGCAGCCCGATTTCAGAATAAGAAAAGCCGGCGTTACACAGAAGACTGGCTTTTGATGTGCCTCCTATTCCACATCCGCAGCCCTGCAGCATACTCTTTCCTTTGTGGCAATGATGTGCTACCTTTACCATGTGTACCAACAATTAGGAGGTACTTGAGCTTGGTTAGGGCAAAATGCGGATTTGACAGCCGATTTTTCGCTGCCCTCAAGAAGAAGTTGGCTACGAAGAACGATTTTCAGAGGCACGGTATCCTTGTATTTGATGAAATGCAAGTGCGCAAGAAAGTGAGAGTGCATTCCAAGACAATGACCTATAGTGGCTACAGTGATTTTGGGGACATTGAAGGCAGCACCACTAATGCACTTGCCAACCACGGACTTGTTTTACTTTTCACGCGTTTGGAGACGATTACTCTCAACCAATTGCAGCTTTTGCAAGCAAAGGGCCAACTAAGGGCACAACACTCGCCCAGCTGGTTCTGAAAGCAATTTTTCTGCTAGAGGAGGCTGGGGCCTTCGTGGATGCACTGGTGTGTGACAGTGCAAGCACAAATCACTCCATGTGGAGGGAGTTTGGAATAAGTGGATCGCTGCAGCCCACTAGGCACTCCTTTGTACACCCAGCAGACGACACATGTAGTGTTTATGTCTTTTCAAATGCGCCGCATCTGATGAAATGTATGCGTAATCGTCTTCATGCCCAAAAGGTGCTTTGTTTTAATGGTGAGCGTGCTCATTGGGCCCATTACGACAAGCTATTTGTTGAGGATGGGAAGCAACCTGCCCACCTGCGTGTCTGCCCTAAGATACCTTTTGTGCACATCAACCCTACAAACACTGAAAAGATGCGTGTGAAGCTGGCCACACAAATTTTTAGCCGAAGCGTAGCAGATGGCCTAGAATTCTACTCAACTAGGGGAACAGATGGCCTTCAAAATGTTAAAGGGACAGCGCAGTTCACAAAAAAGTTCAATGACCTCTTTGACGCTCTGAGCAGGAACCATCCCAAGGAGGGAATTTCAAACGGAAGCAAGGATTTAAGGGTTTTTGCTTCCTTCCTGCATTGACTAAATATGTGGGAAAAGGATGCCGCATCAGGCAAGATAGCCCGAGCAAGCTTCTTAACCGGACAGACAGCTGAAGGCCTTCGTTTGACAGTCCTCTCAGCACTGGAGCTGTCAAGATATCTCCTAAAAAGCTGCGGATTTAAGTATGTTTTGACGGGGAAGTTGAATCAGGACGTGCTAGAGCGGTTTTTTTGGCATCATTCACCATGTAGGAGGTCAGTATGAGTGTGCCGTCCCCTCTCGAAGAGAGCGGCCAGGAGCCAAGACTCACCCTACCTGCCCGAGCAACAGCACCGCTTTTTTACGGGGGGACTTACTGAGTGCTTGTGAATGTTTGTTGAAATGTGACCCCAATTCCGGTTAATTAAAGTTACTTTTGTTTAAATGTTCACGAGTGTTCGACCGTTAACTGGCTGGATAGCGGACGCTTTGACCCGTCAAATGCGAGCTGCGAGACCAGCACAGTAAAAAAGCGGTGCTGTTGCTCGGGCAGGTAGGGTGAGTCTGCCCGAGCAACAGCACCGCTTTTTTACTGTGCTGGTCTCGCAGCTCGCATTTGACGGGTCAAAGCGTCCGCTATCCAGCCAGTTAACGGTCGAACACTCGTGAACATTTAAACAAAAGTAACTTTAATTAACCGGAATTGGGGTCACATTTCAACAAACATTCACAAGCACTCAGTAAGTCCCCCCGTAAAAAAGCGGTGCTGTTGCTCGGGCAGGTAGGGTGAGTCTTGGCTCCTGGCCGCTCTCTTCGAGAGGGGACGGCACACTCCCCGTCTGGTGTCTGCTTGTTAGACGCCACAGTTTGTTGATGGCGAAAACAAGGGCACCACTTCTGACATCGGTCGGCAGAGTTTCCTTATTGCACCATTCCTTGCAATCTTCACCTCCACCTTGCGCACCCTTCTGCTGTCAGCTGCTCAACTCCTTGGCGATGAAATCCTTGCAATGGGCGTGTGTCTGGGTTCAACCGGGGGTCTTGCCGTGGCGACGTATCCCATTGCCGGCGGACGTAGAGTTGGCGGCCGATGGCAGTTGAAGCGCTTTTTTACTGTGCTGAGCTGCGCGTTGAGCGTCGAAAGATGAAATGAGCCCACCTTGTTGCTGCCCTTCTGCTGTCAGCTGCTCAACTCCTTGGCGATGAAATCCTTGCAATGGGCGTGTGTCTGGGTTCAACCGGGGGTCTTGCCGTGGCGACGTATCCCATTGCCGGCGGACGTTGAGTTGGCGGCCGATGGCAGTTGAAGCGCTTTTTTACTATCCGTCAAATGCGAGCTGCGAGACCAGCACAGTTAACGGTCGAACACTCGTGAACATTTAAACAAAAGTAACTTTAATTAACCGGAATTGGGGTCACATTTCAACAAACATTCACAAGCACTCAGTAAGTCCCCCCGTAAAAAAGCGGTGCTGTTGCTCGGGCAGGTAGGGTGAGTCTGCCCGCCGCTTGGCATTTCTTCTTCCGTCGACGACTGGTGTTTTCACTCTCTCCGTGAGCTGACAGAGAAGATGACAAATGACGCTCTGAAGGTCGTTTGCGGCGCCCGTTTAAAGTGGCCATAACAAAGGAAAAAGGGGTTTCAAGACGTGGAAGTAGCCCCTATTAAGGGATTAAGCGTCTCCCCCGACTTCCTTTGGCGGCACTTGAAAGGCAAACACGGCTCCTGGCCGCTCTCTTCGAGAGGGGACGGCACACTCCCCGCCTTAGTATAGTGGTCAGTATCCCCGCCTGTCACGCGGGAGACCGGGGTTCGATTCCCCGACGGGGAGCCATGTGCCGTCCCCTCTCGAAGAGAGCGGCCAGGAGCCGTGTTTGCCTTTCAAGTGCCGCCAAAGGAAGTCGGGGGAGACGCTTAATCCCTTAATAGGGGCTACTTCCACGTCTTGAAACCCCTTTTTCCTTTGTTATGGCCACTTTAAACGGGCGCCGCAAACGACCTTCAGAGCGTCATTTGTCATCTTCTCTGTCAGCTCACGGAGAGAGTGAAAACACCAGTCGTCGACGGAAAAAGAAATGCCAAGCGGCGGGCAGACTCACCCTACCTGCCCGAGCAACAGCATAGTAAAAAAGCGCTTCAACTGCGATCGGCCGCCAACTCAACGTCCGCCGGCAATGGGATACGTCGCCACGGCAAGACCCCCGGTTGAACCCAGACACACGCCCATTGCAAGGATTTCATCGCCAAGGAGTTGAGCAGCTGACAGCAGAAGGGCAGCAACAAGGTGGGCTCATTTCATCTTTCGACGCTCAACGCGCAGCTCAGCAGAGTAAAAAAGCGCTTCAACTGCCATCGGCCGCCAACTCAACGTCCGCCGGCAATGGGATACGTCGCCACGGCAAGACCCCCGGTTGAACCCAGACACACGCCCATTGCAAGGATTTCATCGCCAAGGAGTTGAGCAGCTGACAGCAGAAGGGCAGCAACAAGGTGGGCTCATTTCATCTTTCGACGCTCAACGCGCAGCTCAGCAAAGTAAAAAAGCGCTTCAACTGCCATCGGCCGCCAACTCAACGTCCGCCGGCAATGGGATACGTCGCCACGGCAAGACCCCCGGTTGAACCCAGACACACGCCCATTGCAAGGATATCATCGCCAAGGAGTTGAGCAGCTGACAGCAGAAGGGCAGCAACAAGGTGGGCTCATTTCATCTTTCAACGCTCAACGCGCAGCTTAGCACCATTGTTTCACATACGTCCGCTCCGAGACAAAACGTGCAAGCAAGAATGGACCAGGACGAGCTGACGCATGAGTGTCCAAATGTCACACCACAAGATGAAGCTTCCGCATCAAACGTTCGGCCGCAAAGAAAAACAACCCTATCGACGAGGGCTAAAGAAATGTACCAAACGAGCCGCGAAGAGCACTGCCGCAAACTAGATTCTGTTTGGAAAAACGTGGAGAGCGCTCTTCAGGCACTGTCACGCGCTAAGGGAGAACAGTTTACCGGCGCCAAAACGCACCTTCGTGCAAGTTACGAGCGCTACGAACGTGCTACCGCAAGATACTCAGCCTTTCTCGAGAAGGCGAAGACGCCTGAGGCCTGGCACGAATTACAGCTTCAACAGGCAATCGATGAAGACCGTGAGGCGATCGTGAGCGAAAAGTTACGAGAGGCTACGCCACAAGAACGCGACAAGGCACATAAAACAGCATCGCGGTTCTCTCTATCGGTTCACTCAAGAGCTTCCTCGCGATCACGACGATCGGGCCTCTCCAAGATTAGCCTGGCTGCTGTGCAGGCCCGCGCGCATGCAGAGGCCGTCAAAGTAAGAGCTGAGTTTGGTCGTAAAGAGGCCGCAATGCGCTTAGACAAGGCAAGAATTGAGGCCGAGCTTGAGGTACTACAACATGAAAAAGAGGCAGCTGCTGCAGACGCTCAGGCAAGTGCACTCGAGGCAGCTGTGGAACAGGATGGCGGGGAGTGTGTGCGCCCACACCCACCTTTAGACCAGACACTACGGGTTTCGAGCTACATCACTAAGCAAGCCGCCATACGTGATGCCGAGCTTGCGTCTCTTCGGGCGCCTGTTGTTCATCCGAGAAGCCAGAGCTTGAAGCATGCCAAAGTGACCAACCACCTCATGGACTTGCGTGACTATCATCAGCTGCCTGCGTACACGCCGGCACCTAACCTGTTCGAGACAACGCGAGAAGAAAACGAGCGTTCCCTGTCTATAGAAGATAGAGCCTTCCTCAATATCATGGATAGGGAATTATACAAAGACAGGTCAAACAACTGGGTTGCCCCTCTGCCTTTCCGCTCACCAAAAAGACGGCTTCCGAATAACCGAGAACAGGCTCTCTCTCGCCTGTACTCGCTGCGACGCACGTTGCGAAAAAACCCTGAGACAAAAGAGCGCTTTGTGCACTTCAGGAAAGAATATAAAAGAAGGCGACGTCGTGCTCATCAGGGACAAAGAAGCAAATCGCAACGATTGGCCCATCGGCGTTGTCACCCAAAGCCTGCTCAGTGCGGACGGAATGGTGCGCAAGGTGGAGGTGAAGATTGCAAGGAATGGCGCAATAAGGAAACTCTGCCGACCGATGTCAGAAGTGGTGCCCTTGTTTTCGCCATCAACAAACTGTGGCGTCTAACAAGCAGACACCAGACGGGGAGTGTGCCGTCCCCTCTCGAAGAGAGCGGCCAGGAGCCGTGTTTGCCTTTCAAGTGCCGCCAAAGGAAGTCGGGGGAGACGTTTAATCCCTTAATAGGGGCTACTTCCACGTCTTGAAACCCCTTTTTCCTTTGTTATGGCCACTTTAAACGGGCGCCGCAAACGACCTTCAGAGCGTCATTTGTCATCTTCTCTGTCAGCTCACGGAGAGAGTGAAAACACCAGTCGTCGACGGAAGAAGAAATGCCAAGCGGCGGGCAGACTCACCCTACCTGCCCGAGCAACAGCACCGCTTTTTTACGGGGGGACTTACTGAGTGCTTGTGAATGTTTGTTGAAATGTGACCCCAATTCCGGTTAATTAAAGTTACTTTTGTTTAAATGTTCACGAGTGTTCGACCGTTAACTGGCTGGATAGCGGACGCTTTGACCCGTCAAATGCGAGCTGCGAGACCAGCACAATGAGCACCCTTCTATGCCCACTTTCCTTCAACTTTATAATATGCTGTCCTTCTATAGCCTAATGAAGCTACCGAAATTTGAAAATTGCGAACTTCAGGGTAGCCAGGAGCGCTGTGCACTAACTCTGACAGACCTAAAGCTTGCTTTCCAAGAAGCTGGTGCACAGACGACAAAGCTCAAGGAGCTGAAAGAAAAACTAGATGGATTAGTTTCAGCAGAAGTGGAATGTGAGGATGTTTTTGATCATGTTTATGAAATCTCAGGGACTTCTGAGTGCATTGTTTATTACCTTGCAGGGTTCATGTGTAGGAAACTTCTTGGGAACACGGTCTGCCTTGTATGTCGAGGAGGCCTGGTTGAAGAAAGTGAAGTGCACAAACAACCGGAAGGAGCTCTTGTTTTGTGCAAAACCAGAGGTGGCCTTCTGCACCCGAAGCGTCATATTTTCCACTTTCTTCAAGCCGCAGAAGCCCACTTTCATAGGCATGAGGCTGACAAGAATGTGTATGAACTCATTGTCGAGAGTGTTCTTGAAGAGCAAAAATTTTCATTTCCTTGTGCAAACCACAAATAATAAATCATGGCTACCTTGCTACATGGTTACGTTGCCATGAGAATGAGGCAGTTTTGCAAACAGAGGCTACTTCAAATGAAGAACAAAGCCCAGCAACTGCGCAAGCTTGCCAAGCTGACGTGACTTGGTGGATTGTACTGTGTGCAAGTGCCGAAGCAGTGTTTATTACACGCCTGTTTTCCACAAAGAGGGGAAGGACGTGAGTAGAAGTTCTTGTGTTTTCTAGTTCATTGTGCTGTAATGTGTAAATTCTGATGTCTTTAATAAAAAAGTGAAAATGATTGTGTAAATTCTGATGTCTTTAATAAAAAAGTGAAAATAATGTTTCTTTATGGAGCTACGGCGCCGAAAGTACCCGAGTTATGAGGCACGCCGTAGTGGAAGATAGCTTCGCATTAATTTTGACCACCTGGGGATGGTTAACGTGCCCGGAATCTCGAACGCACGGGCGTTCTTGCTTTTCACTTCCATCATAAAAGCAGCGGGGAATCGCACCCGTGGGCTCAGCAGGACAACGCCATAGCCACAAAGCTACCGCGGCAGTTAGCGGAGAAATGCAGTCGCAAAAGTGATTTTTTGAGTTTTCAGTGGGGGGTCATCATTAGCTTCCTATTTTTATGCAACAGTAGTACTTGCCTCTTAGGTGCGGTATAGCAGTGTTAGATTTAATCCCCTGCGCTACTGCTATATTTCTGTTGCAGGCTAAACGAAAATAGCGGCCGCATGCCGTGTGTACATAACATAGCGCCAGCTGATTGTAACCATCCCGCTTTAAACGCCCGCGTTGCGTAGGAGACAGGTTTCCTTGCGATCTCTCGTGCTGCATTGAATAGAGCAAAGACGCACATTACTGCTCACCCAGTCTACACAAGCCATCGATTGAGTTTGTGATTGCTGCGCTTGCCTTTCACTGCCCCGACGGGCACAGGCAATGCATTGAGCCCAGCTACGATGGCCCCGACACAAGTGCTGCCACCTGCCGGAAGGAGCGGAAGCGCAACTGAACCGTCGGCGCCCTCACGGCCTTCATTCACACACCTCTTATTATTCTTCCACCGTGGTTCCGACTAAGCGAGAGGCGCAGAGAGCAGGTGAGCGGCTGGCATGACGTCAAGGTGCGGCCGGGACGAGACGAGATGACAGAGTGCTGTTGCCACGGCAGAGGGCCTGGTCAAGAAGAGGACCGACCCACGTCAAGCACGGCAGCCAAGCCAAACGGCACACTGTCTCGGTTCGACAGGCTCCCACGTCGCCCACGTCGCTAAAGGCAATTATTCCTTGTATATAATTGGTGTGCACCAATGTAAAGTGCATGTCTGTCTATGTGTATGAAAGGGTAATATAAGTGTGGTTGTGTCTGTGCACCGGTGTGCTGTCAAGTCCTTTCTGGGGTGGTCCTGCCCCTTATCACAGCCGGTGCGCCTGCTCTTTCAGTGTCTGAAAAGCGCATGCAGTGACACCGCTATAATCAGTTTCCAGTGTCCTTTCAGGACATTTACGCTTTAAATGTGCGTTACTTTCTCAGACATGGCAGTTAAGTCTGACTCCGCTGGCAGTGTTCGTATAATTTCTATCGCAATACTTGCCCCCCCTCCCCCGCCATCGACATACTGTATACCCCTTTCCCTTGGGCGAGACATATATATAGCATTGCAAATGTAAGGGCCCGTCCATTCCATTCTGACTTTGAGTTTGTTGACCAGTGGCTCACTCATGATAGAAAACTATCATGAGTGATAGAAAACTATCATGAACCAAGGTTGTCACTTCTTGCCCGTCAATCATCACAGTGAGTTCGGCAGTCACAGTGTTCTCCATGCGATTTCCTTTGTCGTTGTTGTCTGCTTTCAACAATAATGGGAGATTTTAGGCCACTTCCCCCCCGGAGGTCGCTGCTTTTAGTTATCCTGTCGTGGGCTAGGAGACCGACCTCTGGTGCATCAGCAAAACTTCGGCGGCTTGGGGAAGAAGAACGGGCTGGTGATGGTGAGCGTGTTCGCAGGTTAGAGAAGCTTTGTTGCCAGCTGGCAGAGTCGTCATGAAAGGAGGCACCGCTTTTGTCAAACTTGTGGCGTGAAGTATCTGGCTGACTGATATGGTGTCCAGCTGGCTGATACGAGCAATAACGATAAATATGTCCAGACTCCCCACAATCATAGCACAAAGGACGGCGATCTGAAGTCCGCCATATATCGGTCTTCCGCAGTGGGGGTCGCCTAACATGATCCCGTTGGGTCTAGGATGCAATAGGGGGTGGTTGATGGTACTGTGGCACTGGCACGAACAACGGACCACGAACAGTGTCCGCATAGCTGTATGCGTTCGGCTGGTATTGCGCTCAGTAGACAACAGGCGACAAACAGCGTCTAAGTAGCTGTATACGTTCAACTGGTATTGCGCTCAGCAGACAACTGGCGACAAACAGCATCTACGTAGCTGTATGCGTTCGGCTGGTATGACACTTCCGAACGATGCTCGGGTTAAGTGAACGCCTGTCGGAATTCGTGGCGCACAAGTTCAGCGATGAAGGCAACTGTGACCTTCGGCTTCAATGATGGCAACCTTGCGTTCACTTTGGAAATCTCCTCACATACAGTCTGCCAATCATTTGGCGTAGTCAGCTCTCATCAGGTGTGGTCAAAGAGCCGGCACCTACTGAAGCGCTAGTCATGAGGCTATAGTATTGCTGGTACCGCTGTTGCAATGTTTGCTGGATTGCTGTTGCCTCCCTAATAAACTAGTCCACTGTTGTCCGAGGATCGCGCCCAAGGCTAGCGAACAGTTCTTCTTTGATGCCGCGCATGAGATGACTGAGCCCTTCGGACATGTTGGGATCTGCGCGGTGAAACAAACGTGCCATATCTTCAGCAGACATAGCGACTCTCTCATTTGGCGGTTGAATGCGCGATTCATGTAGGCGTTGCGCATTTTCACATCGATCTTGACTCCCGAAGGTATCAATGAGCTGACGGCGACATTCGTCCTACGTTGTCGAAGTTCTCTCGCAATTTATGAACCACGTCTTAGTGTTGTCTTCAAGCGCGAAGTATACTTTGAATAGGTTCTCATCGTCAGAGATCAAGTGGTTAGACTTTGCTGCCAGATCAAACTGCTCTTGCCGGTGTTCCGCATCTTCGTTTTCGTGACTATGAAAAGGCTCAGGAATTACGAAGGTTCCGGACTGTTGCTTGTGTTGAGTTGTTTGATGAGGCCATTTCTTGAACAGGGGTGTTCGTTGACAGAGGTGGTCCTTATAAGAGGCTGAATTCGTGGGCGAGGGGGGGGGGGGGGGCAGACCTTGAAGGCGACGGCTTGAGCAGTGTACCGGATAATCCAGGGGTAGGTGCCTTGTGGGGCTGGAAACGGGGCTGCTCACAGGACTGGCAATCATAAGGCGACGGTACCCAGCAGCTCCACCAGTGTCACAGTTTGCAAAGTACGGGGTCTTTATTGTAACAAACAGAAAGACTCTGTTCTCTCAGAGACACCAAAGGTGGACTCGCAAAAGAACTTCTGTTTTTCTTGATGCGCATCTTGTGTGGACCGGTCATCTTCACGGACGCCAGTGCATAAATGGGTACAAATAGGGACGCGAGTATTTGATATTGCGCAATTGAAATAGGTAATTAGATACCACGATCAGTAGACTTGGTGTATGCTCATTCGTACTTATTGACCAACATTTTGGTAGGCCATGTGCTCACTCGTGTGTTGTTACATTTATGCTTGTGTCTACTCGTACTCACTAATTCTCACTTTCACTATTGCTTCTATTCACAATTATTAGTGTTCATTTGTGTTCATAGGTGCATTTATTTCTAGTCACTAACAGTTACTTGTGTCCACTCTCATTTACCAATAATCGCTCACATTTGTAAGTATAACTAGCTTTTGTTAATAGTATTTCACTCACTCTCCTTTATATGTAGACTCGCACCCTTCATCATTATGAACTCGGTGCAGAGAGAGGATGAGTCAATGTAATCTTTAGTAGGACTTGTAGGCGGGCGAGTGCGAACCTATTCAATACTGGGTTTTTAGACCAGCACTTGTCCCGTTTTCTTCTTTCGTGTCTTGTCTGCTTGTGCGCTGCCTAATGATGAATGTATTTTCCACTGCCTATTTTCTATTGTGTACCGCTCATTCAGTCTCAAATAGCGTTAATAAAATGAGCTTGTGATAAGAAGGTAGACTCTAAAAAGTGCCGTTTGTTGTGTTGTTCATGTTAGAACAGCTGTTTTGTTTCTGCAGGTATGACATTTGAAGAAGGCGCCTGTGCTGAAAAGAGCATGGCATGCTCTGGCCTTCAGCTACTGCCTGTAATGCCTAGCACAAGCTCCGCAGCCTCCAGCAAGGACAGAAAACGAAGCCTCAAGGCAGCATTATTACCACACGATGTTACAATTCTGTATGACGATGAAGAGGAGCTTGTGCCTCCAGAAAAAATGCCAGAACATTAAAGAGGTAGTGTAGAAAAGGGAGATTCTACTAAAAAAAAAAGCAGTTTTTTTTTTTCAAAATTATATCAATTTCTCAAGTTTAGGTTCTCTGCTTAAAAATATTTAAGTTGCAAACTCCAAAGTTAAAATCACTTTTGAATAGATTAAGGCGGCTATAAGAGTAAATAGGGCAACTCACCATAAAACGTATTGCATATTTGAAATTGGTGCACAAACCTATGTGTGTTTTTATTTTCACAATAACTGTCCAATGTATT
This sequence comes from Rhipicephalus annulatus, assembly GCA_013436015.1. Lineage (NCBI taxonomy): Eukaryota > Metazoa > Arthropoda > Arachnida > Ixodida > Ixodidae > Rhipicephalus > Rhipicephalus annulatus. The sequence continues at coordinate 33,187 of WOVY01004115.1, forward strand.
TCGCCTTATTTTTTAAGCACATTTATTTTATGGTCTGCCCTTTCTTGATTATATATTTTTCTTTGCTTTTACAAGTGAACATTAGTTTTTTTTTTCTAAGCGAGGAAAGGTCAAACAGTTTTCTTCAAATTCCTGGGACATTTTCATATTTCAAACTTGAATATAAGTGGTGCATTTTGCTCGGTTTTAATGTTGTGGTTATGTAAAGCACCACATTTTACAATTATGGCTAGTGGCACGCCCAACAGTAAAAATGTGATTTTTTTGTGTGCATATGCAAAGTTATACAAATGCGCTAATCAAGCATACTAGCACATTCCTTAGGTGTGAGTGGTGTTTTCAAGTGCGAACCATGCTGCTACTTAGCATGTGCTCAAACACTTTAAAAAAAGTGTTATTTTTATCTACAACTGACTAGAGTTACCTGCAGGAAGAGTTTCACTAATAAGCAGCAACCAACTTCACTTATAACTAATCTGCTTAAATGAAAATATTATGTTGGCAATTACCTCACATGAATGCAATAGTGAAAATAGCAAGCCCGTAACCAAGCCCAAAAATTTAGTTCTTGTGCATCTCAGGTTTCTCATAAAAGGGACAGGAGTTTAAGAGAATAAGAAATTGTGTAGTGCTAATAATGTTACTAACAAGCTGTTGAGTATCCTGGCTGCTTTAAAAAAAATGGAGGCCATTGATACACTTACCACACCGCTCAACAGTGGAAAAAGGGATACACACCTTTTCTCATAGGGAGCCACATTTCATTAGAGTGTTTATACCCAGCATAATACCACTACATTCTCCAAGCAAAGTTTTAAATGATGGAAGGCACATGTGTGAGTTCGAGCTTAGCTCTCTATCTAAGGGCAACCATTTGGTGATACTTGCGCCAACTGCAATGTTTCGCCTGCAGAACTTGCATGGAGGTACAAATGTAGCTGTTTGTAGGGGTGCGCACTTTCACAACTAGTGTCAAGAAAGAAGCTGTGACTTTTTTTGTTTTTTACTCCAGTGTGCCACATCTGTAAACAGGTGGGCGCTAAGGCCAGCCTGCTCGACTGATGTACATTCTTTTCTCATACCACACATCGAACTTGTGATACCCTGTTGTATGTCCTGAAAATGGGCTATTTTTTTAGTGATATGGTAATGTTACACATCACCTGTTGAGTGCCAAAGAAGGCAACGTAAAGGCACCAACAACTGATTTCATGGCATCTGTCCTTTTCAGGCCAGACCAAAGTTTACTTTCCATAGTGCCTAATCCTGTCACCACAATGTGAGAAACAGTGTGAAACATTTCCTGTAAATGTTTCTCAATCAGTAACTCTCAACTCGTGCCTGAAACAGTGGTAGGGGAATGTAATAGTGTTTATACACTAATGAATAACTGAGGCCTTGTCCGTGAAGCTTGTGTACGGCACTTCGTTTTACTGTGCTGCCGCATAGTGTGTGCATGTGCCGTGGCTCTGTATCTTCTTTCTGGTTCTATTAACTGCCGTGAAATTACCGCCCTTACTCTGCATTGACTCCTTTAGCTCGTAGTAAGCTCGCAATGAAGCAGGGATGCTGAATAATATACAGATGATAATAGAAAGCACAAATTATGGTAAGCCTAAACAATAGCACACTATGTCCAGCAATTCAAATGACTCTTTTGTGCAATTCCAAAGCTTTTGTACCAATAAAGCAGCTTAACAATTTTGTGTCTCAAATGCAGTTAATAAATTGATATCATATTCAAGTTGTGAAATGAACGCTTAACATTGTCTTTCTATTTTCACTAGTTCATTGCACATTCTGGCAGGTTGTCTGTCTCTTTAAATTAGATGGTGTGATCTTTGGTAAATCACGCAAGAAGTCATGTTTGAACCTCGTGATTGTGACAGCTATGGCTTCATCCCGTCAAGTCTCTAAATAAAATATGGTGTTTGTTGAAATCATATTACGGTATTCAGTTGTGAAGAAAAGATGCTTCATGCACACATGCTCTCAAGCATACAAGCATGAGAGCATGTGCAAACAAGTGGTAATGCTGCGATTGTGCTCCTAGAGTATCAAGACCAGATGAAAACATTTTTAATAATGTTGCCGGCGTTCCAAGTGTAGCGATGCTTTCAGCAGCATGCTGGTAACATTTGCGACATGTTTGTTCTCCAGTTCTAGCAGTTTACAGCTACGATGCTTAAAATGTGTTTTCACAAAGAACAGAAATGAACATCCAACCTGCCAAGTGTTCAAGCAGTTACATGCACTTCAATAATTATATGAGTGCTCTATAAGTTATCATGCTTGCTTGCAAGGTCTTAGTACTGTTGTATGAGATGAAATGCATTAGGCCATTTAAAAAAGCATTTGGGCAGTAGTATTTACTTCAACAGGTTTCCACTGAGGTAGAAACTAGACCATTTTGCACACACACCTTTTTGTTTTGCAGTGCACCAGACCCCAAGAGGAGACGATCAATCAGGCTGTGTATTCCAGCCAAGCAGCTGCATTGAGCATCGATGCTGTTCAACCCTTGTAAGAAGTAACATGTCTTTACAATAGTATTCTAATGTTGCATATTGAAACTTCAATGAAACTTATAATGCCAAGATTTTCATTTATGTGTCTTGGTTTCAGTGCTGGTACTTCAAACATTGCGCTGATCAAGACACCTGTCCCTGTGGAAGACCGGCGAGACTGTCTCAACTTTGTCCCTACATCCTTTGAATGTTATGAAGAAGTATTGTCAAGGGGCACACCCATCAGCGGGCCAGTGCGACGCGTCATCGTCGACAAACTTTTTCAGGAGTGCTTCAAGCTAGCTTGGTATGTGTTTTTTATGCAGACCTGTCAATGTGTTTCCTCTCTGCTGTAATTTATATCGGGTGATAAATTTTTTAATGAAATGCTGAACAAAAATTGTAAAATGTTAAAAAAAACCTTGAAATCGAAAGTCTACTCGGAAGACGCAGCTGTTCCCAAAATCATAATCTATTTCATCTGTTTTTAATCTGGTTGCTGTATTTTTGGTAGATTGTCAGCACGCGGGGGCTGAATTCCAGCGCGAGTTGTGACATCAGATTGACCACAGTGCTTGCAGTGTGTGCATGCTCCTGTCCTACTTTATCTCTTGACCTCTCCTTCACATTTCACTTTTCCTTTTCCACAAAGACAATGAGACATGCTCCATTAATTAGGGGCTTAACCCCAGCCATGAGCATTGTTTTCTCTTGGTTTTATTCTGTTCTCTTTTGGAACTGAGTAAATCGACAAATGCGGGCGACGGCTGGCATTGTTGGCTGGCTTGTTTTTGGTGCATAAAACATTGCCAAATGGCACCTCCTCTATTTCTTGGTTCAGCCACTAGACTCTACATTATCATTATTGCCCTCTACTTTCTTTGTGAAAGCAGGGTGGTGTTCTTCAATACAGCACCCTATCTTTCAATTAGGCTCAACATCTTAGTGGCAGGAATTTTGTTCTGTATTCTTTACTTCGGGATAATTTTCAAAAGTATTATTGCCAGGCAGCATTAGCTCTGCATCAAAATATCAACAATTTACTTACAGGTACCCATCACGGGAACTTTACAGAACGGCAGCCAAAAGGCTGGTTCAGAAATACCCGCACCTGGCCGACAAACTTGGTGGCAAGACAAGTGGCTTGGTAAGCATCAATATTCTTTTTCTAATGATTGTCACTATATAACTGCTTTATATATTAAACTGGATGGTGTAGTGTTATGCGCTCATGTGTTTGTTTTAAAGGGAAACTAAAGACAAATGAGACTTCATGTCGAACTGAAAATGAAAGGTCAGTGTTTGAGAACATCTGTAATGTCAATTTTATGCACAGCAGCGCTTTGTGAAAAAGATATTAAGGAAAATGTATAGAAATATTTGCAGACATTATGGTAGCGTCCAGACAGCCTTCACTGAACGGCACATTGACAAGTTATGCAGGCTTTCTTTGTGCGAATGGACCCTTTACAAAAATACACTTTTTACTTAAGTAGATGTGGGATCTGCTTTTTTGTGAAAGAGCTTTGCTGGTAGAAAGATGCTCCTTAGTTGTGTGTCACACGCATGAGCGCCTCACCAAAAATATCCTCATACAGAAAGAGTGTCTGTGTGTCGACGTATGAGCATGAAAACTTGAACCTCAGTACATGTATACAGGCATGTGTACTAGTTGGTTGAATATGTAGGCCTTGGATTCATGACTTTTTGCCCCTGAAGGCCTGATGAGTGCAAGGTTGCAGGGAAGCATTTCCTTAAAGACCATTAATGATTCAATGTACAAAATTAGTTCCTCTGACTGAAAATAAAAATGCTAAATGTTCCCAAGTGAAAATTGAGGGTCTAGCATTAGGGCATTCAGCATTTGCCATGGTAGCCCCCTATTCTTTATTCATCTTGCTGCACTTCTTGAGGTCTTGGAAACAAAAGAGGTTTTCATTGGCAGGTTTATTGGCTTTGTTACTGCCCTTAAAGCTTCTTTGCATCATAATGGTTTCAGCCGATTTTGTTCAGCATCATTTTAGGGCTCTCTTTTGATCCAGCAGCAAGAAAGTTCACAAGGAAAATAAGTATTATAGGGGACATGAAATTACAGCTATGCTGAGTGCCACAATAAATTTTGATGCTTACAGCAACATGCAGTTTTATGTCCTTATGCCAAAAGCTTATTGTTTAGAAGCCCATAGTTCAGAGCGATGACATCCCAATGCATCACACAATCATTTGCACTAACTGTACTGAAACTACTCCCTGTTAGGTTTTGTTGAAAGACCTGTGGCATGTGATAACTCTTACAGGTGAAAAACTATGGACCTTGTGCTTGCTTTCGGCTACCACAGCTTCACTGATGCTGGCTAGCTCATAAACTATAATTGGACTCTGCCTATTCGTTCGAGGGTTGTGATGAAAACAGTGTTTTTTCCACACTCTTGGTGCTGGTAAAGGATGCAGTGTTTACGCATGTTTCCATTAGCAGTTTAAGACAAACTCTTGCTCATGTGTTTCTGTAATCTTAGTGAGGGAGTGCGGCAATGTTCTGCAATGTTCTAAGATTCGAATTTTATTTCCTCAAGTTCTCGCGCGAAGTTTAGACATGTATTGCTGACCTCCGGGCCATTGATAACGTGCTTGTAATAATAAGGCTTTCTTGTACGAGTTTCTTGATCTAAGTCGTGGCCTCATTCGGTAACGAGGAAGGATGTCCCAGCCTTGTGTTAATTTCTGCCTACACTTCTCTCAAGACTAATGGTTTTGTCACTTGAACACACTCTATAACAATATGTCTTTCTCTAAGCGTCACAAAGAAGCTCAAACAGTCCCTTCATATCATCAAATTTTACTAAGAACAGTGTGTGTAAATTCTAGTGGGGTGTCGGTCTTTTCACAAGCTCTGACATTAACACGTGCCAAGTAATTTATTTGTAAAAATTTTTCCAGAATACAAAGTTTATCTAGTGGCTGCCCCAGCAATAAACATAAAAGATGCAGTTTAGTTCAAAAAGACACTGGCAAGCACATCTTTTGGGAATCGATTCTGCAGAAAAAAAGGTGTTGGAGTTTTGTGGACAGAAGCTGTACATATACAGTCGACTCCTGGTAATTCAAAGTCGCTTAATTGGAAGTTTCGGTTAATTAGAAATGAGCAAGTGGTCCCATCAGTTTTGCATGCAATCGTATAGAAAAAAATGCCCGATAATTCGAAGTTAAAAACCCATAATATTAGTTAATTAGAAGTTTTTTCAATCGACAGTCTCGTCGCGACCGTAATTTTACAGTAAAATGGGAAACTTTTCATATGCCAAAACATCTGCCGGACCGCGCTGGTGTCTTCGCCATCACTACTGTCCGCAGCGCCACAGATCGTGAAGCGGCAATCTTTTTAACACTGGCGAATCGCATCGGCGGCATCGACTGACTCTTTAGTTGACTTTTGTCGAGACTCGAGTGTGTCACCGCGTCAACGGCGCGCTGGGTTGATTCCACACGTGTTTCCGCGCTTCTGATTTTGAGTGTTGTGGTGGTGACGTACGTTTGATAATGGCAACTCGTGGCCCTTACCGAACGCTAGACCTAGCGATGAAAGTCGAAGTCTTGAAGGAAGTTGACCAGGGAAGCACCGCCAAACAAGACATTGCAAGAAAGTACGGCATTAAGCCTAACACGCTGTCGACTTTCATTAAGAATAAGCGCTCAATATTGGATGCGTTTGAAAGCGAAAAATTCAAGACATTGCGGAATGCGCACCGGCGCCTACCCCGAGTTGGAGGAAGCACTGCTGATTTGGATCAGAGAGGCACGAAACAACAAACTTCCTCTCAGTGGTGAAGTCGTCACGGCAAAAGCGTCATCGCTTGCTGAAATGTTGTGCATCAACGACTTCGCTGCTTCGGATGGGTGGCTTACGCGTTTCAAACATCGCCATGACTTGATTTTTAAAAGCGTGTGTGGGGAGAAGGCGTCAGTCGATGAGGAAACGTGCCTGACATGAAAAACGGGCAAGCTTCGCGAGTACCTCGAAGAATACCAGCCGGCAGACATTTTTTATGCAGACGAGACTGCGGTTTTTTATCCGCTGCTACCGGACAAGACCCTGACATTTAAAGACGACGACTGTTCTGGAGGCAAAAGAAGCAAAGAGAGAGTGTCAGTGCTAGTCGCGGCGAACATGACTGGCACAGAACGGTGTCGCCTGCTTGTGATCGGGAAGGCTGCCAAGCCTAGGTGCTTTAAAGGCGTGAAGACGCTTCCTGTGGATTATGTCTCGAATAGAAAGGCGTGGATGACATCCGATATATTTAAGGACTGGATCACCAAACTCGACCGCAAGTTCGCGCAATCAAGCCGTAAAGTGTTGTTCCTTGTGGACCAATGTAGTGCCCACATGAACGTACCTGCCTTGAGTGCCATCCGTCTTGTGTACCTGCCTGCAAACACGACGTTCGTGTTGCAGCCCATGGACCAGGGCAGAATAAAAGATGTGAAGGTATTGTATAGGCAGCATCTCGTCGAGCGCATGCTTTTGTGCATGGACAACTCGTCGCAATACGAGGTGAGTTTGCTTAGTGCCATCAACATGCTAGTGCGAGCTTGGACCCGCGTGAAAGAAGAAACCATCGCCAATTGTTTCCGGGCCTGTGGTTTCAGGAAAACTCGGGGGATGCTTCTCCCTTGTGCGCCAGTGGAAGTGCAAACAAATGAGCTCGACGACGGTAGCTTTCGCGCCGCTCTCGGTGACGTCCGTTTTGACGAGTATGTCGCTGTGGACAGCAACGTCGAAACATGCGGTCCACTAACGGACAGCGAAATCGTGCAGATGGTTCGGCCCCATGACTGCATTCCTGAAAATGACGATGATGACGACGACATCGAAAATGAGCCACCACCGAGGGCTGTCGATGTAGCTGCGGGTCTTGCTCTTGCGCAGAGTTTTTTTGTTGGAGAACACAACGCCAAAGAAGCACTTCGACACGTGTATTCCTTACAAAACTTGCTAGCCGCAGCCAGATTCCGCAAGCAGAAGAAGATGACAGACTATTTTTCCTAAAAACTGTCGCGCTTTTAAACTAATAAAAGTGCCGTTTTTAGTGCTTTTTGCTTAATTCGAAGTTCGTTTAATTCGAAGTTTTTTGTTGTTCCCGTGAACTTCGTATTAACGGGAGTCGACTGTACAGTCAAAACCCCTTTATTTGCAACTCCAGAAAATGCTCCGTGTGCTGGCAACACTAGTTAAAAAAATAAATATGGTTGCGCTTATAAGTAGCGACACAGCGTGTATTTTCTTATCAAACACAATTTATTATGGGCAAACTGGTCTCTCTTATAGAGGGGTTTGACTGTACAAAATGGTATTTAAAGGTGTTAATAGCGTGCTTTCATTAAAGTCATTTACATATGTTCATGTTGCCTTTCAAAAGCACTGCCAATTTTTGCCCACTAATCCAGCACCCTTGTCACATTTTGAATAGTATGGACATCATCTTTCCAAACAACTGATGCACCCTTCTGTAATTCAGTTGAATTAAAAAAATTTTGCCAAAAAGCAATCTCTCAGCTGTACTTTTAACTTTTGCAAAAATTTAGTGAGTGGGAGTCAAATGTGGTTTGTTGGATAAATGTGCTGTAGGGGCAATTCTGGCAAGAAACTTGCTTGTGCATCTCTGACAGTGTGCATTGTTGTGCAGTACCTAGCTCCTTACGCACCCTAGGTGTGGTCATTTTCATTGGCTGATCTTCCCAGATGTTCTGAAACTTGGCAGCAAAACTTGCAGTTTATGATGTTACGGGGAATAAAGTATACACTGGTGAACAAATGTGTACTGGCGAATATACTGGCGAGCTAATGCGTACGACGCTGCTGCAGTCCGAGCACGTTCCCGTTCAGCACTTCGTCGTCGTCATCCTCAGGCATCTACTTAGCCCGTGACATTATCCGCCGGCGGTAGAAGCACCGTCCCGGTGCGATCCATTCTCTAGGCGTGAGAAGTATGGCTTAAGCCGTGAGACGTGCACTATATCGGTCGGGACTGAAGCTGGTACTGACGTGGTATGGAGTGGAGCTATCTCATAGGTCATGCTGGTGACCTTGTGGCACAAAGCCATCACGTCCTGGATGTACGCGATGTACGGCTCTGTGGATGTCTGGGCACGAGTCGCAAGCTTTTTCTTTGCGGCCACTTGACGTCCGATGGGTTTCCCAAATAGATAGCGTAATTTCTGCTTACAGACGTCCCAGCTAGTCAACTCTTCTTGATGTGTCTCGTACCAGAGTTTTGCCGTGCCATGCAAGTAGAAGATGATGTTCGCCAACATAAGCGTCGGACCCCAATGGTTGCTGCTGTTGACGCGCTCATATTGAACCAGCCAGTCATCGACGTCTATGCCACTTGTGCCGTTGAATGGACCTGGGTCACGAGGTTGCACCACAACGATCGGCTGCGGGGCTGACGAATCTTGTTGACATTGAGTAGCCTGGTCAGTCATCGTGGTAGCTGCAATGCGCCGTCCGCTGCGAAGATCCAGCTCGTTGGGCTGTATAGCGAGTGGTACCCCGCACCTTGCACCAATGATGTTACGGGGAATAAAGTATACACTGGTGAACAAATGTGTACTGGCGAATATACTGGCGAGCTAATGCGTACGACGCTGCTGCAGTCCGAGCACGTTCCCGTTCAGCACTTCGTCGTCGTCATCCTCAGGCATCTACTTAGCCCGTGACAATATCTGGCTATCCTGGATGATTCCTTGTGCTAAATATTGTGAAAGGCACCTTCCGCCACTCCTAGAAAAGATACACTCCTAGAAAAGATAATCCGCACATGCTCGATCAAGTTATAGACTTTTTGATGGTTGAGACTTTTGGTTTTTCTTCTGCATTGATTATTGCCTATTCCTAAAGCAATCAACCTGGGCACCTAAGCTTTGCTGAGACTAATGGCCATTGATTCGTCAGGATTTACTCTTACTTACTTCAAACTCCAAAAATCAAAAACGCATTGTGAAAGTTGAAATAAGGCTGTGAATTGCGAAGTTGTATAACTTTTAATAAACTAGTAGGTTGAGGGTGCTCGACTCTTTCTGGAAAACATTTTAGCGTGTATTTGCAAAGTAGCAGGAATATTGGGAGTACCCTATTGCTGTAAAGCAGCTATATTGAAGGCAAGAGCTTTTTTAGATGCACAAATTACTTCAAAACTGAACCAGTCTCCAAACATCTTGATTACACATTGTATGAGTATTCTTGGCCACATAGCTTAATCGCCTTTTCATTATGTAGTGCTTAATTTGTTAATTCATATAACTTGCAGGAGTCATGGGTCCTGAGTCTCAGGAATAAGTTCAAAAACATGAGAAAGAAAGTCGAAAAATGCCCTCCAGAAATAGTAGAAAAGCGGGCCTAGAGCCTACATAAAAGGCCGCGGCAGCCTAAAGAAGACATTTTGAACAAGAAGTTGTGCCGCCTCTTTGTGAGTCTTACATCTATGACTCTTCATACCCAAAGACAACTTGTTTTCACATACTGTATTTACTCGTATAATAGAGGCACTCGCCTAATAAATGCACCCCCCAATTCTGTTGTCAAAATTTGGATTTTTTTCTCCTGCATTATAAACGTGCCCCCTGCATCCTTCCGCTGCAGTCTTGCGAACAGACACCTGGCACCCCTTTGCCCGTTGGATATCGTTCATTTTTTAATATTATGCTGACTCCTTTGCTACCGTGGCTCGCTCCCCTCCCCCTTTACCTGCTGCCGTGCGCTGTATTGTTTCTATCTGCACGCGGCACATCTCCTTTCTTACATCTGTGCGTCACAGCGCGTTCATGAACCGTGCGAGGGTAGAGACATCGCAGCTCTTAAGCACACAGTGAGGAAGGCCATGAAACTGCCTGCGCCAATCAACGGTTGCTTTCTGCAAATCTAACTTCAAGGCCCACCCAACTGCCCGTGATTTTCGAGCGACAAGGACAGGGTTTGCTATTGCCAGTGCTCTTGCCAAGGGCCATTCGGTCACGCCGCACGTTTGTGGAAAATGAAAAAAAAAAAAGGCCGCTTGTCGCCCAGAAAAAAATTGTGACGATTTCTGAAACATGGTAGCACCCCTGATTCTCGTATCGGTTGCGATTTGCTCTTCATGCTTGTTATCCACGCGTGCTTCAAGGTTACCTTTTCTACTTGTGTAACTTGTGTGCACAGCAAGACTGGAGCCATATTTTGTTGTTAATATTATCGACAGTTTGTTTTGAATGCTTTAGGTGGTAGCTTGATGCAATGTCAACAACATCGTCTCTGTTGTCGTGTGAGGTTGCCACGACGTTGGCAAAGTGCATCGTAGTGTCGTTGCCCATGCTTCTGAGCGCCCCTCAAGATCACAGCATATACCACTGTTGCAGTTAAACGATTGTGAGAAAAGAAAGCTGCGAAACGCTTTAATCGAGTGTGCGGGAGGGCGCAGAGACAGTTTGCAAAAGATAGCGACTTCCACGAACCGAAGATGAGTGAAGTGGAAACGTTTGTTGAAAAATCAACGTTTTTTGATGTTTTGAATTGTTTCTTATACAAATTATATTCTGCTTGTATACTTTCTCCTGTTAGACGCCTTACTAGCTTATGGCTACGGGTCTAATCAGTGTTGTGCATTTCTTGAAATGTGGTCATAACAACCTCAATAAAATGTAATGTAAAAAAAAATTAGCCGTTTCCAAACAGCATATGCGTATGTCTGTTGTGAAAGGCTAAGCGACCTAACTTTTTTTTTACATTACATTTTTATGTCATGTCGAAAGTTTTCATATAATTTGCCCTGCATAATAAATGCAACCCCAACTTTGCTCCGATTTTATAAAAAAAAAAGTGTGTTTATTACACGAGAAAATACGGTAATTGTTTGTATAATATTATAACTAATAGTCATTATTACTCGCAGTTCTTCATGCTTGTATGAGGCTGCTTATCAAACAGTATTTTGTTAATTTGCTTTTCCTCTGACTTCCTTTGTTTCGTGCCTGTGCCGCTGATTTCTCCATAAAATTCACACCTGGCCTCATACTAAGCTAACCTCCCCATGCACCACTTTGCTTTCTTTACCACGTAACGCAGTGATTTTTTTTCTGGCCTAATATTCTGGCATAGCATAGCGCATTGCCTGTTCCTCTCAGACCGAGCAGAGCTTATCGAAATTAGTTTGAGGTTTCCCAATTTATTTCATTAGGCTGGAATAACACCCATGATTTCAACACTTCGGCCTAAAATTCTTGTTCACACATTGCAGGACTCCAGCCATCTGGTTGTTTATGGCGAAACGGTTGAATCAATTGAGCGACACAATGAATGGCTGCACAATCATGCAGAATTCGCCCAAGAGGAGGACATTAGGGCACGCCTTTTAGCCACAGATCAAGAGCGGCATGAGCGCCTTCAAAGCCTGAATATTTTCGAGCCGTTGGTGCTATTTCCTTTTTTGGCATCAGAGGCTTCGGTATGCCCTTATAGTGTGTTCTTTGGGGGAACTTGTAGTAATGCTATTGCATTTTATTTTCAGCTGCTGCTTGAGTTCGACATTCTTTATAACAAGAATGTTGTGGATGAATTTACCCAAGGGTGTCAAAAGTTGTGCGATTTGGCGCTCAGGAATGGAGACGACAGAGAAGTGGCCAAATTCAGCGAAGCTGCTGGAGGTAAAACATGCAAGTGCCATTTCCGCTTAGATATATGAAGAAGCTGGTAAAGAATGTTTAATAAGTACTTTTGTATGCTTATATCTATCTGATATATGCACTAGAGTTGTGGGAATTTGCAGTTGCACAAGGATTAACCACCACAACAGACAGTGATAGCCAATTGTTTCATAGCTCCTTTGATTGCTTTGTTTCATTATGTAAAAATTATAAAGACGCACTGCAAGTGAGAATCAAACTTATGTCTTTGTACTGCACATATGGAATCCTAATGATTGAGATATGGCGACTGGCCTGTTTCGAAGTGGTTTGTATGCAATAATCGCCCTAAAGTTAGACTGCGATCATGCTGGTATGTGTGCATATGGGAAAGGCAGCTAAGGACACGTGCCAATGTCCGCATGGTGAAGCCCACCGTTGACCTCTTCTTTATTAGGTTGAGCCAGTTCAACAACATATCCATGCTACAATTACAACACTCTGATCTGATTTAATGATGACAGTGTCACTCGTCTTCTGCGCAACATTCACCACCCCCCAACACCAGTGAAGTGTCTAACCCTTTTTCTACACGAAAAAAAAAAGAAGAAAAGCAAAATATAAGCTACTCACCTCATATGACATTTTGTCTTGAGATGGTATCATGACCTATCATTTTGATTTACCTTATTTGTATGTATATTCGAACCCCGATTATAAGACTGAGGGAACCTTGCAATAATGTCGCACAATCTGGGTGCCATATATTCAAAGAATATACAAGAATATAGGCAATGATGCACTGTCTTGTCCCCCCATAACCCATGTACAGGCTACCTGATTAAGGCTGCAGCACTAACCTGCTCTTATACAAGAAAGGTAGATTAAATTATTCAAACGTGCACCAACCATTTAATGTACAAATGACCATGTACAATTGTATCGAGGCAGTTGAATGATTTCTTAGAAAAGTGTTTCATGGCTCCTTTAACAAAATCTAATGATCAGAGAACTGAACTACACCTACTGTTTTCAGATAACCCTATACTCGTAGCACTAGAATTTGCAGCTGCTCGCTGCAATGAAGCACTCGATGTGATTTTTCCGGAGGTGAGCACTCTAAAATTAAATGCATGTCGACATGTTCACGTGATTTGCACTAACGATTTGACATATGTTGTAGAACATTGCTTATAATTTATTTTAAAGAGGAAAGAAGAAAGTGAACTCAGTATATTTACTTGCTTTTTACTGTCAGTATCTTGTGAAGTATCATGCAAGTCTTTTGGCTTGAAAAGCAACACAAGTCAAGGTGGCTTTTTCAGTGAAGGTAGGGTGCACTAGAACAGACGGAGCACTCAGAATGGCAGCAGCACCAACAAAGTGAAGTTCCAAGAGGGTCAATCTGCTTGTCGCGTTGTGGTCAGTAGTCTGCAGTGTGTTGTCGCTTCAAGAGTTGCGCACGGCTCTGCTGAAGTGGTTCGGGGGTAGAATGCCCGCTTCGTACTCAAATGGCTGGGGTTCGAAATAAAGTTGTAGATGGTGAATTTTTATTTTCTTAGTGTAACCTGTTATAGTTGTAATGGTTTGCTTTTTGTTTCTTAATTCTAGCTTCATTTGCTATGTATAACTGCAAAAAATACCGCTGAATGTGAAGTAAAGAAATTTTACTGTGAGTGTATTTATAGTGAGGGCAAATATTCATTTCCATTATTTATTTTTACTTAGGTCTTTCATGAATACAGCTGGAATTTACATCATTATTAATTATTCAAGGTACTTATTAACAAAATCAGCTATATGAGAATACAACATTTTTATTCACAACCTCAACAGGTTCACCTGTTTACAAACACCTCGTGATTGCTTTATTAATGTTACCAGCCAAATATCCTTTCCTTGAATGTGAGGAGGAACAGTGAAAGAACATATGGAAAATTGCTACCTTTGCAATATTCAGACCTTCACGGTGCCCTGCTGACTGAAGTTTGTAATCTTTCAGTTTTTCCTTTGAAGTCAGCTAGCGGCCAGTGTTAGAAAGCAGTGTTATCGAGCACGCACAGGACGAGTCTCGTATGCACTAAAATCTCGGACTCCGAGGCCACACTTTACGTTTTTGCCGAGTTTCGTGCGATGGCTCTGCAAACAGATAGGCTCGCTGTCAAGTTTCGTCTTCTTTACTTCACATTTTGCGTAACATTTTGTAGCAATATGTAGCAACTTGAGCTATATTAAAGAAACCAAGCCAAAAAAATACAGCTGTGCAAAGGACCCTAAAAATGAAAATGCACTATCTACAACTGTGCTTAGAACCCGGGCCTTTTAAAGGGGAAGTGTTGCATTTTACCCCTGCACCATTTTGACCGAAAAGCACGACACTCTCAAAACGACGACGTCTTACAGACTACCAATGCTTTGAGATACTGTCAGTCGAATAAGCGCACGTGGTTGCAGCGGCAAGGAGCGGCCCCTTCCTGTATTCCGTGCAGTGGCGGCGCTGCTGTGGCTTTGGAATTGGCGAAGGAGCGTCGTCTCCTACCTCTGCATGCAAAACAGCGGGATATTCGTTTTAATATGCGGGGATTGTAGTTAAAGCAGCTTGACGAGGGCTGAATGAATACTACTTGGTGATAAATAAGGGTCGCACCTGTACCTGAAAAATTCATGATCATTTCTTTGCCTGCAATGACTCAGTGGTGTGGCCAGCGGATGGCACATCGGGCCAGTGCTGTCCTCTTCCCCCCCCCCCTCCCCCCAGAAAAAAAAATCTTTTCGCTCTTGCTTACAGAGCATAAAGTGACACTCGACCACACTTATCTCTCCGGCACCCTCTTCAGATCAAGGTGGTGCCCCTACCCCCCCGAGAAACAATTCTGCATGCGCTTCTGTAATAAATAGGGTTCATTTGAGCCTTCAGGTTGTGCACGGTTCTAAGCGAACAAGCCTGTCGTAATTACACATTGTATAAACTGCGTGTAAGAATATATTCAAAAACAGCTGTGCTTTCTTTTTTTTGAACAGCTAAGCAAAAATAGACAGGCCACATGGGCAGTCTTGTGCGAATTACCACCGCAATCCTGCTGTTCTTTATATCAGTGAGCTTGCAAGCCTCACGCTGGCACAGCTGACATAAATGGTATAGATTTTATGTGAAGATGCATTTCATAAACAAACTCCGTGGATTGTAGCTGAAAGTATTTGAGGAGTTAGGAGAAAGGCTTCTAGAAGTTATGGAAGACTAATTTAAGAAAAAAATAGAACATAGTGGAATAGATGACTTACAGTCAGTATTTAAATACCTTTTAGTTTGGAAAAGCTCTTTCACATTTTGTATTCCACACGTGACGGGACCATCAAGCATGGTTGAGTGAATTAGCAGTAGGATAGTAAACATGCCGACCTGCAGTGCGCCGTGCTGTCGAAGTAGCCATGCCTCCGAGAAAAACTCTTGCGATCGGCCGCACTTCAAACTCCAAATAATTCTGCATTTCTCAAGGCTTGGACAGCTGCTATTTCATGAAAAGCCTTCCAGGTGACAGTCGAAACCTACAATTCGAAGCCGAGGACCTAATCCCTTGCTGCGAGCACATAGTAGGTGAAAACGTCAAAACTTAATGTAGTACGTTGGCACTAGAGCCCCGTGCTGTTCCTCGAATTTTTCCGAATATTCCTGCACCCTTGGCTAAATCAGGCACATTAAAGCGCGAAAGAGAACCCCCCGATCTAAAAGAAACCACAAATTCTGGGGCCGTGTGTCGGCGGTTGGTGGCAATCTGATTGATATGTGGGGTTTAATGTCCCAAAACCACCATATGATTATGAGAGACGCCGTAGTGGAGGGCTCCGGAAATTTTGACCACCTGGGGTTCTTTAACGTGCTTCCAAATCTGAGCACACGGGCCTACAACGTTTCCGCCTCCATCGAAAACGCCGCCGCCGCAGCCGGGAATCGAACCCGCGCCCTGCGGGTCAGCAGCCGAGTACCTTAGCCACTAGACCACCGCGGCGGGGCGGTTGGTGGCAATCTGTCTGACGTTAACATGGAGTACTGCTATGTTGACGAAGCTACTGGTGTCCCCTCCGATCCAGAGTTATTTACAAGGGTAGCTACTTGGTTGCCTGCAGTACAAAACCGACGAAGGTTTAAGTCCAGGAATGTCGAGCTTGGCCAGGAAGTTTTTTTTTTTCAAAGTTGTTGAAAACAAAGGCATTGTTGAAATCGAAGGGGCAGTGGTGGTAACAAAAGACTTCACCTTTGTCCTCAGTTGTAAGGGGAAGCTTGTTCTCTCGTGTGCATATAGCAAACATGGTTTGGGCAGTCAGCTGAAACTCACCAGCTTGCAGATGGTATCAACTTTTTCTAGTCATGTTGATCCTCTGAAGATATACACGGGTTGTCATAGCAGCAGATTCCCTTCGATTTCGACCGCAACATTAGCCCTGAAGACCCGGGACGTGTGGAGGATCACTTTTGGGCTGTCCCTTAAAGACTTATGCGCACCATGCTAGAACACAAGGAAGAATCGGTAAGCTCAGTAAAAGAAAAAAAAATAGAGAAAGCTACAAATTCAATGAAGCTCCACCAAAAATTATGCTCGACTACTAAAGACTAAAAAATACGGTTAATAGGGCCACAGTTTTGCAGAAAAGGTGTAGAACGACATTCAGAAAATGAAAACATGGCAAACATGGCTTTTTAAAGGTTCTACTTGTCAAGTGGACTGACTAACTGATGACCAGCCTTCCTCCAGCACAACTGATATTCCTGACCAAAATCTTTTTGAAGCCAAATTCGCAAAGCATTCCCTTGATAATTTATTTGTTTAAGACGTGACGATGTCAACAGTGACAGTATGTTCACCTTTGACATCAACCTATAAGTAGCAGCAGGGCTGAATATTTTAAGGAGCAGGCAAGTAATGAGCCACATGGTTTCGTAGCGCAACCCTCTGACTAACTTCGCTTTGATCTTTCAGCGTAACAAAAAGAGCGAACTTGAAAAAACAAATCTTTTTCGTGGATATGTTCGACATTTCAAAATTGGGACATTGTTCGGCTTATAATACAGTTAACCAAGTGGTTGCTAAATCTGGTACACAACTCGGGATCGGAGGGGACGCCAGGAGCTTCGTCAACATCGCTGTTTTCCATGTTAACTTCGACAGATAGCCACCACTTGCGGACACACAGCCCTCGAAATTCGTGGTTTCTCTAAGTTTTGGTGATTTTTGTGCTTTAATGCTGCTGGTTTAGACAGGTGTGCAGGAATATTTGGGAAAATTTGAGAAAACGCACCAGGCTTAGGCGTGACGGTGACGGCTCATTGTCGGTGACGGCTCATTGTCAATGCTACGCCAGCGCCGCTTCTCGGAGCGCATACGAATAGAGGCCGCCTCCGCAGTGAGCTTTTCCAACTGACAGTATCTAAAAACTTTGCAGACTACGAATCGCAGCTCCACAAGCGAATCGACCCTGCTTGTGCTTAATTTTTTCGAAGCTTGATCTAGGCACGCATTGTCTTTATTGCTGCTTCAGCTAGCTTACATCTGCACTCTTTGGTTTTGACCTGGGTCAGCAGCACCACTTCAGGCTGGACATTTGGCTGAAAGTTTTGACATCGCAGCAATAGTGGCGTGTCAGGTTTCTCCTCTATCATTTATTATTTATTTAATAATACTGCCGATCTCACAAGGAGATCATTGCATGCATTGTGTTTCCAATGACATGGTGCCTCATGTGCAGTCATATTAGTAAATATGCTTATCGTAGTGGAACACAGTGTGCAGTGACCATGATGGAAAGAATTTTTACCCACGAGTATTGGAAGAAAAACTGTGTGTTTTCATGTGACACAGGCATGCCACTGCTGGAGTAGACTGCTGCTTCACTGTTGTCTGTGCCTTGCACCTTTTTTGTTCACATGAATGTAGTGCTGGAAAACATGATTGAAGTTTGGAAGTAGGCTGTACGTTGATGCCAAAGTAACTTGTTTTTTGAGGGCACATTAGCAGCTACAAAAACTACATAAGACCCTTTCTAGTGTTATCAAATGCAATAATTGTAATAAGTACGGAAGTGAATCATATAGAAAATGTTCAGCTTACTAGTGCTGAATGCTCGGGAGTGAGTGAGCAAACTTTATTTAACCAGCGGATTGAGGCGTGGGCCTAAGCCGCGCCAGAGGCGGTGGAGAGACCCTGTCTCTCAGCCGCCTCCCGTGCTCGCTGGATGGCCCATATTTGATCTGTCTGATTTGAGCTGATCACCGCGGCTCTCCACCGCACCCCAAGCTGTTCTGGGGAGACTGCATTGGCGTCCTGTATCTGTGTGCATTCCCATAACAAATGCTCTAGGGTGGCGCGTCTCATGCTACATATTTACACGAGTCATCTGGGTATAGTTCGGGGTAGATGCAATTTAGGTGCTTCGGGTTGGGAAATGTTCTAGTTTGAAGTCGCCTTCAGTCAACCTCCTGAGATCTGTCTAATGTGGAGCTAGGTGGTGGAAATCTTCGCCTCGACTTTTGGTAGAATTAGATAATTTCGCAGAACCTAAACATTCTGTCCCTCTCCCACCACTCATCTCCTCCCAGTACCTCATGTGAAACTCCATTGCGAGTGCGGTAAGTGAGACCTCGCGCTACGCGGTGAGCTTCCTCGTTGAGGTTGGGAATGAGGGACGCACACGGGGTGTGGGGCGGGAACCATATAATATACCTTTCTTCGAATTACTCGGATGATATGAGATTTGCCTTGTGGAGGAGTATGTTGGCTGCCTCGGGAGATATTCTTCCTAGTGCATAGTTACGGATTGCCTACTGCAAGTCGCTGATGACATACCTACACTTGGGGGAAATTATGGCTTGTGCAATAGCCACCTCTTCCGCGATTTCTGAATTATCCGAGCGTATGGAGCACGCGTTTACGCATTTGCGGTCGGTGTTTATTACTGCCGCAACGTAGGATTTGTGAGTAGGGTACTCCACTGCGTCTACGAACAACGCCTCCTTGTCTTTGCCATAGGCCTTAAGTAGAGTTCTAGCGCGGCTTTCACTTCTGCCCTGATTAAATTCGGTGTGCATGTTTTTGGGCAGATTGAATGCTCGGGAACGAAACTTATTTTTATGGCTGTTGTCAGTGATAGCCTGAAGATGAGTTAAATATTGCAATATTGTTTCAAAGATGTGACTGTTTCGGCCTTTAGAAGGGCAAATACCAGGCTCAGAAACTTTTTTTTCATGTACATTTTGGTCAATCAAATTATGGCTCTAGTAAAACTGTAATCTTAGTTTGTGCTTTTGGTCTTTCGTCTACAGAAGGACATACCCCTCACCCCTTTTCTGCTAAAAGAAGCGGATGAAGGACTGTCCCTATACATTGATGGGGAGCGAATATTGAGAACCTCTTCGTTACTTGGGGGCATAACTTGTCTATTTGCGTCATTTTGGGTATTCAACATTGAGTACCCAAAGAAGGCACACAGAATATTAACATTTTTTGAGCATGCTTTCTTAAATTTGTGCCAGGCAAAGCATCATGTCAAGGCACTGGAAATGATTAATTTCTTTCAGGGGCTGAGTGGCACCTCAGCAGTAGTGTTTGTACTTAGTGCCGTCTTGTTTTGAAGGGACCCTGAAACGGTTTTCTGAAGTTTTGTAAACATTTAGGCTAGAGCATCATCAAATTATTCGCACCACAAATTTACTGACATCGTGTACCAAGGTCGCTACAGGCAATTGTATCATACCCTCCTTTTCTCCTCTGGCTGACCTCCTCAACCCATAAGGTGCACTGGCGATCTCAGAGCTCTCATGAGCGCTCTCGAAGATTTCAGCTTTTATCATTCTAGACCTCTGAGAACGCACACTGACAGGTTGCACACAGTCTCGGAGGCCGCCACACAGTGTGCCCGGCAGCTCAGATCAGCCGCCACGGAGACATCAAGTGGCCAGACCATGTCACTCTGTCAATGGGCGGTTGAAAACGTGTTTCATTTTATTGCGTGGAATTTGGTATGCTGCAATGCATGGTGGAGTACCTTTTGGACTGGAAAAAACAATCTTCCTGAGGCTTATGAAAAATAACTATTTTCACGCGATAACTAATAAGTTAATCACACTTAGGAGTTAGGATATGTGGGGTTGAACGTCCCAAAACCACCATATGATAATGAGAGACGCCGTAGTGGAGGGCTCCGGAAATTTCGACCACCTGGGGTTCTTAAACGTGCACCTAAATCTGAGCACACGGGCCTACAACATTTTCGCCTCCATCGTAAATGCAGCCTCCGCAGCCGGGATTCGAACCCACGACCTGCGGGTCAGCAGCCGAGTACCTTAGCCACTAGACCACCACGGCAGGGCGGCACTTAGGAGTTACTCTACCGACCCGATGGGCTTGTACAAAATCGCCTAAAATCGTATCAGGGTCCCTTTAAGTCTTTTTTTTTTGTCTGTCTTGTGAGATAATTGGTTGGTTTGTTGACTTGTCCATATTTATTTATTTATTTCCACATACTGCAAGCCAACTTGGCTTAAGCATAACACTCATATGTATAGACCGGAACTTTAGGCACAAAAAAGAATGTTTTCGGTGCCTTTAATGGTTCTTAAAAACTTCCATTTAGACATAAGGCGATAACAACTATCGTTTAGGCATTTATAGACACAATGTATATTTGCTTCAGAAGCGTGTTCAGTACAAATATTCAACCTCTAACAAACACAGCAGGCGAATTCGGTGCTTAAGGAAAGCTAAATTGATTTTTTCCATGACAAGAATGAAGAACAAGCGTAATCATTTAAACAGATTTAGGTGAAAGCTGAGGTGATTTGACATTGTTGGAAAGGCTATGAAAACAGTGAAAAACCAGCACCATCTCAAAGCTTTCAGGCTTGAATGATGCTTTCTTTCAGTCAGTATTTGCTTTTATGCTAAAAATAACGCTCGACGTCCACTGAAGTTAGTAAAGTGTACTTGTGGCCTAGCACTTTCAATGCTTTAATTGCATCCAAAATATCTGAATCAGCACCACTCGGAACTTTAGACATTTGCTTTAGCAGATTCAAACCGGGATTCTTTCCAAGACAGGTTTAAGCTTTGAGGCAACGTTGTCGGCGACCGGTCTGTTGGGGTCGGGGCGAACCTATCCTGCACGTCTAGAAAAACTGGGAATCCGCAAGCTTGCCTTTAAGCGCTGAACGCGGTAGCAATATCTTGTCCCTGGTGCGAGCTTCAACCACTTAGTGTATACTTTTTATTGCATGATATTTATCAAGTTTAAATTGTGGATCAAGTTTAAATTGTACAGTGGAAACGGTAGCGTTAAACGTGGCTTGTGTAAATGAAGCTTTTGCGTATGGCTGCATACTTCACAGATGCGGAGATAAAAATAGCTAAATGAAGCAGTATGCCCGTAGAATTACCACTAAATACATGTTATTTGACCAGATTCAGCAGTTACTTAAATAAATTGGCAGTTGCCTAAGCAATGTTGGGAGTTTTATGCCTATGTGTACTTCAGAGTGGACATCAAACTCAAAATATTATTGATTGATTGATCGATATATGGGGTTTAACGTCTCAAAACACCATATGATTATGAGGGACGCCGTAGTAGAGGGCTCTGGGAATTTCGACGACCTGGTGTTCTCTAACGTGCACCCAAATCTGAGCACACGGGCCTACAACATTTCCGCCTCTATCGGAAATGCAGCCGCCGCAGCCGGGATTCAATCCAGCGACCTGCGGGTCAGCAGCCGAGTACCTTAGCCACTAGACCACCGCGGCGGGGCCAAAATATTGTTGATCTTTCCAATGTCTTCTCCCGTTTTCCACATGGAACGTTTCTAGATCGACGGAGTAGCGCTGTGATTACTGTTCCATTGCCGGACAAGTACGCTTTACGGTTTCTTTTTATTTCGCATTGCTTGGCAGACTTTCGACAGCTGCCGTTATAAAGAACATAAATGCCAATGAAACTTACGTGTAGGGTGTAGGCGGCAGCACCAGCCTAGCTTAGTTTCGTCTGGTTAGAGTGCATTCTAGCTACACTGTACGCTAGCCTCCCTAACGCAACCGCCGAGGTGGACTACTCGAACCTAGGGACGGGGATCTCCAAGGGGCAGGGGGTACACTAGCGTTAGCCTCTCCTCCGTTTGCTACAGTACGCAATAGCCACACTCACGCAACCGCTATGCTGCACTACTCTCGGACCAAGCGGCAGGTATGTTTTAGGGGGGCCCGCTAGCGCTATAGATGCTATGCTAGTCTCGCTTTTCCTCGCTGGGGTATAAGCCCCGCTCACGTAAAAGTATGTTTATAGTGCGACGTTATTGAAGCGTTGGCAAGCATGACATGCGTTGGAGTGCATTGGCCGAATGTAGATATACATTGGCTGTGGCTGTGCGTCGGCCTATGATCTGTTTTCGCCGACATGACACAGCGTACTTCGAACCATAATGTCACCTTACCAGGAGCTAAAACATGAACAAAAAAAAGAAACTAGCAGGCCATGCACGTGTTGTCGTTAACATGGCCGCACCAAGTGCTTGTTTTTTTCCATATGAACAGCTCATTTAACCAAAACCTTTATTCGACGAACGTGAAAAGGCATCTTTAGGCACTGAAAAGCTGAAATAGGCACGACCTTCAAAATAGGCACTGATAGGCACAATAAGTGTGTGATTAAAATGTTTCACATCTCTTGATTCGTGTTTATATCTTAAATAGGCTCAAAATGTGCTGCAGCAAAAAATTGGCATTTTGCCTGAAGTTCCGGTCTTCACTAATATGTATTCAAATCAAACATCAGCTTTAAGAAAACATTTAAACTAACACAGAATTTGCTCTTCGAGAGACTGTGTGCCGAGACTATGACGACATTGTTAATAAGACTGGTTCTATATGAACATCTTGCTTTCTTTTTTTGTGTGTGTGGCTCGTGAGCCTTATTATGTTCTTTGTTTCCTTTCATGCATTGTTTCTTGCTCGCGAGTTATAAGTGCATTCTTTTATTATGATTGTGGTTCAACCTTTGTCTTCAACTTTTGTAGTGCTTACTAAGTACCTGTCAAGCTCTATATGATGATAGTCTGAAAAGTTCTCGACCTGATGTAGAAAGAAGCATATGGGACCTTCAAAATTAGTTTTATTTTTCAACACCCTCTCTTCTCAATTCTACAGACTTGTTCTATCAGTGTGCCAGAGCCAGGACTCAATCCTTAAAATAACTTCGTGGAAGTTCTGCAATGTATTCATCCACTGCAGCAATCACATCTTTCAATAAAGAACGTTGCTAACCAAAAAAGATTTTGAGTTTTGGGAACAGTCTGAAGGGGCCAAGGCAGAAGAACAGGGTGTATGCTTCATTAGTTCCTGTTTTGAATCAAGCAATTCAGCCATCGCAAGATGCCCTTTGTGTGCCAATGCATCGTCTTGATGAAAAGTCACTTTCTTGTTCTGTAAATTTGATATTTTCTCACAAACTTTCTGATGTAATTGAGCTAAAAGGCCGGAATTCTCTCCAAGTGTGGTTTACCCATTTTCAAGATAATCCCCTAGCAGACTGTCTTTAGCGCCTCAAAATACGGAGGCCATCAACTTTCTTGCGAAGGAAACTGACATGTCTTTTGGTACAGAAGACCCAGCGTCAGTCCACTGCTTTGATTATTGTTTAAATTCGGGTATAAAAGGGTCAATCCAACTTTCATCCATTAGTATAAATCTGCGAGAAAACCGCTGGATTTTTGTTACACAACTCCAAAGCATGCTATGACATCGTCATTTGGTTGCGTTCTTGCTCAGGAGTAAGGATGCATGGCACCCATCTTGCACAGAGCTTGCCCACGTGCAGTTCGTTTTGCAAGATGTGACACGTATTCCGCGGAGATGCCAACAGCCTCAACAATTTGGCACAACTTCACTCTCCTG
Source organism: Rhipicephalus annulatus (assembly GCA_013436015.1). NCBI lineage: Eukaryota > Metazoa > Arthropoda > Arachnida > Ixodida > Ixodidae > Rhipicephalus > Rhipicephalus annulatus. The sequence continues at coordinate 57,275 of WOVY01004115.1, forward strand.
TCTGCCAAAACCATTGTGCACATGGTCAATCAATTCAGGAGTTGTTGCACTTTTTGGGTGCCCTTTGCTCGGGTTGTCTTTAATGCTCTCTCTTCCCAGCTTACACGCAGCAGCCCCTTCTTGTTTGTGGAGTATAAAGGTGGATTTCGCTACTAAACATTTACAAAGCTTTACTCAATTCCCTTTGGTCAATCTTTTTTGCAAAGAATTTTATGACTGCAAGGTACTCAAGCTTCTCGATACCTTGTGGTGCTTCACTCTTGTGGGGAGCAGGTGCGCCCAGCCTCCCTTTCCCTTTTAGGGCAGCGCACGCGCCTGGTTGCGGGGACCCCTTCCCCCACGGCCGGCGCGTGCGATTCCCCCTTTCCCGGCGCCAGGAACAGGTTCCCCTCTCCCTCAGCGAGGAAAGGTACCATTCTCGTCAGGGAAAGGGAAATCGGGTCGGGGAATAAAACGAGCGGGCAAACGGTCGCTCGCGCTCTCTGACACCAGCGACCATCCCAGGAGGACGAACCCGCAACCCCTCCTGCGAGCCGAGGACGTCCACGACCGAGGTGTAAGCGTCAACACCTTTGTTATCTGTAGTATCTCCCCGCGACAGTGACGCGCGATTGCTAACGCTTAGCAATAAAGGGTTTGTTGTTGATCTGGCCAGTTGCCTTATTCGCCCGAACCCGTAGTAGTAGCTGCAATGAGGCAAGCTACGGTTGGGGGACGTTAATCGTGCACGGAACGACTGTGTGCGGCTGAAACATTAGCTATAGGCTTCTGCGTCAGCCGTACATAGGACGGACGCCCCACATCTGGCGCCCAACGTAACGAATTTGGCAACGCGGCTAGTTCTGTGGACGCGAGCAAGTACCGGCGCTCTTCCACACGTAGGATAACAGGCATGTCGGAATTCCAAGATTTGTCAATGTTGTCTGATGTCGCGTCGCAGAGTGGCGATCCTTTGGCTAACGCGGGGGTACTGTTAGGACTTTCCGACAGCGTAGAGCTTGGTCGTTTCACGCGGGATGATCAGGAGGGTGCAGAGACCGCGTTAGCAGAGAGTAGGCCTACGACGGAGAGCGGCCCGCATGGCGCTCCGGCATCTCGCGACGCGAACAGAGAGGCGCCGCCACAAGTTACGACACGCGCCTCAACTATAGGCGAGTCTTCGGGCAACAGTTTGCCCTCGAGCGAGGGTACTCTTACAGAATGCGCTGTCAGTTATGCAAAGCCTCGCGAGCGCCCTGCAGAACACAGCGCAGGCCCCCGTGCAAAATGTGCGACCACGTGTCAAGGTAGACGTTCCGACCTACACGGGTTACCACGACTGCAAGAGCGCCAACGAGTATCTCGACCGGTTGCTCCATTATCAGCAGGCGACGGGTCTTTCTGATGCCGAACTTCTCGAGCGCGTGGTCCCGGTGTCGCTCACGGAGCAAGCGGCTCGGTGGTTCCGACTAACCGGACATCGCGCCCGTACGGTAGAAGAGTTCCGCGAAAGCTTTCGCGGCGAATTCCTACCGGCTAATTATGAGTGGCGTTTGCGGAGGGAGTTGGAGCTGCGCACCCAGCATCCGGACGAATCCTTGCTGGAATACGTACGGGCGATGGACGAATTGTATCGTCTCGCGAACCCTCACGCCACCAACGCGGAAAAGGTCGAGCGTGTTACCCGACAGGCGCACCCGACTTTCGCGGCGCACTTCAGGGGATGCAGGTTCGCAGACCTCGAAGAGCTCGCCACCGAGGCGAAGCGCATACAAGGGGACATCCTCGCAGCGCGTTCGTATCGCCCCCCTCCGCCCGCCGCGCAGTCAATCGAGCCTCGCTGTGCATGGAACGGCGGCGCAGTGACTTCAGAAGCGTTTAGGGGTAACGCATCAGCATCGTTCGCTGATGAGCACGTGCCACGCGGTTGGGAGCTGTCAAACCGCGCTTTAGACCCCTACGCTTACGCGCTCCGTACGGCCCACGCCGCCCCTGCGCGTGACATTCCAAGGCAGGAGCACGTGGTTGACGCGAGGCCTAACGAGCGGCGCAATCCAGAGCGAGGACCACCTGATCGAGGCGAGTTACGAGCGAACCGGCGTGGTGTCCGCGGTCCTTGCTATCGGTGCGGCGCGCCAGGGCACATCGCTCGCGAATGCGACCGCACGCCGGGTCAGGAGCAAACGCGCGGTTCGGGAAACGGACGGCGCCGCCGGTGATTCACATGGGACCCCCGCGCGGCGATTAGTAATCCTACCGATGCGTTCGGATCACTTGCACCGTCGGTCTGTCGCGCAGGTGATGCCGTAGACTCGCCCGCGCCGCTAATCGAGTTAACGATAGCTCGGAAAAAGTTCGTAGCACTTTTGGATACTGGGGCAAGCGCTTCTTTATTCGGTGACGATGTGTTGCACCATCTCCGCGAGAACAACATCCGCTTGAGGCAAAGCAACACCATCTTCCGTCTAGCTACGGGCACAGCACAATCGAGCGGCGCGGCTAGGCTAGTGATCCGCTGGGACAGACGCGTGAGGCGACAACGTTTCGTGCATCTTCCAGGGCTGTCAATGTCTCTAATCCTGGGTCGAGACTTCCTCGCTAAGTCGGGTATTGTCATTGACATTGCAAACGGTGGTTACCGAGAGCGCGACGGAGACGCGCTGAAGCTTTTCTCGAAGGCCTCCGCATTGACAAAAGCATGCCAATCGCAGGGAGAGGCGCGAGTACGCGAGGAGGAAAGCGCGCCGAGAAAGCGAGTAAACGCCCCGCCGGAGCAATGTGCTGCGCTGCAGGAAAGGGCAGTGCACCCGCTTTTGGTACAGGCACAGAGCCTACTAGAAGGGGAACGAGCGCAGCTGTCGTCGCTGTTGTACGAATATGACGCGATGTTTACTGACTGTCCCGGCCGCACTACGCTGGTTAAGCATAGAATTGACACGGGTGATGCACGCCCTTGGAAATGCAATCCCCGACCAATCAGCTTAGCTAAGCGGAAAGCACTAGACGCCGCCTTGGACGAACTCATCGAAACAGGCGTAGTTGAGAGGTCAAACAGCCCATGGGGTTTCCCGGTAGTTCTAGTTCCAAAGAAAGATGATACGTATCGCCTTTGTGTAGACTACCGCAGGCTGAATGAAGTTACGAAGAAGGACGCGTATCCTCTTCCCTCCATTTCATCGTTAGTATCCAATCTAGGCGGGGCGAAGTACTTCACAACGCTCGATGCTAGCCGCGGATATTTTCAGGTTGAGATGGACGAGCGGGATAAAGAGAAGTCAGCTTTCACGTGCCACAGAGGACTTTTCCAATTCAGGAGAATCTCGTTTGGCTTGGTGGGCGCTCCCGCTACGTATCAGAGGCTAATGGACCGTGTTTTGGGAGATGCAAAGTGGCAGCACGCACTCGCATATCTAGACGACATAGTGGTTTACTCGAAAACGTTCGAAGAGCACTTGCGCCACTTGAGAGACGTTCTAGAACGGCTGAGGTCTGCGGGCATCACTTTGAACCCAAACAAAGCTCAGATAGCGGCGACCCGAATAACATTATTGGGATTTACGCTTGACGAGGGTCGCATTTTGCCGGATAAGGGTAAGCTTGAAGCGATAGTGAGCTATCCATCGCCGAACAATGTCGGTGAGCTGAGGCGCTTTTTGGGGATGGTGAATTTTTATCGCCAATTCATTCCAGATTGCGCGGCAGTGCAGGCGCCTTTAACGAAGCTCTTGAGGAATGGTGAGCGTTGGGCTTGGAGCCAAGAGCAAGAGGCCGCACTGCGTCGCCTCACGAAGTTGCTGGCCAACACGGCTCAGCTGCAGCTACCCGATTTGAACAGGGAGTTTGTTATTCACACCGATGCAAGCGACCTAGGCTTAGGAGCAATTTTGCTTCAGGAGCATGGAGGTTCCCTCCGACCGATTGCGTTCGCGAGCCGTACGTTGACACCGGCGGAGAGGAACTACTCAGTAACCGAGAAAGAGTGTCTGGCGATAGTTTTTGCTCTCCGTAAGTTTGACTTTTACATAGACGGAGTTGCGTTTGTGATTGAGACGGACCACATGGCGCTCACGTGGTTGAGGCGTTTGAACGAACCAAGTGGCCGATTGGCGCGTTGGGCATTGTTGCTGCAGCGTTATGACTTCACCGTCTGCTACCGCAAGGGTAAGAACAATGCCGCGGCCGACGCACTATCGCGTGCTCCAGTTCGACACGAGGCAAGTCACGCGACTAATTCGGAACGAACTGAGAGCGAGACACTCGCGCTAACGCAAACAGCGGAGCAAACGTTAGTTCGAGCTAAGAGCGTGAACCACGTAGAGGCTGTCGTTAGCGCAGGGATTGTTTTCAGCAGAAGGGAGCTGTTAGAAGCTCAGCAGAAAGATCCATTTTGTCGAAAGGTGTTCGACGGGCTCCGGGAGCCGGGTGGTAGTGAGGCCACCGCGCACAAGGGGGCAGCTGGTATTGCTGTCGGTGCGGAGCGCTCGGCAACAGCTGGTAGTGCTGTGAGCGCGCTGGATTCATATCTGCTAGATTCTGACGGCGTCCTGCTGAGGTACATTCCATCCGACGATGACACAAGTGAGTCATTTAAAGTCGTGATACCGCGCGCGTTGAGAGGAGCGCTTCTTCGCTACTTTCATGACTCGTGCATTGGTGGGCATGCGAGCGGCCCTAAGACTTACGCTAAGTTGTGTCGCCTCGCTACCTGGCCAGGTATGAAGCGGGATGTGATTCGCTACGCCCGTTCATGTCGTGTGTGCCAAAGCGTCAAGCCGCGAGGAGGACGTCCGCCCGGCCTCATGCAACCGATTAACAGTCAGACTCCCTGGCAAATCGCAGCGTGTGACGTAATGGGCCCGTACCCCTCAACTCCTAGCAGAAATAAGTTCTTGCTGGTGATCACGGATCACTTCACTAAATGGGTAGAACTTTTTCCCCTTAGGAAGCTGACGGCTCGAGTGATTTTAGAGAAGTTGATGGAGGTTTTTACCAGGTTCGGGTTCCCCGAGCAGTTGATTACAGACAACGCGTCTTATTTCACTGCGAAGGTGTTTGTTGACACGTGCGCCGCGTTGGGCATTAAGCACAAGAAAACAACCACCTACCATGCTCAGTCGAACCCCACGGAGCGAGTCAATCGCAACATCAAGCACATGCTTGTCGCGTTCTCTGAAAGACATAAGGACTGGGATACCTATCTTCCAGAGATCGGTTTTGCATTGCGATCGACCGTAAACCGATCGACTGGGTATGCGCCTTCTTCTCTGAACCTGGGGAGAGAACTGCCGAATCCGATGGAGACCGTACTCGCGGACCGCAGTGGAGTGCCAGTGGCGGCATCAGCACGCGCTGAATACGCAACGCAGCTGCGCGAGAAGCTAGCGGAAGCTTTACATAAAGCTCGACATAATCTCAGCACTGCTAGGGCACAGCAGAAGGCGCAGTATGACCGCACGCGTAGGAACGTACACTACGAAGTGGGCGATCTGGTGATGCGGCGCCATCATGTTCTCAGTAATGCTAGCAAACAGTTTGCTGCCTCGCTGGCACCGAAATGGTCCGGGCCGTACCGAGTGCGAGAGAAAGTTTCTTCGCTCGTTTATCGACTCGCGAACATGAAAGGCAAACCGAGCGGCGGACCGGTGCATGTATGTGACTTGAAACGCTACATAGCACGGGAGGCGCATGAGGACTACGGTCAGTCCCCCTCCAAGCCGCGCGCGGCGGGTGAGATGGCTCGACACCGGGTCAGGAGCCCAGAACCGCGCTACTTCCTGCGTAACAGGCGGAGGCAACTATGCACGGTAGGCCGCGTTTGATATGTTCGACGCGGGGTGCAAGGGTTAGCGCGCAACACATGTGCGATTGTTAACCTGTCGTTCTTTATCTGTATCACTCTCACCGAACAGATGGAGCGCCATTGGGAACAGCACCGCCGGAACAGCAAGGAGAGGAGACCACCTCCTTACGGCCAGCCCCCACCCCCACCAACGTCCACATGGCAGCCCTACCCCACTGCGGCCCGGCCGCGAACGCCGAGGCAGAGCCACTCGAGCCGCCGCCACCGAGGTGGTCCGCGCGCGCTGCCGCCTGGTCACCAACCCTCGGCTTCGCCGTCACCATCACGACCCGCCGGTTCACAGGGAACGAGACCAGGGTCCCAACGCGGTGAGCCGACCGCATCGCCTCACGGCCGCAACCACCGAGACGTGGCAACCTGGACCAGCCAGGATGGAGGCGACCCTCCGGTGTCTTACGTCTCCTCGAGGCCCTGGCGCCGGCAGGAAAGGGCCCGAGTTGGGGTCGCCCCAGCGCACCTGTATCGCCCTTTTCAGGGGCGCACGGTAGAGGACGCGGACCGGAGGGCTAACGGGGCTTGCCTTCCAGTGCCCGCAGGGACGCGGTTCTGCGAGTGCGGCGCCGTGGTGATCCATAACTCCCACGAATTGGGGAAATTACACCGGCACCGCACCCAGGCTACCCAACCATCCAGCCGCGAATCATCCCAGGAGCGCTCCGGCGCCGCGGTTCGGGCCATGCTGGCGCGGGCGGCCCAGGAGGCGGACTTCGCGCAGTGGCTGCTGAGAGTTGCCTCAGGCCACGCGTCCAGCGAGAGTCCGCCTGCGCCGCTATCAATAACGGCTACCGTAGAGCGGGAGGCGGCGGGGCCGGGAGAGACATTGGTGGCGGCTGCATTGACACCGGAGGTGGCGTCAATGACCTTGGAGGCGGGTGAGAGAGCGGTGGGGGCTCCGGCGGTGCCCGCGGCAGACACCGAACGGTCCGAGGGCATGGACGTAGACCAGGCCCTTCTGGCCTATCTAGAGGACGAATAAAACGAATTATTCCCTCTTTGCAGTCTCTGTCGTTCGGGGGGCCTTCTTAAGGGGGGGGGGGATGTGGGGAGCAGGTGCGCCCAGCCTCCCTTTCCCTTTTAGGGCAGCGCACGCGCCTGGTTGCGGGGACCCCTTCCCCCACGGCCGGCGCGTGCGATTCCCCCTTTCCCGGCGCCAGGAACAGGTTCCCCTCTCCCTCAGCGAGGAAAGGTACCATTCTCGTCAGGGAAAGGGAAATCGGGTCGGGGAATAAAACGAGCGGGCAAACGGTCGCTCGCGCTCTCTGACACCAGCGACCATCCCAGGAGGACGAACCCGCAACCCCTCCTGCGAGCCGAGGACGTCCACGACCGAGGTGTAAGCGTCAACACCTTTGTTATCTGTAGTATCTCCCCGCGACAGTGACGCGCGATTGCTAACGCTTAGCAATAAAGGGTTTGTTGTTGATCTGGCCAGTTGCCTTATTCGCCCGAACCCGTAGTAGTAGCTGCAATGAGGCAAGCTACGGTTGGGGGACGTTAATCGTGCACGGAACGACTGTGTGCGGCTGAAACATTAGCTATAGGCTTCTGCGTCAGCCGTACATAGGACGGACCCCCCCCCCCATCTCTCTGCATCTACTTTGTTCAACTGTCAAAACCAAACTACGGTTTGGCACTAGATGGCATTTCATCTGACACTTGCTGAGACTTTTATGAACATGCACATGAGTGCGGCATGTTCTATGTAGTTACATGTATGCTTTTAGGGTTGAAGATGTCAGCTTTTCTTTGCTGCGGCTGGTTGCTGTGGTATGGATGGCACGACCCAGTCATACAATGTTGCCTTCGACCGGGTTCCTTTAGTGTGTTGAAGTTGATTCCAGTTTGCTATAGTTTTCAGGAAAAAGCTATTCTTTATGCCCTATTTTCTGTGAAAATTGGTTTCAATATATAAGGTTAAGTGTGTCTAGTTTATTGCAATGTAAAGGGATGAAGTTATGGCAAATCATTTATGATCAAGCTACCAGCCAATGTATTATAAAGGTATTTTATACAATGAAACTACCTTTCTCTGTGCCTAACAAGCTTTTCAGGTTTCATTACTTATTCACTTATTTATGTAGTGCAATATCTTCAGTGCCATTGAAGCTTTCACTGTCTTGCTGCAATGCTGTAAAGGGGAGTAATGCTCAGTTGTAGCTGCATCAATTGTGAATGCATTTAATGCAGCACTGGTCCTGTCGGTTATTTCTTCGTCATCAGTTGTAGTTCGTGCTGTTTTTACCTTTTACCATGTTTTACCAACTAGTCCGACAAAACATTTCTGGAATGAAATGAGTGTTCGGAGTGACAAAATTGGCTTGCAGCATAATTATGAACAATTATTCTATAAAAGTTATTCTCCATATACCTTGTTTAAATGGGCAGTTTCTTTTAAGTAATTCATTGTTTGCGTTTCTTATTGGTATATTGTTAGAATTTTTTTTTATTTTTATTCTTGAATGCTATGGAACAAAGCTTCCAAAGTTGTGACCTCTACTAGTCAACAACATTCTCTTTCGTAATTCCGTCTTCAGAAGTGCCACTGTTATTACCATTTCCGTTAATTTAATTTCAATGTGCAATAAGTGTGTATAATAAATATGAAATAAATTTCATTTGACAAAGTATTACAATACTTGTTTTCATTTGCATTTCTTATGGCAATTTTTTTGTGCATTGCCAAGCATAAAAATCAATTAAAGATTGTGAAAGCTGCTTATAACTCATGTATGCTAACAAATGCTCACAGATCATCCTTCATAACCTCTGTTATCCGTAAAAAAAAGATTTAGGGTTCCTTGCAAAACCTCCCTGATGGATATAACAATATACCTTCATAGCTGCATGCCTGCAGAACCTCCTCGATGAATGCAAAAATATACTTCCGTAACTGCCTACGAAATCTCCCCGATGGAAGTAAACATTTACTCCCATAGCTGCCCGAGAAACCTCTCTGATGGATGTAAATATAAACTCCCATAGCTGCCTGAGAAACCACTCTCATGGATGTAAATGTAAACTCCCATAGCTGCCTGAGAAACCTCTCTGATGGAAGTAAATATAAACTCCCATAGCTGCCTGAGAAACCTCTCTGATGGATGTAAATATAAACTCCCATTACTGCCTGAAAAACCTCCTCAATGGAAGTAAATATAAACTCCCATAGCCGCCGGAGAAACCTCCTCGATGGAAGTAAATATAAACTCCCACAGCTGCCTGAAAAACCTCCCCGATCAAAGTAAACAATTAGTCTCATAGCTGCCTGAAAAACCTCCTTGATGAATGTAAATATATACTCCCATAGCTGCCCAAAAAAAACTCCCCGATGGATGTAAACAAATATTCCCCTCTATCCCTTAAAAAAACCTCCTAGAAGGCAGTAAAATTTTTACTCCTTATAGACAGAGTTTTTGAAAACCCCATCTGGGCGTGCGCTAGAGACATTTCTGTCGTCCGTTTGGCACTCATACGAATCTACACGATAGCTTCTCCATAAATACACTCACCACAAATTGTTCTCCAGCGACAGGAGGAGACCGTTTTTGTAATTAGTGATGTGAACAAAAAGAAACAGTGAGTTCATCAGATTTAACGACATTGGCGGTATGCATGGGACTAGAGGGAGAGGGTTGAAGGCATGTCTAGATGAGCGTGAGGCACGAGCTCGCGCACATAGAGTGGCTAATCGAGAAGCTCGAAAGGAGAAGATGGTATACAGGCGGATTTGAAACGGGAACTTGAGGCAGGAAAAGAATATGGACAGTGTGGTAAACACGCAGCCAATGGCGACAAAACAGGCCATTCCAGTACTGCAGGGCCTTATATTCGTCCAATTTGCATCGGTCCTAAGAGATACAGTAAGCAAGAGAGTCATGGTACAGTGCTGTTAGGTGCCAGATGGCACAGTGACGGAGAACACCACGTTTTTATTCTTAGGAGATGGGAGTCGGATCACGGTAGCAGAGCCAAAGGTGGACATTTTCTCAGCGTATTTCACAGGCAAGTCTATTGTGAAATTCATGTTTTTCCTGCTATATGACATAGTCGTTGGCAATGTGCCAGGATCTCGTGCTGCTCATGACCCTGTTAAAAAATGAAAAGAGGCAAAGGTTGAAGAAAAATTGAGTCCAAACTGCGTAGCTGAACCATATGTGAGAAGAAAGGAGACTGTCGTGTGAAATGATCACTGAGTAGTATCAAGGGCACAAAGGTACAGCCTGATTCAGCTACGGTCAACGTCAGTTTCAACATGGAGAGAACTTGAGGTGGTGCAAGCAGAAGGCGAGACCCTTGAGGCTTTTAAGCACAGTCGAAGAAGTTTTCTATGGAAGAGGATCGACCCAGTATTCCTTTGCCATGGAGAAGTCGTTATTGTAATTCAAACACCGGCTACCCTCTGGCAAATTTGTGAAGCATGTGGTGGTTCTTCTCAAGCTGTGAAAGCAAGTGCTGAAGATGGCCCATGAGAGTTTGATGTCCGACCATCAAGGTGAAAGAAGAACAATTGATCGGGTGTTGAGTTCGTCCTTTTGGCCGGAGTCGAGGAAGACATCAAAAGATATGTGCGGTACTGTGACGCGCGCCAAAAGATGCACCCAAATAAAAAAATAGGCAAGGCACCTCTCGAAAGAATGCCCGTATAGACACGCCTTTTGAATGTGCAGCCGTGGACATCCTCGGACCTTTAAGGCGGGTCTGAACTAGGGGCAACATGTACATATTGACCTTCGGCAATTTCGCTATGCGCGATGCAGACGCAGTTGCTTTTTTCGGGATTGACTCAGCGACTGTGACAGATGGGGTGATGGAAATGTTTTCTAGTGTTGGGTTTGACCATAAAATTCTTTGCGACAACGCCTCGTGTTTCACTCAGACTTGATGAGGGAAGGTATTGATTCGCTGGACATTAAACATCTCAGTTCACCCTCGTATCATCCAATGCGCAATAGCATGATAGAGCGATTAATTGGGACGTTAAAACAAATGCTATGCAAGCTCTGACGAAAAAATAAAAAATAATGGCATCGATTGCTCGACCCACTTCTATTTGCATACCGAGAAGTTCCTCAAGCGAGCATGGGGTTCTCTCCTTTCTAACTCATTTATGGGACATACGTCTGATGACCACTCAACTTGCTAAAAGAGCTGTGGACTGGAGCGAAGACGGAAGACAAGATTAAAATGATCTATGGACATGTCCTTGATCTCTGAGATTGTCTGGATAAGACTCTGAAATTAGCTGATGAGAATCTGATGCAAGCTAAAAGGACCCAAAAACACTTATGATTGGAAGGACAAAAGCCGTGAGCTAAAAGTTGGAGAGCGGGCTCTTATTTTGCTCCTACAACGGTAAATAAGCTGTTGATGCAATGGAAAGGTTCGCTTCCGGTAATTGACAAAAAGGGTAAATATGACTATTGGCTCGGCTTCGGGTACAATGCTAAGCTTTTTCATATTCAAACGCTAAAACACTATGAAGATCGGCAACGAGCCCCATTTCCACAGACAGCATTTTTTTGTGGTCGTGCAGGAGTAGGAGACTAAAACCTCGCTACCGGCCTGCAAGGTTAGGCCAACTGTGGGTGTGGAAGTTATTCCGATTGTAAGTGATTGAGAAGAAGACAACCGTACAGAACTTCATAAGATTCTAACCACTTAACATGATGTGTTCTTTGAAATCCCGGGAAATATGAATCTGTTAGAATTCTGACTTCAATTGACATCTGAATCAACCAACACAACTCAGGATCCTTCGCCAATGACCCTTGAGGAAGTATTCATATTCGCCCTACAATTCGCCCTCGGTACTTATTAAGACGCTGAACAATACATGCATCGACATTCGTCGCATAAACGAATTCTGATTTCGAGCGCTGAACCCATACCAAAAAATGATATGCTTACTAAGGTAGGCACAAAGCGATACTTTTCAAAGATCGACCTCACAAAGCAATATTAGCAAGTCCCACTTGACCGAGCCTCGAGATCAATAACAGTACACTCTACGCAATCCGAGCACTTCCATTTCATATACATGCCGTTCGGCATAAAGACGACTTCTGCAGTGTTTACCTGTTTATTGAGAGCCCTTCTAATAGGCCTCGTAAAGGTAGTCCAATACATTGACCATGTTCTCAGAGCTAAAAACATCTGCAACTAGCATGTCGACACTTTGCAGCGCTTACTGAAAAAAACTACAGGAGTTTGGCTTAATCATCAAGACTCAGAAGTGCGAGACCGGCATGGAGTCGATTGTGTTTTCGGGCCACCGCCGAGGAGGGGAAACTATTAAGCCAATAGAAAGTACAGTTTCGAAGATAGCCAGCGCACCTATGCCTGACACTAACAAGCAGCTCAAATTTTTTCTGGGATTAGGTGGATATAACTGAAATTCGAAGGGAAGCTGAATAACTTTTCTGAAAGAATGACTGAGGAGCGCGTAAGGACAGTTTGATCCCTGCCTAATTCGAAAAGTGGTGTGAGAGTTCTCAAAAGTGAATGCCAATAGCACTTTTTGGTGAAAAAACTGTGGCTGCAGGCGCCGGGCTTCTTGAGACGCCAAGCAAACACGGTGACGTCATTCTCGGTAAGTCGCTTTATTTGCAACAGCAGCACTGCTGAAGTGTGGCCTCTTCGATTAGTTCCGGCAATGGCACGTCATAGGTTAGTCAAGCAAATTAAGAAAACAAGCAGCGCGAAAAACTAGAGACCAAGACGAAGATGTACACCTACTTAGCGCTGTATGTGTATTTCTTCGTCTGGTCTCTCGTTTTTCGCACTGTTTGTTTTTTCAACTATGTCGTACGAATAGGCCCAAGGAACCACCTTGGTAACAGAGGCCGTGGTGGAAGATAAATAAGAAAGAACACTTGCTCAGGGCCAGAGGAAACGAAGATGACGTATGTTTTTCACGCCCATACTTTCAGCGCGCGGGGACAAAGCAAGACACGCTTTTATTTCACCTGTTTTGAACCTCCTGCTGCTCAAACCGCTAAAACAACTATGACATCGTCGACAATAATGTCAGTCCTTCCTAAACACGAAGTTAGGTTAAATTTTAAAATCTCTTTAGCTTCCCTTTATAAACTCACTTTGCGGAGAAGGCACAGCCTTTAACAATGTTACTCACAAAATAGAAATAAACATGATTCATTGGACTACTGTAACAAAAGAAGCCTTTCAGATGCTGAAAGAAGGAAGCCCTTTATTCAAGGCCGGTCGTCAAGGCACCCAATCCAAAACGTGTGTTGGTACTCCGTACAGATGCGTCCAGCAATAGATCGGCGCAGTCCTCATGCAAGACAACGAGGGTGTGTTACACCCAGTGCTGTTGCCGAGATTTACTCCATCACGAGCGTGAATGCTTAGCGCTGGTAAGGGCGGTAGAAAAATTCCATATATCTTTGTACGGATCGCAGTTTGTAGTGCAAGACAGATAAATCATCAACCACTGTGAGTGAAAAACACCTAGTGGGTGCAAAGGCGGAGTCTAGACGGTGCTAAGATGGAGCCTAGCACTACAAGAATACACGTTTCATATTCAGCATATAAAAGGTTCAGACAATGCGGGTGCAGACTTCATGAGCAGGTTGTAGCCGTAGGTCAAAACTTATGTATCACTGCAGATGGTAGGCAAAGTATTTTTGCAAACCGTCTCCAAAATACTTGCCACATATGGAATTTTCGTGAGTCAATGTTCAACAAGAGTTCCCAGGGTGCTACATGTGCACATTTGTTTGTGTGAACTAGAAGAACCACTCATGCGTAGAGTGAAACACGTGCATCCTACAGTTTTGAGGAGGGGAGACTTTTTGAAAAGGGGGCATGTTTTGATTGGTGCGCGAATGGAACCAGTTGCGACTTAAAAATTGAGCGAGTGCAACGGCGCGGAAAACCTAATGATGACTCAATGGGTGGATGCGAGCTTGTCTCGTGCATTCAGCGAGGAAAATGAGGTGCAGACGGAGTGCAAGAAGTAACATCGCAAAATGTCACCAATGAGAAGCCTCGACACTGTTTGAGAAGCAGCCGAAGAAAGATGACGACACGTGTGGCGGAGACGGAGCTGGCTATTGGGGAGGCGAGAAGCTTAAAAGGGCGCGGGAGTTGTGGCTGTTCCTGGGGCAAGGCCGTGTGGGCTTGCACCTGGATGTGCTCCTTAGATTCAACCACAGTACAGCGTTGGCCAGGCCCCTAACTTTATACGGTGGAAAATTTGGAATTCTGCAATTCCACATAGAGAAATCTGCGAAATTCCGTGGCAACTCTAAACATGCAAAATTCTGTGGCAATTATGAACAAATACAAGAAGGCACACGCAACAACTTATTTATCATACTTTCAGGCTCGCAACACCCCTGCAATAATTAAAATTGGAGAAAGCTCTTGCGGCACAGCATCAGATGGTGCTTGGTGCTCTCTTCACTTAGAGAGTAACGCTTGTGGGAGACAATGTCACCATAGCGACTAAATGATCTCTCTGCATCAGCGAAGTTGATAGGTATCGCCAAGTATTTCAAGGTGATTGATGAAAGGGTTGGAGTAAGCTGCTCCATCCCTGCCCAGAAAGCCAGGATATCGAAGTCCGCTCCTGGATTTTGTTGCTTGGACACAAATGAAGCCAGGTCCCTGTCAGTGGCCTTAAGTTCTTGTGCAGTCTTCACGTAAATTTGCCATTCGGAAGCTAGAGCAAGTGATTCTTCTGCAAGCTGAGGCACGCCTGTCAACTCTGTCCTCTTCTGTGGAAGACACCAAACTTGCAGAGGATCCAAGCACCTAACATCCTTGAAGAATTGCCACGTATTGGACTTCTCCAAGTATACCTGTGTTTTGTTAGCCGCTTTGGTCATTGCAGCCTTCATCTTGCTTTCAATTTTATTGGCCTCATTATGTGCAGCATTTTCTTTCTTCAGCTGTGTTACAAAATCCTCCTTTGAAGCTGCTTCAAGGTAACCCCAAAGCGTAAACAATGCATTGTACGCTTTGCAAAAGCTACGCGCTGACCTTCTGCTGCTTTCAGCAAGCTGGAAGCATTGTTTTCCCAAATATCGCAATGCACCACATGCTGTACCTGGGCTCAGTCGAGTCTTCACTAAGCAGTTTCAGAAAAGAATCAACACACGCTGCTTCACCATACTTCTGGTGGACTTGCTGACGCAATGAAGGATAGTGCTCGAAGTAGGCAGAATGTTGTTCCACAGCCTCAATCCATGAAATCCACCTGCTTTGGACAGGTGCTGGCGGTGCTTTGGCACACTGAATTTCGCACTCTTTCAGATGCGATTTGTAGAAAGCTCTCTTTCTACTAAACAGACAGAAGGCCTTCTTCATACAAGCGACAAACTGGTTCACAAAGGGAAAAGATGCCTGAAGTGTGCTGCCAACAATGTTCACTGTATGGGCTACACACGTAATGTGAACAGCACCTTCACAAAGTGGCTTTATGCACTTCTTAAAGGACTTCACAATGTAAGTGGCGTTATCGCTAACAAAGCCCGATACATCCTCAAATTTAACTCCATACCTCGTGAGTGTTCTTGTCCCGATGCGTATAATGATGGATGAATTCACTTCATCCACGAATTTCACTTCCACGAGTACAGGTTGTAGTGCATTCGCCATTCTGGCCGACTGAATGAACAACACGTTCACAACCGATTTTGATCAGTCGTCGGTGGTTTCGTCTATATTTACAGAAACTGTGGTGCCTTGAAAGATAGCTATCAAATTTGCCTCGTGCTTCTCGAACAATTCTGGATCAGCGGACCGCGTCAGATCCAGGCACCGATCCGCCATTCCGAACGTGTGTCTGCAGAAACGTTCTCACTTTCGGATTGTCCACCTTCTCAAGGGGAATATGTGCGGATATCAATGCATCCAAGAACTTGAGCACAACATCGTTCCTCACTTCACTAGCCGTGATTGCGGATTCCAGCGTTTGCAGTCTATTTTGCTACTTCGGCGCTCCTGAACCTCCCGCTCCATCTTCTGATGGTTCTTCGCCGCTTTTTCGCTTAAAGTAGTCCCTTGTTTCGACATTCTTGCGATGACGATTTCTTTCGATGTGCTCGTCAATAGTTGATTTGCCGCGATGGTAAACTGCTCTTGCGCAAGCCCGGCAAAAAGCACACCTCCATCTTCGTAAAACTCGGGGTGCTTGTATTCTCGAGTGCGTTCTCTGGCAGTCTTTTTACTTGAATGTGACCCTGAGGGTGCCATGTCTATTCACGCATTGATCTTTAGCCAAAGCTAGGGTGGCTAGAACGACCAAAGCAAACGCGAACAAGGCACACGTGCAGTCGCAAAAGCGAATGCGTTGGATCGATAGGTGACTGTGGCTACTTACGGCTACGGTTAAGCCTTGTTATCAGAGGCGGTTTAAATTTTTTTTACAACTAAAAGACGATAAAGCTACATGAATAATTTTTCTATTAACAAATAGAGTATAATGGCGCATTGATTCGCTGGCATCTAACGCGAACTTTTTTTCTTTTGTGGAAAAAAAAAAGAGTACAAAGAGATTGCCTCCGCGTTTCCATCTAGTATGAAACCGGAGCCACCTTCGCGGTAGCGCGTTGCGAGAAAGGAGGGTGGTTGCGAGCATGGTTGCAAGTTCGTCACACAGCCCCGTTTTGTGCTAGACTAGTCATATCTATTCTCAAAGAAGTGCGTCGCTCATTTTATAATCAAAGCTCATACCAAAAACAAGTTATTTCACACGCTACAGCGATGTCGGTTCTTTATTGTGTGCCCGAAAACCTGTTAGCTGGCATTGTAAAACAAACTAACGACTTTTTGCATTACTGCAAAGAAAAAACGTAATTCCGTGATTTCTCGCGGAATCGACCTGCTTTTCATATTTCCGCAGAAAAACGTAAATTCCGTGATTTATCGCAGAATCACGGAAAGCTAGGGGCCTTAGTTATAGGTAGCCGGGTCTCTCCATCTAAGAAACGCCATACATGCTTCCTCGCTCATAAACACCACAAACCTACGACTGCCGGTAGAACCTACGCCACCGTCCCGGCACGGCGTCCCAGCCTCCTTAGTGGTCAACGGGCAGGCTTACTCTGCCGCCTTCGATACGGCGCCCAGACTCTTGTTTTCCGGGGACGCAGTTCACGCTTCCCGTGGCGCGAGGAGCTCTCGCTCAGGACTCGATCAGCGCCTGAGCTGTTCATTATGGGTGCTGCCAATGTTGATGGTGATTCTGCCGCAGTGAACCCAGCCATCAGCTCGTCCTTGACGAGCGTTGTCACCGGCTCCATATGTAGCTCATAATAAAGCGCCGTGCACCTACGGTGTACCATTCCATTGCAAGACGCCGCGGCGTGGTCAACACCTTCACGGCATTGAGCTCGGTGATATTTTCTATTGTTCTGTTGGCAGTAAGCGCTGCCGAAGCCACGCTGAACCTAGTCGCCTCACATGACCTGGAGGCCGGCCCACCGGAGCAAGGTGGAGCACTCTGGGATAACCTCTGGCAACTCTTAGACCAGCTAGGCTGCTTCGGATTGGCAATTTTTCACTTTTTGCCAGTGATTCCATCTTCACAAGCTGCCAGTGACATCTCGGAGTTCCACGACCAGATTATCTGTATCTCCAGCGAGCCCAACGCGGCCTTCACCGAGGACGGTGCGCAGGAGATCACCACCTCGAGGCTGCAACTGTGCATTGCAACTCACGTCTAGATAGTGTCGCAACCTGCTCAGGGACATGCACACAACCAAAAGGTACTGGTCATACCAAAGCGTGGTCCTCACCTTTTAAAACAATCTTTGACCGAACGCACAGGCGCTCACACACTGCTCAGCGAGACGCCGTCGAAAAAAAAAAAACGACAGATGATGCAACATCCATCAAGGGTCAGCGCGTTTTGTATAGCGGGTATCCAAGCACGACTGAGCCTACACCCCATTCATAAGAAGCTAATATACACCAGGCCCTGCCCCCGCACATGCATCTTGGCTACAGATGGTTCAACCGACCAGGTGCCGATCTTGGCTGTGCTGCGACAGGGTTGCCCACTGAGCATATTGCTTTTCAGCTTTGTGGCCCAACCGGTCATCTGTGCTGTCTAGGGTTCCGACTCTAGTCACAACATTCTGGCTTGCGCAGATGACCCGACGCCGCTTGCTTCGACACCTCACCGGCTGCAGCGTCGTATTGTCCAAATCGAGACTCTAGCTGCTGCCCTGGGCCTGTCCCTCGACCCGGCCAAGTGTGCGTGCTTACACATGATCCGTTCCATTCCCATCGGCACTGGACCAGCAGTATTCACAGTTGCGGGTGTCTCCATTCACTTCGAGCGTCAGCGGTTCCTGGGACGCCCGGTTGGCTTTCATTTCGCGACCAGTGTCAGCTCGGTCATCAACACCGCCATCACTCAAGCCCGGGCGATCCTTGCGTCGATTTTGGCGCCATGGCAGAGTGTATACGCACTCCGGACCTTTGTCTGCCCCGCGCTCAACTTCCTGATGCGGTGCAGTGTACTTTCCAAAACTGACTAGGGGTGCCTCGACGACGTCATACGGCCGCTGGTCAAGCGTACGCTCTACCTTCCCAGCAACGCCGCCACGCTATACCTCTAAAGGTCCAGTTCAGGTGGTGCTGTAGGGCTTCCTGTTGCAGCGAAGCTCAGTGACCTCTGCCGCATCGACTCCGCCTACAAGCTTCTCTCGTCCCCGGACGCTGAGCTCCGGGACATGGCTTTGGGCGATGTCTATGCTCTCGCCACCGCCCGTCTAGGCTGAGAGGTCACCTGCGCAGACGCCTCAGTGGATGAATGCAGAGAGTAGAATTACCAGTATATTCTAACATGCCATTTCAGGTAGCTCATCTGGACTTTGCGGAAATCCGGAAAAAGCTGAAGGTGGTCAGAAGACTCAAGCTTTTCTGTTTTGCATTGACGAGTGAACTAATTTGATCGCCGCAAGGGTGGACAAAGAACATACTAATAACGTAATGATTTTTTTTGAGCGGCAAGATGTTCGACAGCATGAAGGTAAAGGTCTCAGACAATAGACCTGCGTTTCAAAGTCGGCGGCTACAGGATTGGGCTGAAACACGTAAAATAAAAAAGCGCAAGTCCAGGTTCAGTAGGCCACGTCGCGATGCATACACCTGACGCCGCATCGTTTTTTCTCCCGCAGTATGAGTGCCTCTATATCATCTTAACTCGGGTACGCCAGGCAGTAAGTGTCTCAAAGAATATTTGACCTCATTGTCGAGGAAAGATCCCAGCACCTACCGCACGGCAGGTGAGAAAGCGCAAACATTTGGGGCGCGCACGTTCACTATCCGTTTTGAGTGGCTACGGCTACGGTCGCACACTACAGTGGCTAAAAATATGGCCATAGTCCGGCTAGCACTCTTGAATTCCCTCAGATTGGACTTGAAGAACACACACTTCTATGTTGATCTACCAGACGGCGCAACACGCCTCATGTTCATTACGTACACGGGTACTATGATGTACTAAAGGCCCATTCGTGGCAAACGACGCTACGTAGCCCAAGGCGATTGCGTGATGCGTACGTAGCACCATTCTGAAAGTACTTGAAGTTGTCTCGAGAAACCTCGGGTGATATATAACGCTCATGTGCATGACGGCCGGTCATAAGTGACAATGACGTGGTGTACATCACTCCGGGCAGTTGCCGTTCAAACTTTTGTCGTCAGTTTTCTTCTCGACTCCTGCTGGGCAATAGATTTGCATTGTAGGCTCTATGTATTGACCACACTAAGTTTAATTTTAAATATTCAATAAATACCATATCAGCAGCGATTGCTCATTCTTGCTACTCTATGTGGCAGAACCTTTGGACGCGTAGGGGAGTGTGAACAGCAGGGCACTTTCATGTATTTGAGAAGGGGAAACAAAAAGAAAATGAACTTTTGACCAACAAGACGCAGTTACGCCGCAAGCAGAGAAGCTGGCAAGGAGCGGCATTCGTACTTGCTACTACTACAACAGGATACCCGTCATGTTCTTAACTGGAGCATCTGATGAGCTCAAACACCTACAAACTTCGCGAAGACACGACCATATTGGTGGTCACAGGCCAGGCCTGTGGGCCAGCCAGAGGCCTTGTGATCCACTGGTCCTTTTGTCTAAGGGCAGAGAACTTGCAGCAAGCTGAGCAGGCCTGCGTCAGTTCTCGGTTGTCGCGAAAAATGTGGTCGAAGTATCCGTCCAGGCACTAAATCGGCCGTCACATCCACAATGTCTGTGGTTGCCGTGCATGGAGCAATGATGCATGGAGGCGTAAAGAAGCAAATTCTTGCGTTGAGCTGCCACAAGAATGGTGGTCTGTGAGTGACTAGAGCCGAGTGGTGCGCGAACGAAAGGCACTTCGGTCAATGACAGTGGCACGAAAAACCGTAGCACGTAGTAAGAGCACTATACGGATTATTAACTCGTCGATTTACAAAACTTTTTGTCTATGTAGTACTTCTTATGCTCTCATAAGCATTTCATTCCGAGTATAGGCCCCATCCTTTATTTCTCGAGCGCCCGGCACCACAAGTGTTTTCAGTACGAAATACAATGACCTACTGTAAGAATGGCTACCTTCAGACATTCTAACAAAAGTATAGCTAGCTTCTTTCAACGAAGGCCTTCTGACAGCCTTTTGAATGCATATAGCGCATAAGTGTGACATTCATCAACAGTGGAACACCTTCAAAGAGAAATTGGGTAACCATGTGAACAAACATATGCCAAACGTACGTTTTTCAAAACTTAAGCATCGTAGCAAAACTAGTTATATCATTCATTATATGAATTATAAAAAAGGAAAGGAAGTTTTGTGCAGTATAGGAAAACAAAGAGCAAGCCTCCTAATGAGAGGTTGGCACAAACAACGCTGATGATGTGCTCAGTACTAAGATCGCAAAAGAAATTTATCTTAGAGAACTCAATAAAAGGTTGAAAACCAGTCCTAAGCTTTTATGGAAGTATTGAAAGGGGTGCGGAGCCAGTGCTCTGGGCATTCCAGAAGTCATTTGAAATAAACAAGTCATCAGAGAAGACGAAGTCAAGGCATTATATTCAAATAAGTTGTTCTGTTCAGTATTTATTCCAGTGTAATCAGACAGTTTAATGACACCTGTCAGCAATGTGTCACCTAAGGAGGGACGCGGGTCTTAGAATGGTCAAAAATGACCAAAAAATCGTTTTTGAGAAAACCGCATTTTTCGAATGTTTGCACCAATAAGCACCTGCCATGAAAGTTTCAACACTGAATTCGATCGCGAAATATAATAAAATCGCATTTCAAAACGGCACGGTAGTCGCGAAACGCTCCGCAACACAGAATATTTGGTCAAACTTCCCATGCGCACCGACGACGAAGCAGGGAGCCGATCGCCGCCATCTTGGTCTTGTTTTGAAGCTGATTTCTTTGTGCTCATTTTGCGGCCCCTCAATATGGCGTTGCCTCAAGAGAACGACAACTCTCGCCCCTTTTCTGAAAGCCACTTTCGTACCGCCGATTGGCTAAAGCGCGTGCTCGCAAGTCGAGCCCCCTGTCTCGCGCTTCCCATTGGCTGACGCGGCCAAGGCCACCCGCCGTTTTTTTTCTTTCTTGCTCCGCCGGTTCGCCGCAGCGGTTGCTGTTGCGCGCGCGTGTGGAGTTCTGCCTTTCGTTTCAACGCTATGGTTGGTGTGAGCGGAGACCCTCGGCTAAAAAAAGAAGACTCGTCAAGCGTTTGGCAAGAAAAAAACGGCGTGCGTGGAACGCGCAACGGAAGGAAGACGACGATATCGTGCTGCCAAGAGCTCCTGATGCGGCCGAGGGAGTTCTTTCCGACGACGACACGCTGCCGCAACTACCTGTTGTAGCCGAAGCGGTGCCAGCGGTGGTGCTCTCGCCTGGCCCTAGCTGCAGCATTTTCTCGGGTGATCGCATTATCGGGTCACCTGGTACTTCAAGCAATATTCAAGACCGTGTCGACACGATGTTCTTCAGTGCGGAGGAGACAGCCGAGCGCGCTAAAAATGCGGCGGATTTAAAGGAGACCTTGGCATCACAGTGCGCGACCGAACGAAAGTTCAAGCTACTTGACATTGAACTGGAGGTCAACGGCAAAGAAAACGGCACGGAATTCTCAATCGTCGACATAGCCGTGATAAACTCGTTGTTCGGGCTCGTCGTGTGCCCCGAGTCTGGCGCGAAAAGCATGACTTTTTCGAGGGGAAAAAAAGACTACTCAAAGCTCAAAGCTTGTGCTCTCGTGCAGTGACTGCGACTTTTGCGAGGACCGTTTTTAGTCCCCAAGAGAAGCCGGCGACAGTGAGGCCAAGATTAGGCCTTTTGAAGTCAATTTGCGTGCAATGAAGGCCATCAGCAGCATCAGTAAGGTGGCAACAGCTCTCTCGGACTTTTTTGCTGCCATGAATGTATCTCATCGAGGCCTGCACCACAAAACCTTCCAAAGCCACATGAAAACAATGCAGAAAGCCTGCAGCGCCACAGCCACCGAGTGTGAAGGTGCTAGTGTTGCTTGCATCAAGGACTTGTATGCGGAGTTGGGCAACGCACCCGGGATCATCGACGTGATTTATGATGGCACCTGGTTGACCCGTGGGCACACTTCACACATATGTGTCGGGTGCATCATCGAGATATATACAAGTTTAGTGATAGACCATGTTGTCTTGTCAAACTTTTGTTTTGGGTGCACCTTGGGACCTAAAGAAAATGACGAAGGATGCACTGCCTGGCTTGTTGATCATGCACCTGTGTGCCAAAGAAATATTGATTGCAAGGCTGGTCAAATGAAAGTGGAAGCAGCCCTTCTATTATTCCAGCGGTCACTCGAAAAGCATAAGCTTCGATATACGACAATGATTTTAGATGGGTACAGCAAAACCTACCACGCCCTCACAACAAATGAAGTCTACAGCTACATCAAGGTGGCAAAAAAAGACTGCATAAACCATGTGCATAAACGAATGTTTGCAGCCCTGCGTACCCTCAGCGACAAAAAAAAAAGCTCAAGGTCCGCCACTTGATGGTAAGGGCAGGCTGACTCAGGATAAAATCAAGAAGATTGCCTCCTACTATGGTTATGCCTTGCGCAGTCACAAGCATGATGTTGCAGGGATGCAGAAGGCTGTGCTGGCCACGCTGAAGCACATGTCATCCACTGACCAGACACCCAGGCATGAGCTTTGTCCTGAAGGCCCCGAGTCATGGTGCAAATTCAACAGGGCTGAGGCCAACAATGAGGAGCTGCCGCCGCACGACCATAGCTTGCCCGACTTTGTTTGCGAGGCACTGGAGCCCGTGTTCACGCGCCTTAGTGAGACAGCCCTTCTGGAAAGGTGCAGCGACGGCCTCACGCAGAACCCCAGTGAAAGCTTGCACTCTGTGATTTGGCAGCAGGTTTCGAGCAGTCTCGTCTCGACCGCCGAAGAGAGCAGACGTGTTTTTCGGTCGGTCCCCGACCGGTTTTCCTGGAGGAGCACGCGAGCGTCTAGTGTGGCGCCGTACCTTACGGGCGCTTCCATGCTTCCCTTTTTTTTTTTTTCCCCCAGTTTTTTATTTTGATAGCTTTTGCGCACACCCGTGCGCCGTTTTAATTTTTTCTTCCCTCCCTTGTCCTATTGAGCCATTTTTTGTCTCAAGCCCTGTTCAGGGCTATCAAGATATTGAGGAAATGTAGAGCCCTCTCATCTCCCCTTAGTTCTTTTTTTTTTTTAATCTGTAATGACCTCGCCTAGTACGGCCCATCGCCTCTACCAGTAATGACGGACACCCCTTCTAAGGACGCTCCTGACGAGATCACCCTCTGCGCGAGCCTGCATGCTACCGCAACGAGCCGCCCCAGCTCACCCAAACAATCGCCTGCGGCCCCGATGATGACCCGGGCTCGTAAACTGAAGGCTGCTGCCAATCGTCTTCAAAAGCACTCATCTACCAGCACCCCAACTTCTCGGCCCCATGTACGAAGGATCGGGAAACTGTTGTCACCACGCCGGCGTCAGGCACCAAAAATCAAGGCCGCCACCACGAAAAGCGCGAAGCTAACGGCTGCAGCCGAGGAGGCCGCCGCCGCCATTTCCTTAGTACCACAGCCTTCCCAACTCCATCTTGTACCCACACTACAAGAGGGAAGCAAGGCTGAGCTGCAGGACTACCAAGAATCGGTCGCATCAACACCGGCAGACAGCGAGGAACAGGCCAGTACCGATTCCTCCTCGCCCACATCATCCTCCTCTTGGGAGCACAACACGCCTCCGTCCTCCTCTCCGTCCCTGTCGCCCTCCCCAAAGGGTCTGGCCCTTTTCAGAACCGGAATCTGCGCTGACGGACCAGGCCGCCAACGAGCAACACAACAGGCGTCGTTTGCAGCTCCCCCCAAGCGAGCGCGCGCTCACTCTGCGCCGCCGGCAACCACTTTCTGCCCTTGCCTGCTGGCTGTGCAAGCCTGCCGCGCCGGGCGTCAAGAAGACCTGTTCGGAGAGGGGTGTGCACGTAGTGCTGTCTCTCCCCTTTTTCCAGGCGAAGGAACGCGCATGACCTCTACTGGAAGGGCAACCGAGGCAACATTGGAGTCTCTTGCGCAAGCGGGAGCCTCCCAGACCGCCACAGGAAATCCCACCCTCCTCGAGCCTTCCCCACCTTCTTCCGGTCACGCAACCCGTCCGACCCGTCCTCCAGAGAGAGCGGCCTCTCCGGTGTCTGATGGGGTGGTTTGTTTACCTCCCACCTCCTCGCCACAACAACAGCACTCTCCTCCACTCTCCCGCTCAAAGGAGAGCACGGGCGCGTCGTCTGCTACGGCCGCAGCTCCTCCGAACTCTGCCGCTAGCACCGCGCCACACCCTCCTTCTGCTTTCGGCCCCATGCGCCCACTGACGGTGGACGCCTCTACCGAAGCAGATTATGAAGAGGCCCGACGCAAGCATCAGCAGAAAAACGGATTTCCGTGCCAGGCATCAACAGCTACAAATGCCCCTTCCAGTAGGCAGCCAGCCAGTGCAGCTCCCCCAAGCAAGGGAAAGGGGCCCCGCCAGAAACCAGGTCGCCGCCAGCACCAACTCGATATTATCGAACACCTGGTCGCGAATGAGCCCCGTCGCACCTCTGCCACCATCCTCTACCGCCCCAAGGGCAGGAAGAACAACTTCCTCTCCCTCAGCCGCGACGCAATTGCAGCACAGCTCTCGAAGGTGCCCGGCACGAAGCGTGTGCGCATTAACTTCAGCGGCAACGTTGTTGCAGTTGACACCACACCCGGAGCTGACACCTCCGCTCTCCTGGCAGTGGAAAGCATCGGGAAAGTGGCTGTCAACGCCAAGACCGCCAACAAAGGAACCTGTACCGGCGTACTTCACGGCGTTGACGCGGCTTTTGACGAGGAGGTCCTCAAAAACAACATAGAGAGCTCTGCTCCCATCCTCTCTTGTGCCCGTACCGGACGCAATGTCCTTCTCCGATTTGTGGGTAACGCACCGCCACCTGAGGTGGCGTTATTTAAGCAGACCCGCCCTGCACGTTGTCGTCGTCGCCGCCCTCTCCAGTGCGCTGGCTGTGGCGCTTTCGGACACACTCATGCGACGTGCACCAGCTCCCCACGCTGTTCGCGCTGTGGCGGCGACCACGCCCGCGCCGACTGCGTTGCACCCGGCCCCAAGTGCCTACACTGCGGCGGCCCACATCCCGCCACCGAGCCCCGATGCCCTCGCTGGCAACACGAGAGGAAGGTGCTAGAAATCATGGCCTCTGCGGACCCGCCCCTCTCTCGTCGTGAGGCCGAGAGGAACCTTAAGAGCGAGGGAAAAGCCGTGCCTGCTCGAGCACCGTGCACTGGTATTTCCTCGGTAGTGCAACCGGGCCGGACGTACAGCGCGGTTGTTTCGCCCCCGGCCGCCGAACCCTCGGCCCCCGACTGCGAGGTGCAAAAGGACATGGTGATTAGTGCCCTGGCCGCTGCCGTGCAGGCCCTCATCGGGACAATACCGCAATCCGGCCCTGTGTTCGAGCTGTGCAACGCGGCCCTGGCCGCCCACGCTGCCCTCAATCAACATGGCTAGCGGCAAGGTGTTTCGGCCGCGGATTCTTCAATGGAACGTTCGTTCTCTCCGCTGCCGTCACGCCGAGCTGTCTACCCAACTCCTCCGACGCGAGTACGACGTCTTGCTGCTGCAGGAAACCTACGCTCGCGTCGGAACACTCAACCTACCTGGTTTTGTCGGCTATCACAGCACCACGCAGTGCGAACTTGAAGAGTGTAGCGCAGTCCGGTGCAGCACTCCCTCGCATCCTCCCGGCACGTCGCGGGCTTCGGTTTATGTGCACGCCGACCTCCCTCACGCTGCAGTGGACATCGAGGACATTCTCTGTGACACCCTCGAGGCCGTCGTCCTGACTGTGCGCATCGGGAGCACGGACACCAGTGTCGCGAGCGTGTACGTGCGCACATCGAACTACTCGGCACGCTGGGACACCCAATTCGTGTGCCGCCTCGCAGACCGCCTAAATCGCGACGCGGTCATCGGTGGCGACTTTAACTCTCACCACACCTCGTGGGGCAGTGGCGTGACGAACCACCGTGGGCGCGACCTTCTCGATGCCGTGCAAAAGGCCGGACTGCTCGTTATAAACACGGGTAGCTGTACTCTTGCGCGCCGTGGTGTGTCCGACAGTGCCATCGACCTGACTCTCGTGGGTGGTACGTGTAAATATGAGTGGCAACGTGCACCGGACTCTCAGGGCTCCGACCACTACCCCATCGTGGTCACACCCCCCTCAGCTTACATCAGGTACACTCGGACCTACAGTGTTGTGAAGTGGACTCGCTTCAGAGAACTGTGTGCTAGAGTGCCAGTCTCTGCAGACTTCTTTACCGCGCTGGCCGAGTGTCACGACGCAGCTACCACCCACTGCACCGTGCCTGCGGGCACCCCCGCACCAGACATCAGCCTCCTCAACCTTCGCGCCGCGCGTCGCAGGGCGCAGATTGTGGCGGTGCGCTCGCAGAAGGCGGAACATTGGCGTGCCTATAACTGTATTGACGCGGTGTGCCGCAGGCACGCCAGACGCCGTCGCAACCAGAGCTGGGGGAGCCTCTGCTCGTCACTAGATGACCCTCAGAACCACGCCCAAGCCTGGCGCATTTTCGCTGCCGTTCTTCGCACCAGAGAGCCTCGCTGCCCGGTTCTCTGTGTTGCTGTTGCAATGAAGATCGCCACGCAGGAATTGGCTGAGCTGCTGGCAGACAAGTTTGCCCCTCCTGCTTGCCCACAGCCTCCACAGGGACTACCACCTGTGCCTGCACTCAACAGGCCTGAGCTGTTCGCTCCCGAGCGGTACTTTCCCACCGAGGGCATTCTGCTAGAGATCCGCGCATTGTGCACGGAGGAGTTTACTCTCAGCGAGCTGACCGCAGTGCTCAACAACCGCACGAAGCGGTCTGCCCCGGGAGTGGACGGCCTCACCTACCAGGTGTTGCGCAACATTGACCCCTCCACGCGGCCCCGGTTGCTGGAGGCCTACAACGAAGTGTGGCGCACAAGTCAGGTGCCTCCTGGCTGGAAAGAGGCGCTCGTGGTGCCCATCCTGAAGCCACGGAAGCCGGCCACGGAGCTTTCATCCTACCGGCCAGTGTCACTTACCTCGGCCGCAGGGAAAGTCATGGAAGCCATGGCATTGCGACGCCTTCGCTGGATTGCCACCGCAACCAACGCATTCCCTCCCGAACAGAGCGGATTTCGCCCAAGGCGCTGTACGTTCGACTCACTGGCCGACGTGATCGCCACCCTCGAGGAGGCCAAGTACCGCGGCGATTACGGCATCCTCGTGCTGCTCGACGTGAGAAGTGCGTTTGACTGTTTGCCCCACGCATCGATTTTGGACGCACTTCGTGACCTCGGTGTGTGCGGGCGGATGTTTGACTACCTGGAGAGCTTCTTGGGCGACCGCACTCTTCGCGTTCGTGTTGGCTCCACAATCAGCGGTCCCCACTCCGTCACCGCAGGCGTACCCCAGGGCAGCATATTGAGCCCTTTTCTGTTCAATCTGGCTCTTGCCAAGCTGCCCGACTACATCCGTGCAACACGGCGTGTGAAGTGCATGTGGCGATTTACGCCGATGACATTGCGCTGTTTGCCTGCGGCCCCGGTCGCCACCGGGCAGCCCTTCTCGAGTCCCTCCAGGTGGCCATCGACGCGGTTGACGCATTCCTGAACGGGGTTGGACTGGCGCTCGCCGCCTCCAAGACGGAGGCACTGCTCGTCCACCCGCGAGCGTCGACACGCCGCTCCACGCCTCGGCTCTCACTCCGGGGCCTCCCCATCGAGTGGAGCACGAAGGTGCGCTACTTGGGGGTGACCATAGACCACCGGCTCAGCTGGCGACCGGCCGTCAACGATCTGCGGACGAGCAACCGCAAGGTACTCGGCGCCGCACGCAGTCTCCTCGCGCGAGGTCACGGCTGCACCCCTGCCCTTGCCCTGCGAGTCTACAACGCAGTCGCATCGGCACGCGTGATCTACACTGCAGCAGTGGCTTCGTTGAGTGCTTGCCAGCTAGCTGCCTTGGACGCGGACCATCGCAACGCCGTGCGGGAGTACTACGGACTTCCCCAAACCTCCCAGGTGGGCCCCACGCTCGCCGAAGCGGGGGAAACTCCCATCTCCCTGCGGGTGACCCAGCGGACACTAAATCATGTACTGCGGCTGAAAACCACAAGGCAGGGGCAGCTCCTTGTGAACAGGCTATATGCTCTACCTCACTCATCCATGGGGCAGCGGGCGAGTGAGCTCTTGACGGTTGTGCCAGACATGCAGTACCCCAGCTGGCTGGCTATCCCACCCTACCGCCACACCCCTCTGGTGATCACCAAGACCATTGGCGGCATCAAAGCGAAGGCGCGCACCCCGCTGGCAGCGATGCAGCAGGAGTGCTCCGCCCTCCTTCACGAACAGCTGAACGGCCGGCTGCTTGTTTACGTCGACGGGTCAGTGCTTCGCGACGGCTCCGCGGCCGCCGCCTGCGTTGTGCCATCAGTCGGCGCGGTTCTCAAGTGCCGCCTCCCCTCCCTCGCCTCCTCCACTGTGGCGGAACTCGCCGCTATAAATTTGGCAGCCGATTTCCTGAGTGAGCGGGCACCCATGAGCGCTGCAGCCATCATCTGCGACTCCCGGGCGGCCTTGGCCGCGATCTCGCGCGAGGAAGACGGCAGCCTCCTTGCGCAGAGAGTTGCCCGGAAGCTACACGCCGTGCAGCAAACGGGCTGCGACCTTTCGCTGCACTGGGTGCCTTCGCACATCGGAATACCCGGCAACGAGGCGGCCGACTGTGCCGCGAGGGATGCGCACGACCCCGACACCGGCGTCACCAACTTCGTGTGCTCCGCGGATGCCGGCCGTCTCCTCACCGCCCGCTACGTGCGCGAGCGTCATCCCGACCCTCGCGTAGCAGCTGGAAAGCCGCCGCGGCGGCTCCCTCTCAAGGGACTCCCAAGACGAGACCGCGGTTTCCTTCTCCGTCTCCGCACCGGAGACAACTACACCGCCGAGCGAAAACATCGGCACTCCGGGCGTGGCAGTCCATACTGCATGGACTGCGGCGACCTGGAGACTCTGGACCACCTTTTGCTTCATTGCCCGGCTGGTGACGCGAGCAGACAGGTGATGCTCGCAACGTACGGAGCTCTCGGCCTGCCTCGGACAACAACTGAGCACCTCTTGTTCCCGAACAGTGGCCGCGCGCATATCAAGCGTGCCCTTTCAGCGCTGCTCGACTTTGTAGACGGAAGCAGACTGCGTGAGCGAATTTAGAGAATTCGCGCCCCGTGATTTTGGTAGACGATCTGTCCGTCCCCCCCTTCCTTTGCTCGCTCTCTCCTTTCTCTTTCCTCTCTTCGCTCAAGTCTATTATCCCCCATTCCCCTTCCCATGTGAACCACTGCTGAGGTGTCGCACTTAGCTGCAGACAGTTGCGGGGTTCACTTTTCTTTTCTTTTCCAATTTTAAGAACCACTTCCCCCCCAGCAGGTTTCGAAAACGCAGCACGCCTCATTGCGCAGCGTCGAAAGGGCAGTGGCTGAAGCTGTCAGCCACTTCAACCAAGGTGTCACGAGGAGCATTGCGGGAATTGCGGAAAAACTAAGGTACAGCCCTGGAGATCGCTCGGTGCTCCGCAGCCTCGAAAAAGACAACATCAGGCTGGAGAAGTCTAAGAAAAAGCACACTGACAGCTGTTCAACAAAAACCCGCCTTGCAGAGCGACACAAACCAGCAAGAGACTCGGCCTACAGTCCTGGTATGCTGTAGGGCAGTTTCAGTGGACAGCAATGGCAATTTTCCGACAAAAATTGCATTTTGGACTGGAACATTGTGCGTAGATATGCTGTCTATAGAAGAGCCACTTGATTATACTATTCAAGTGTTTGCTACCATGCTGTTCAAGTGCTATTTTGCTTGCTGTGTACTGAAACAGACACAGCGTTGTAAATACAGTTTCTGATGCCGTTTCGGTGGCCACTGAACTAGTATTTTGAGAGTCTGCAGTCACACATTTAGTACGGCCATGTTCACAAAACACAGCGCTACAAAACAGTACCATTTGTATTGTGGTAAGTTAATTTCAAGAAAAGCTACTTTGGGTTGAAACTTCAAATGCGTTTTTCTCAGTTCGATGTTTTCGCACACCGTACTCAGCATTACGGGTGTTTTTTCTGTGTTATATTTGAGCAAAAATGGCAAATGTGGTATCATTTTATTCGTATTGAAATGATCTGGGGGGTGATGCTATTTTCATCACTTGTGCACTCCCATGAAATTTACAGTTAGGTGTAACTGTGGCTGCTAATTAGAAAAAAATGTTCATAGTAATTTCATGATCCTTTTTTTTTCATGTAAAATGCTTCTGAGTGAATAAAAATAGCATCATTTAGCAACAGTGTCATGCATTCAGATTTTGGTTTAGCAAGACTAAATTTTCATAAAGCCCCGTAACGAGTATGAAACTAATTTGATTTCAGACATAAATAGTTTATGAACTATTGCAGCTATCAAAAAACTAATTGCGGATTTGAAATCAGCGTAAAAAACTGCTCAAGACTGCCCATTTTTATCTAGCTGGCACTAAATATAAGAAAAGTTGTCTAAAGACCCACCTCCCCCCCTAAGGCACAGATGGAGCTCCGCATGCCCGGTACTAAAAAGTTGTAGCAATTGAACAAAACCCAGGTATCTCACAACGTGTGATTAAATGCTGCGCTGTGATTATCTCTCTTCACCTTTTTGTTATAGTTGCGCATTCACTCTATATTACTGAACTGCCTTAGGACTAAATGGTTCGAAAAGAAGATATCCAAAATAAGAGGCTCGCTTAAGATGTATGCAAATTAATGGAACACATAATTTACTCCGCTGCCCTGAATCGCCTCACAGGGAACAATATCCTAGTTAAAGAAAAAAATGGCTTCCATAAAGGCTTGTTCTCCATTACGCAACTTCTACAATTATATTACGCATTAGGGTGTGAAATTGATGTCGAGGGCAGACGAATTGTTTCTTACAATTTTTCGAAGAGCTTTCGACACGGCCACTCACACACTTCTTATTTACGAACCTCAGCCAAACAGTATACACAGTGATGTGTTATCAAATGGACTGAAAATGTTTTTGTCCGAGTGCAGCCAGTGTGTTGTTATTAATGAAGAAAAACCGAGTTTCCCTAACTTCCCCTCAAGAGCCCCACTACTCTCTGCATTGAAACATATATTATTTTTCATATATATTAACGAAAAGTTTCGGTATTTCATCCACAATACGTTTGTTTGTAGATGACAGTGTGGTGTAACAAAATATATCTTGTGAGCAGGACGCGACAGCACTTCACGAAGACTTCACTACAATTCATTTTTGTTGTAAACAGTGTAATATGAGTCTAAACGCTACCGAGTGCATCCACCTGTGTTTAAAGCACAAAAAGATAAATAACTACTGTATACTAAGGAGTTGTTACGACAACTGATGTTTCTAAATACTTGTGTCATGTTTTCTGCTGATTGAACATGAATTGTGCATAATAGTGAAATAGATGATAAGGCTGGACGGGTACTGAACTTTGTTGAAGAAAACTCATGATTTCGTGATGCAGAAATAGAATGAATTCGTGCTATGTGTAAGACCAATATTAGAGTATGCCTGCTCATTCTGGGTTCATCAGAAGCCGATCTCACTTCTCAGATGGAAAGTGTTCAAAACAGAGCCGCCAGTTATATCCAGGGCAGGAACTGTAGGACAGACAGTGCCACAATGATGAAACAGGAATTGAAGTTGCAGTTGTTTTGTTAATTGTGCCAGAGTTCTTTAGCACAGTCTAGCATAAATAAACTGGCATATCGCCATACGCGTTCCGCGCGGGCCACCATCCCCCCCTCGCTAAAACAACCGCTAAGTGGATCACCTGGCTGCATATGCTTGTAAATGGTGTCGACAGGCCTCACGTCTTGCGGGGGAGGAAATGGTCTAATTTGAAAGTACGCGTCCGCAACGCTCCCGCGAATGCAGTAGAACGGCCGTCCCTGGGCACCGAAAGAGTCGAGAAAAAAAGTACTTTGTGACGATGGGACTATACAAGGTTACTCAACTAGCTACTGCGATACGCCGCCTGTCTCTAAGCGCAGAAGACTGCTTCCATGCATATACGTGCGCAGTAATCACTCTTTGCAGAAGGGGGCGGGGGAGGGTGCCAGGTTCTGAAACAGCCAAAGTTTTTCAACCATCTACCTTCCCCCGATTCGTATCCGTTGGTCAAGCCCAAAACTAACGAACATCACGATGAACGAAAATTTCAATAAATTGTTGACGTGCGTCACAATACCCAGCCTTTAAGTAAATAATTCTTGGAATGCAACATCGACGAAAAGGGGAAAGGGGGTGTCTGTTGTCATTATCGTCAAAAACGTGCGCGGCAACGAACAATAATTAGACATGTCCGAATGAGCAACATTTAAGCGCTAACTTCGTGCTACCTGCTTGGTTGATCGAGACAACCAGTCCGTTCTCAGCCCTCCCGTGCGTACGCTTGTGCTGTGTTTATGTACCCCCCCTCCCACAGTGTTCATACCGTGTTGTTGAGTGGTCTGGAAGAGCAATCTAGTTTGCCTGCAACAGAGGAAGTTGTCGTGAACTCCCTAAGGTGCACGAGCCCTGGTTTTCTACAACAATCGCAGCCGGGGTCTTGTCTCAAAGGCGCATGGTGTCCCTCTTAAACCTGATGTGAGCAGTTGACCATGAAATAATATCCACCGTGGCCAGAAAGAATAGCTAGATTCTCGGCTGTCTACGGGTAGCCAATACGACGCGGCAATGTCTTAAACTCGGAGACGCATGCAAGTAGAAGGAACGCGGGCTCACCAGGAAGTAGTGTGTTGTCACCTTTGGATGTCTTGCCCAACGTGCTTCATTCATTGACGTGCTTCATTCAACGTGCTTCATTCAACGTGCTTCATTCATTCAATAGGCGTGTGCAATAACCACGCCTATTGAGGGCAGCTCCTGCATTCTCGCGGCGCAGCCGCACTCGCAGGGGAACCTGGAACAGTGCATGGACGCAGGCGTTAAAACTTGGGGCACCCAGGAAGGCATAGAAACATGCAGCCACAAGATTTAGGTAAGTTAGAGTTACTGTATTTGCTACCTTTAGGTAGCACAGTATATAGAGTAACTCTAAAGTAAATATAAACGTCCCGCCATCTCTCGATGACGGCCGGGCACGTCGCTGTAGCTGAATGCAAGCCCGCACAAAAAAAAAAATCCTTGAGGCACATGAAACGCTGTTGCCGCGAATCGCTTGGGCTCCTCATCTGGCATTTCGAGCTAATGTTTTCATGCTACGTTATTACTAGCTGCCTAAGCATAACAAGACGTCATCAAATTGTTGTGGCGTTTCAGCGGCTTTGTTATTGGTCGCGAGACACTGAAATTCGTTGCACGCGACGTCCATCTTTATCGGACCGCTGGTAGTGTATTGGCAATGTCGCACCGCCTGGCAGAATCGAGCGTTCTCTCGAGAATGCAGATGCTCCCTTGATCACTATGCTAGCCTCAGTGTGAACACGTTAGCAAGCAACGGAACACAAACCACTTTGTATGTTTCGTGCCTCAGTGAATATACCAAACCCTCCATGACGTGATAAATCTGATTCGTTCTTGCAACACGCGACTTTGTCGTGAAAATACGTGGCAACTCGCGCGTTAGATTATAGCCGGCAGTGCACGCATATCAGCTTCGTGAGATTTTCTCCAGTCACGTAGGATAGCTAAATGTTATATTCAGACCTTTGCAGTTGAAACTAACCTTGTTTTACGTGCGTATAACGTCTGTCAGTGCTTTTGTAGTGCATGAATTCCATAGCATTCATTGTACGCATATTGTAGTGCAGGCATGCAATTCACTCTTTCACACCTCACCCAACACTGCGCCACTTGATTTTTACGTTCTTTAATATATAACAGCGCACTGCAAGCGATACGCTTCTTTCCAGGTGTCAGAGAGAACTGTTCTCCGCGTCCGGATAAACACTGTGAGAGACACTGTGTTGGTATTGTGCACGGTGAGGCACGCTCTGTTGGTGTTATTCCTCAGATTACTCAGACTCCTCAGATTTCTTTCAGCAGTGCTGTTGAAAGAAGCCCCCTTGACGTCGAAGATTGTTCACTTGACATAGAATGCACCGAGAGCGACAGCGATAGTAAACTATCAGCTGCGAACTCATGAGCAGCGAGTTGCACTTCACGTGCCCTCGTGCGTTAATGTTTTTTCACACTCAAAATCACTCTATCTTTATTTTTTATCGAATGCGAAGGAATTTAAGCGAACTTTGGTGACTTTGAGCATATTTATCTACCTATCTATCTCTCTGCCTATCAACTTATCTATTTATATACGACTTTCAGCGCTCCTGGCCGTTTCGATAATGGTATCAATACCAAAGTTGGTATGGCATAACATGACTGTATGTATGACGGTCATATTATTTGACTGGTCAGAACATGAAAATCGTGACATGTTAGGATAAACATTTCATGGTCCTGCTGCTCTTGCCGTGGTCTTGTTCACCTGACATGTAGCAAAACTGGTATCGTATGACATGACTGCATGGAGAACACTAGCGACAGGCCCTAATATGACAATCATGAAATGCATGTCATTTAACATCATCACTACATGCCACGCTCACGATGCGCTCACGATCGCTCACGCTTACGTTCGCTAGCTTCACATGTACCAAATTTGGTATTACGGTACGTGATTGAATGAAGAAGGTATGAGACTGAAGCAAACATGATAAACACAAGATTCGTGTCATGTAACAACATGACTACATGCTAAGCTCATGATACGCTCCTGGCCGTTTCACTAGCTTCACATGTACCGAATTCGGTATTATGTGTTGCGAATGGACGACATAAGACATTCGACTCGGGAGTTTTGCGGACATGCAGTGCCACCTGTCGACGCAGTTTTGAATAGTGCAAAGCCAGACTCCTTTGCACAGTTTGCTGCGCAACCAGGAGCAACTACACCATACGAAACAACGATTGAGCTAAACATTACATGTATTTGAGTATTAACACTCAGAAAAAGAGCTACGAATTTGTCTCCGCTAGTTGGACGCATTACCAAACCGCCGTGAAGTGATTGCTGGTTCACTCGCCTGAACGATTGCAAAAAGGAGAGTGGACGCAACAGCTCTGAGCCCTACAAAAAAAAAGACTCCGTTCGACGCTAATGTTGCATTGGGAATTGCCACGAATGTAGATGACTTCAGTTTTACTGAATTCCGCAGCTTTCGCTAAGCAGAATGGCGAGAGCGCTAAATACAGAGCGTCGCGAACATGTACACGTCAAGTTGGGTAAGCGAATACTCGCGTTCTCCACATTCGTTCGCTTGAGGAAGTGTGGTAATGTAGGTTTCCTGTTATAGTTTTGAGCAACTTTGACAGAGCATCGACGCAGATTTCATTATGAAGCTTTACAGACCCTCTGACAGCGGTGCGCGACGTTCAATAGTATATAGACAGGTGATGCCCAGCCGCGATAAACATCGCACACGCTGTGACCACTGATAATCTGAAGTTATCGCCACCACACAGCATTACACACACTAGGGCTTTGAATGCTCTAAGTGCCGGCTTTAACTAGGAAATGCGAACATGTGCGTCATACAGGTAAATCACAAAATGATCGCAACCCCAACCAGTTTTTTTTTTTTTCTTTTCCTGGGTCTTCGGGATTACCGGAGTTATACGGAGGCATCGGTTTTGCTTTTCGTTGTACGCTGAGAAAGTGGACACGCATGTATCCCCATTTGCAGCATATAGAAACGGAAGACAACTGTCAACAGAGCATTCAAGCAGGCATAATGAAACATCTAAATGCACAGCAAGCGAGAAATCGATGGAGATTGCAACTGCAAAGCGAAATTCATCATGGCCATTAGTGCCAGATAAAGCGAGCTTCGCACCACTGATCGCGTAGGTTTTTTTTAGCATCTTGTGTATGCCCAAGTTTAGTGCTTGCCTCAAACTTGATGTCATGCAATGCTCGCTCGTACTTAAATTGCCAAGTGCAGCACGCCGAAATAAACATGATTTGCAATGTGCGCGCTTTTCCTTTTGATGAGCTTCCTACTTTTATGAAGTGAGGTTGGATTGAAGGAAGAAGCTTGTCAGGTCCTTGATTTTCAGAAAACCTTGCCTCAAGACCAACGAAAGAGAAGGGCTTATGCACGTTCGCTTGCGGACGGCGTTTTCCGCCACCGGTGCCCCCATCGCCGCGCCGTGCCCCATCGATGGGATGGGGGCACTGGTGCCGCCAGAGCAGAGTGACATCTATAGGTAAACGACGCATAGAAACATGATAATCACTACATGCGTATCATGTAACAAGACTACATGCCAAACTCATGATGCACTCAGGGCCGTTTCGCTAGCTTTACATATGCCAAATTTGGTGTTACGTGACGGGAATAGATGAAGGCATGTGACTGGTGAAAACATGATAATCATGAGATGCGAGACATGTGAAAACATGTCTACATGCCACAGTCGAGGTGCCAATACATTTCGACTTGACGCGGCGCACGTGCACAGCGGCGTTCGTTTTGTAGCGTCACGCCAGCGTTTTCACGCCAGGCGCCGGTCCCGCCATATACTCGCAGGTGCACGCCGAGCTGCGTCGCTTTGACGCATGCGTGTTGCAGTGCGTCCAGCGTCCCTCCATCGCGAAAAGAGGCAGACGCAGTGCTGTCTCGGTAACGCATTGGTCCGTAATGCCAAAATGCAGTGTTTCGCATTTCATGCCGGTAGCCGTTGGCCCACGCCGGTCGATGGGCCAGTCGAAACATCATGAACGACTGTGTCGCGTACCTGGCCTACCACTTATTGCAACGCTCTATCAGGGAATCCCTGCACCCCGCCGTACAGTCTGCACTCTTGCTCACATGGGACTCGAAGGGAATGAGGCAACCGACGCCGCTGCCCGTGCACTTTCTCACCGGGGCATTTTCACTCAACTGCGCCCCGATCGGGACGACCTTGAATTCAATCAAGTGTATTCTTTCCACGAAACTGTGGACTATTAGCGATACGATCACAGCCTTTATCCACGCCTATAAGCAAAGGCCCAAGTAAAGCGGAGGAGCGGCTTTCATTTCGACGCTTCACGAACACTATGCTGCGCCTGGCAGCGCTGAACATTTGGATCCCGCCTTTTTTTCCGGCAGCTGCTCACACTATAGGGAGAAGTCTTCGGACATCTACCACAGGGTGTGGGCCTGCCCGTGCAACGCTGCTGTAGCCCCTATCACCAACGCTACCCGGGAGAAGTGGGAGGCGACCCTGCTTGGCTGCTCTAACCTTCAGCCCCAAAACGACTTCGTTCGACGAGCCAATGGGGTCCCCTACTAGGGATCCCCACCTACTAGTTGTTGGTGCCGCCCACTTATGAGGCGGTCGCTGCTCACCTCTCTTGTTTTTTTTTTCCTTGCGTTAAATAAATGTTTTCACCGCCACCCCCGACATTCGTCGCACGTTCGCCTTGTAATAGATGGTATATATATCGCAGCGCGGGACTCCTTGGGTGCGAACGACGCTGGTTTCGACGGCAGAAGACTTCCGCTCGCTGTAATTAGTGGACTCCTAAGTATGAACTAGGCATAAAGAGGAAATTTTTAGCGCGTTTTCTGCATCGCTAACATGCTACATGTGCCGGATTCCACCTTGCATGCAAGCCGAGAAGTGTTCTCGCCTAAGTAGCGTAAATGTGATACTGTCATCAAAGAAAGGCCGACGCATCTCAAGACGTCTTAACAGAAGTCTGGCAAGTACGTTAATAATAAAGGGAAAGCAAGTACGCAGCACGACGGAAAAAGATGAAAACCTAGCGAAGTTAGCGATGAGCGAAGAAACGCTCGATTGTTTCACGGAGGTGAGATCGTTGTGTCTGTATAGAGTGCCGCGTCGCACGTCTCAAACAGACCCCCCCCCCCCCCCCCCCAGAAACAGTTCACGGCATATCCACGGAGTGCACAACGATGAGTGTGGCAAAGCATTCGTCACTACCTCTGCGCTTCCATTTGTTCTTGCTTCCGTTCGTCCATGCGTCAAACTTGGGGGCGGTCTGTGCGTCCGTTCATCTGTGCGTTCACGTTCCCAGGATTTCGGCTCACGAGCAGGAGGCGCACTTTCCTGCACGGTAGGGGCAGGGCTGCGCGTCACTCTATGGAACGGGAGAGGAAAACAATAACTCCTCTCCCTTTTTGATTTTCTCATTGCTCTCGCGGTTTCAAGTAGCCACTGTATGCACCTTTCTTTTGCTGGAGTTGCAGTATCGTGGTTGCAATAGCGCGAGTTCCCTTGCTTATTAAATGATAATGCACAGCGCCTATGGGCGCTCTCGGAAATATCGGCTGTTTTACCCCATTTAAATCGCTACCGTAGAGACGTGATTGAAGATATCTGACTGCTTTTTGGGATTTAGGTACTGCCATATGTCTAGTTCATGATGGTATAGAGCGTGCTTGAATCGCGTGGTAAAAAACGTTCCCTGGCCAGTTTTTTTCAGGGTGCGACAGCCGCCAAGCCCTCGTATCTCCATCTGGGGTTGGGATGGTGTACTATACGGTGCCACGTAAAACTTGAAATAGGCTGCGCGTGAAAAGAGAGGATTCCTGTGGAAGGCACTTATGACACCGCGAAACGATACTTAGGGTTCGTTGAGGTAATTACTTGTAGTACAGCACATCAATAGGGTACTGTTAAAAAGGACGAAATGCACGTTTCTGAACATCCAGTTTATGTACCACATAGACCCCTTAATTTACAGCACAATCTCGAGTTTTGCAGGCTGCGTGGTAGTTTTAGGTATCTATAAAGTAGTTAAATTATGCTAATTAACTAATGCATCGCAGGTTAGGCTTTGAAATCACGACTAATATTCACCGGACGCGGTATAACAGATGGTGGTCAACTCGCCGTCCCCGCTGCTTAAATTCGGCAGACCTCAGGGATGCGTCCTCGTGCCTTTTTTAGTTTATATCAATAATGCCACGCGTGATATTCCAGGAAATCTAAAGCTTTTCGCAAATGCCTGTGCGCTTTAAAGTAGTTAACACATCCAGTGACCAGGTTCTTTTAAATAACTCTTTTAAGATTCAAGATCGGTGCACAAAATGACAGATGACCTTTAACGCGAGAAAAACTGTGGCAATAATCATAACCTGCAAAAAAGATCCATTAAAATTCCAATACAATCTAGGCAATCAATTCCTGTCATTTGTCTCACAGTATACACACCTTGGTTTTGTGATCAGATCTAAATTAAGATGAAACGAACATGTGTTTTATCCTGAGAAAAAGGCTTTGAAAATACAAGGCTACCTAAGACAGACACTCGCTAAGGCCTCCGGCAAACCTAAATGACTCCATGTGAAACGCACGTAATACCAATACTAGAACATTCAACGGCTGTCTGGGACCCGCACACGCCACCTAACACAGATAAACTTTAATCAATGCAGCGAAAAGCTGTAAAATTCATATTCAATACCTAAATGTGACACATCTCTGTCAGTTCTTCTGGTAGGCGCAAAACTAAAAACCCTGAAATGGAGACAATATCGCAAAATAACGAAGCTGTTCTAACTCATATATAATAATGAGCTGGAAAAAAAAACTAATTATATCGAACCAATTTTGCACCAAGAAATGCGTGCCTCCAATCTTGAAAGAGTGACTGAGACCCTATATACAGATGCCTTTTGTTTTTTTTCCGAACAAGCAGAGAGTGGAACAATTCGCCACCAGAGATTCGTGAAAGTATCGACCTCAAATAGTTTTCTTCGTGCGTTAGCTGTTCCACATGGCTCATAACTACACCTTCTTATATATTACAGTGCGCTTCATTTTAATACCCATCTTGATCAGTCTAATTGCTTGAGGTTCAATTCCTTGCTTCTGCACAATTCTTCAATGCTTCGATTCTGCAATGTCTCACTTCTTAATATTGCCGACTTTATTTTTCCTACAGTTGGTATTTGAGTTCTTTTTATTTTTACCCGAACAACATAACCCAGTGGACAATGTTTTTATAGTTTTTGTGTTGTTTAGTGTATTATGGCAATTCTTGAGATTGTAGACCATATTTCATGTCGTTTCTCTTTTTTGTTTTGCTTTTCCAATCATCGCGCTTTCCTTCAACTCTCTCTCTACTGCTGCACCTCCTACACAATGTTTCGTCCACTGTGCCACACACCCCAGCCCGAAGTCCGGCACTAGACTGGCAGTTTTTCTCTAAAATAAAAAACAATAAATAAATCCATTTCCTTTTTTTATTGTGCAACTCTCCAATTTAATGATAGAAATATTAACAGAAGTACCGTATGTTTTGGTGTATAAGTCGCGGTTTTTTTCTGAATTTTTCGTCGGTGCGACTTATATACAGTCAAAATCGGGTTTGATGCCGCGGCGGCCGCGGCTTCAGCTGCTTCGGCAGCCCGGATATCGCCGTGCGCCCCGCCCCGTTTTGCCATGCACAGAAACCGCATTTAACAAGAAAATAAAAATAATGGTAAAGTAACGCTCTAGAAATAACACAACTGATGTAGCTTAGCACAGAAAATAAATAATCTAACAGGGGGGAAATGTGCAGGGATTTATAATTTTTTAAATGATGAAAGGCGAGTTTGGATTTCTAAGCCGCGTCCTTTGCCGTCACTTCCGTCCGCACTAGCCGCTGCAGCTTTGGTGCGCGCGTCGCGTTCTTGTGCCAGTCGTAGCGTGTGGCGTAGGCTCAGCGGCCTCGCTAATCTGACAACGGCACCATGGCTCCACATGGAGGGCAAAGTCGGCGAAGTTTCGATGCCAAATTCAAGCTGCGCGCAGTTGAATTTGCCGAAGAACATGGAAATTGGGCTGCAGGAAGCCAATTCGATGTCGCCGAAAAAATGATCCAGGACTGGCGCAAAGCCCGCACACCGTCCTCCGGACAATGAAGTCTACAAAGAAGGCCAACCGCGGCAAGAAGGCACGCAGGCCGCACCTAGAGCGTAGGCTGCGAACGTGGGTGCTGCAACAGAGAGCTGAAGGAAGAGGCCTATCAACAGTGCAGCTCCGCCTGAAGGTGAAGGCTCTGGCAGCAGAGACAAACGCTGTGGGGTTCAATGGTGGTCCGTCGTGGTGCTTCCGCTTTATGCGGCAGGACTCATCTTGTGATGAGAGCCCGCACTACAGTGTGTCAGAAGCTTCCTGACGACTTCCAGGTGCAGCTAGAACGCTTCAGCTCATTCATGCGGGAGGAAGTAGCAAAGAACAACATCAGCGCGAGCCACATCCTCAACATGAATGAAGTACCGTTGATCTTCGACATCCCGCTTGGGAGAAGCGTCGCCGAGAAAGGCCAAAAGACTGTCACGGTGAGGACAACAGGCCACGAGAAGTCTCACTTCACCGTTGTGCACGCCTGCTGCGCAGGTGGCACTAAGCTGCCTCCCATGCTTATTTTCAAGAGAGAAACCTTGCTGCAAGGTATTTTCCCTCCTACAGTGGTGATTCAAACGAACACAAAGGGTTGGATGGACGAAGAAATGGTGGGTGTGTGGCTTGACCGCTGTTTTTCACGTCGAACGGAGGATTCTTCTACGTGAAGCCAGGAATGCTGGTGATGGATAGTATGCGGGCACATATCACCGACGTTGTCAAAAAAAGATCGGTTCGAAGAATTGTATGCCTATAATTATACCCGGCGGCATGACCCAGATGCTCCAGCCACTCGAGATTTCGGTTAATCGCAGCTTTAAGGCCGTCCTGCGACGTTTGTGGGAATCATGGATGTCGGAGGGTGAACCCAGCTTCACTGAAACAGGGCGCATGAGACGCGCTGAGATAGGGGAAGTGACACAATGGGAGAGCAAAGCATAGAATTCAATATCTGACAAGATCATTGTGGCGGGCTTTCGCAAGGCCGGTTTGATCCCCTGCGTGACCGATGATGAGTCAGAATCGAGCGAGACGGAGGACGACAGTGACGTGCCGGAGTACGACGTGCCCGGAGTACAACCCGAAATAGATGTGCTATTTGTTAGCGACTCGGAAGAAGACTTCGATGGATCTGATTAAACGCTGCTAGCCATCACAATAAAGATACTTCAGACTGAAAATATTGTGTTTATGTATGTTGGGAAGAGCTCGCACGCGTGTGTGCAAACAGCTGGAAACTTGCAAGCGTGACGGCCGCCTCTAGCATAAATTTTCGTAGTGCTTTCTCATGACGCGGCACTCGATGGCCGGGTAAGCAGGTGCGACTTGTACACCGGTGCGACTTATATACGTTTTTTTTCCGAAAAACTGCCATTTTGAGGGAGGTGCGACTTATAGACCGGATAATACGGTAACTTAAAAGAGAGAGATACGCTGAAAGGTGAGGAGGTTGAATTTTTTAGGAAATTACCCCGTTTGCACTGTGTGTCCATGTTAGCCATAAAACCAAGTGTACGTAACAGGGAACGGAGTTTATTACTTTCAAGAAAGGCATTTGCGCGCAGCACGGTCGAAATGTTCCAGGCGCTGGCTTTCGAGTCCACTGTGGG
This sequence comes from Rhipicephalus annulatus, assembly GCA_013436015.1. Classification (NCBI taxonomy): domain Eukaryota; kingdom Metazoa; phylum Arthropoda; class Arachnida; order Ixodida; family Ixodidae; genus Rhipicephalus; species Rhipicephalus annulatus. Next base: position 100,230 of record WOVY01004115.1, read on the forward strand.
CCATAAAAGGAGCGAGGAGCACAAAGGGCAGGCAACCAGTGCGTGGGTGCACTGATTGCCCCGAACGTTCGTCTGTCACTAGGCGCGCGGCATCAAGTATTGTGGGGGGGGGGGGGGGTCAAGGGGGAGGGCAGGGCGCATCCCTGCAGCTGGCTGGAAGCGGCAATGCTCGGTCTATGTGTTTTCCGGTAGAAGACACAATGGAGGGGCTTTAACTTCAACAAGCCAAAACTCCAGCTGAAACTTTTTTTTACGATGGCCGCTGTTCATTGAGGCATTCTGTGAAACTGGCAGGCAAGCACTGGTTGTCCTTTGTGGAGTTACCGTCAACGCGAGGCGTATTCTTTATCTGGTGTAACCTTTCAAGGCGAATCTGGCAGAATGGCCGAGACGTGTGTTCAGAGATCGCAAGAAAACATGAAATTCTCCGCTACCTGGCCCGTCCCATTCGTTGCTTGAAAAAAAAAACTTGCAATGCGCTGCTGTAATGACCCGGCAAAGTATCTTGCAAGAGCACGTTTTAGCTCTACCACGTAGCGTTTGGCCTGTCCGTTTGTGGCTGGATGGTTTGGTGCAGATTTCACCACTTTGATGCATTTGTCACTCGTACGATTTCTTTATTTTGGCTGACAGGAATGGGATTCCGTTTGAAACCAATTAGTGGGGTAATTCGAATGTTTGAACAACAATTGCAGGATATCGATGGCAGCTGTCAATGTTGTTTTGTTCACATGGCGACTTTCAACCCATTTACTGTAGGCACAAGAATAGAACAGCAGGGCAAATCTTGCGAACGAACCAGTGATGAGGAATGCTGCTATCTCCTGGGATAATCACTTGACCAGTGACTACACATGGGCGATCATAGCTGAGTGTCTTCTTTTGAAAAAAAAAAATTTTCCAGTTTCCTGACAAATGTACAATTTCAGCTCACGTGGTGTCCAATTATTTTTCTCAAGTTGTTGAAAGCTTTTATAATAAATTTCTGTAACATAGCCTAGGCTTCTATAAAGACAAGTAATGTTCATGAAGTTTTCATCATATTGTCACGTACCAAGAGCCGTAGAGAAGGGACAGGAACAGCGGGGCAGAAAGACACGAGCGTGTATCTTCGAAACGAGGCGCTAACCACACTTCTTCTTCGTTTTCCTTGCCCTTTTCGGCTCGCTAGGGCTTGCCGGCTCACAACTCTAGGTGGCATTATTCCCCCTCCCATTAGAGCATCGACCCGATGCTCATACACAAGAGGACAGCAGGGTCGGTAAGGGAAAAAAAAAAAGAGAAACGGTAGCTATAGTGCACAGGGCATATGCAGGTGCAAAAAAAAATTGTCTGAGGTTGGTCATAAGAGAAAAAAAAAACATTAACAGAGTTCACAGTTCGTTCGAGACCCAACGGGCAATGTAAAAAAAACGAAAATGTTTGCTGCATGGGCATAATAAGACGAGTATCACCGCGTAATATAAGGTTTTAGGCGGACGACATGCACAATCTCTGTTCGTGGTGAGTGGCGCTGTGTCGTTGCCGAGCCTCCGTCTGGAATAACTTCATAGTTGACCTCGTTCAACCGCCGTAATACTTTGTAGGGTCCGAAGTACTTGCTCAGGAGTTTTTCGCTCAGACCTCGCCGTCTAACAGGAGTCCAAACCCACACTTGGTCGCCAGGCTGGTAGGAGACTTGTCGGTGGTGGATATTGTACCTTCGGGGCGTCTTCACATTGCTGCGATCTTATGTGCACGCGAGCTAATTGACGTGCTTCCTCTGCACGCTGAATGTAATCGTCGACATCGGGAGTTAGTAGCTCGCGCTGGTCGATGTCACAAGGAATCATAGCGTCTAGCATGGTTTGCACGTCTCTACCGTAAACGAGGCGGAAGGGTGCGAACCTTGTCGTTTCCTGGGTTGCGGTGTTGTACGCAAACGTTACGTATGGCAGGATTTCGTCCCACGTTTTATGCTGCACATCCACGTACATAGAAATCATGTCCGCCAGCGTTTTGTTCAGCCTTTCTGTTAAGCCGTTACTCTGGGGGTGGTATGCGGTTGTCTTGCGGTGGTTCGTGTAACTGAGCTTGAAGATGTCGTCCAACAGTTTTGCCGTAAACGCTGTCCCTCGGTCAGTGATGATGAATGACGGGGCACCGTGACGAAGCACAATGTGGTGCATGAAAAACTGGGCGACTTCAGATGCTGTACCGCGTGGCAATGGCTTCGTTTCAGCATAACGCGTCAAGTAATCAGTTGCGACGATGATCCACTTGTTTCCGGAGTGAGACATAGGGAACGGTCCAAGAAGGTCCATCCCAACTTGGTCAAACGGCGTACGCGGTGGATCGATGGGTTGTAAGAGGCCTGCAGGCTTCACAGGTGGTGACTTGCGGCGCTGACATTCGCGGCATCCTTTCACGTAGCGTTTGACACAAGCTGCGAGTTTTGGCCAGAAATATAGCTTTCGAACCCGGTCGAGTGTCCGTGAGTATCCCAGGTGGCCGGATGTCGGCTCATCGTGGCAGGCTAATAGGATGTCATCACGCAGGTCATGAGGGACGACTAGAAGATAAGATCTGCTGCCAACACCAGTGTTTTTCTTGTATAATATGTCGTGTCGTAAGCAAAATGACGGCAACGTACGGGAAAGGGGACGAGGAACAGACGCGGTGCTGCCTTCTAAATGATCGATGATGGGTCTTAACTCGGGGTCCGCTCGTTGCTTGCTGAGGAGGTCCGCCCCACTGAGAGTCCCCAGGAAGGTGCTGTCGTCTTCTACAGCTGTATGTTCGGACTCCAGAGGTGCTCGTGATAGCGTGTCGGCGTCTTCATGCTTTCTACCCGACTTGTATACAATGGTGATATCGAACTCCTGAAGTCGCAGACTCCATCGTGCTAATCGCCCAGAGGGGTCTCGGAGGTTAGCCAACCAACATAAAGCGTGGTGATCACTCACAACTTTGAATGGGCGCCCATATAGATAAGGCCTGAACTTTGTAATCGCCCATATTACCGCGAGACATTCTTTCTCTGACGTTGAATAGTTGGTTTCGGCACGTGATAGAGTGCGGCTCGCGTAGGCAATCACACGTTCAATCCCATCTTGTGTTTGCAGCAGGATAGCTCCGAGACCAATGTTGCTTGCGTCAGTGCGCACCTCTGTGTCAGCGTCCTCATCGAAATGACCGAGTAAAGGAGGGGAACACAATCGATGTTGCAGTTCCGCAAAGGCAGTCGCTTGTTCGTCAGTCCACTGAAATGGGGTGTCGTCACGCGTAAGTCTGATGAGAGGCTCCGCAACCTTAGAGAAGTTTCAATAAAACGGCGATAGTAGGCGCAGAGCCCCAGAAATCGCCGAAGACTTTTTTTGTCTGTCGGAGCTGGAAAAGAGGCCACAGCAGCAGTCTTCTCGGGATCGGGCCGAACGCCTGCAGCGCTCACAACGTGACCGAGGAACTTCAGTTCATTGTAGCCGAAATGGCACTTCTCTGGCTTGAGGGTAAGGTCAGCGGATCGTATGGCTTCAAAAACACTCCGAAGGCGATGAAGGTGCTCGTCGAACGTTTTTGAAAAGACAACGACATCATCTAGATAGACGAGGCAACTTTTCCACTTGAGGTCAGCGAGAACGGCATCCATCATTCGTTGGAATGTGGCCGGAGCGGAACAGAGGCCGAATGGGAGTACTCGGAACTCATACAGGCCGTCAGGAGTTACAAAAGCCGTTTTTTCGCGGTCACGTTCGTCAACTTCAATTTGCCAATAACCACTTTTGAGGTCGATTGAGGAAAAGTACTTTGCTCGCCTCAGCCTGTCAAGAGAATCGTCCACTCGAGGCAACGGGTACACGTCCTTTCTTTGTGACGTTATTTAGCTTCCTATAATCGACACAAAAGCGAAGTGTACCATCCTTCTTTTTTACAAGGACACTGGGGATGACCAAGGGCTACTTGATGGCTGTATTACGCCGTCTTGAAGCATTTCCTTCACTTGCTTTTGAATCGCGCGTCGTTCGGTTGATGAAACGCGGTAAGGCTGTTGCCGTATAGGTGCGCGTCGCCGTAGGTGATAATACGGTGTTTGGTAATCGATGTTTGGCGGATTCTCGATGAACGTGCAAAACAGGCGTGGAATTCTATCAACAGGTCGTTAAGCCTTCGTTTGTTTTCGTCAGAAAGCGCTGGATTTATGTCGACACCCCGGAGAGGTGCTTCGGTATCATCGGTTGCCTCGGAAGCAAAACACTCAGTCACATTAGTTACTGGGTAGGCATAGGCGATGACAGTACCAGGGAAAAGGTGTCGGCGCTCGTAGCTGAAGTTCGTAACAAGTACCTCGCAATGGCCATCCTGAAGGTCTACTAGGCTTCGTGCTACGCAGACACTTTGGAAAAAGAGCAGGGATCGATTGCTCTCCGCCCACCATTTCACCGTGTGCTGATTTGTTACTAGCCACTTAAACCATAACACTTGAGCGCGGTGGTATCGTCACAGCATCGTCAATTACCCGCAGACATACTCGATCGTGGTCGGGATTATGCTCTGGTGTGGCCGCTTTTTGTTGAGAACGTGACGAGGCGTTGTCGGATGTCGATGATAGCACCGTGCTCCCTCAGGAAGTCCATGCCAATGATCAGGTCTCGAGAACACTGACGGAGAACACTCAAGCTGATAACAAAGGTTGAACCACGAATCTGTATTCGTGCTGTGCAAACGCCGAGTGGCATGACGATGTGCCCGCCAGCAGTACGAATTGGCTTGAGGTTCCAAGGCATCGTCACTTTCTTTAGAAGAGCAGCCTGTTTTTCACTTATTATAGAAAAATCCGCACCCGTGTCAACTAAAGCAGTGACTTTGCGACCGTCGAGCAGCACTGGAATATCTAATGAAACCTTTTCGGAACCAGCTGGTGTCGTCGTCGTCGGGGAATCTTCAGTTTGCGGAAGCGTCGGTAGGAGGCCTTGAGCTTGTCCAGTATGAGCGGCCTCGCCCCCGAAGTCGCTGTGGTTAGTTTTCCCGGCGCGGACTGGAGGACCGACCCTGCGCCACGCTCGAATAGGTGCGGCGATTAGGAGAAAATCGCCGCGGCGACGGGGAGCGTGACTGGTGCAAGGATGACGAAGTTGCGCGCTGTTGAGCCACATACTCTTCAATATCAGGGGGCCGCTGACCGAACCTGGGTGGTGGTGAGTTCGTCGAAAATCCGCGTAGTCCAAGTTGCCGGTAAGAACAGTGTCGGTAAAGATGCCCAGCTTCGCCACAGTGGAAGCAGAGAGGACGTCGATCAGGCGCACGCCAGACGTCTGATTTTCGCGGGATCGGGCGAGGTGCGCTGTAATATGGCGCCGCTTGGACCGTCTGCAGCATGGCTGGGGCCACGGTGGGATGCGGGGATTGCGGGTGTTACAGGTTGCCGCAAAGCTTGAGCATACGACATGCGGGGGAAGTCACCGGGTGGTTGATAATCCCGCATGCAAGATGGTTTCTCTTAAAGCATGCTGGACTTCATCTCGGACAACGCTGGAGAACGAAGAGGTAGGGGGCTGCGAGGGCACTGAAAGCTTCTGGAGTTCTTCGCGGATGACTGAACGTATGAGCTCTTCGGAAAAAATCCATTTGGCCACCGAAAGCTCCAAAGTAGTCCGTAGTTGAAGCATTGACGTGTCGCTCGTATGACGGGGCCCGGTGCCTAAGGGTGCTTTCGATGGTGACAGCTTCCGTGAGAAATTCTGACACAGTCTTGGGTGGACTGCGTAACAAGCCCACCGAAAAGTTGCTCTTTCACCCCGCGCATGAGGTACCGTACCTTCTTTTCTTCTGGCATGCCGGGGTCAGCTCGGTGGAAGAGGCGCGTCATTTCCTCGACATACATCGCAACCCCTTCATTTGGTAGTTGCAGATCGCGCTCAGCTCTCTCCCGACGGTCAGGGCTTGCATATGTCGCAAGAAGTCGGCGTTTGAAGTCTTCCCATGATGTAAGAATACTTGCCCGGTTCTCGTACCAGACACGTGCGCCGTCCAAAAGACTGAAATAGACGTGCCGCAGTTTATCTGCGTCGTCCCACTGGTTGTGCACGGCAACGATACTCGTAATGAACAAGCCAATCTTCCACATCCTCAAGTGCGAGTGCCATGAAAAGGATTTGGCGTTCGCGGTGTTAGTAAGGTGCAATGGAGCGGCGTTGTGCCGTTCGTACCGGTTGGGTTGGTGTCGGCATGGCTGGTCGGAGCTGCCATGTTGTTTGCGAGTAGTCCAAACTCAGGGATTGCCCTCGGATCCTTCTGCTGGCGCGGTGCACAGGAGTGACACCGGTACGACGCTTGTGTTCCTGGTATGTGGAGGGGTACGGTGCATAGATCACCCAGCACTTCCACCAGTTTTGTCACGTACCAAGAGCCGTAGAGAAGGGACAGGAACAGCGGGGCAGAAAGACACGAGCGTGTATCTCGAAACGAGGCGCTAACCACACTTCTTCTTCGTTTTCCTTGCCCTTTTCGGCTCGCTAGGGCTTGCCGGCTTCACAACTCTAGTGGCAATATTAAAGCTGCCTTAAGCATTTAGTTAGAAATGGTTCATACTTATTTATTGGTTCTTTTTTATTTGTTTGCTGTGTCAGCAGTGTAGCCAGAAACTTCTTTCGAGTGGAGGCTTACTGTTCTTATGCATGCTGGTGCATCTGTTTGCATGTGTAAGTGTACACAAGCCCCTTCACCCCAGCACTGCCTTGGCCAGGGTCTGTGCGACTTTTGCAACTGAAGCGAGTTCCGACACCAATAGATGCCCAAATTGAGCATTCCTATGGTTTTATGCTTGAAAGAACTGAAAGAAGTTACTGCAGGGGTAATGTTTGGTCGGTGATGGGCTCTACATCATAAATAGAAAATTCTTGCTGAGGCTTGATAAGGACAAGAAATAAAAGTTCTTGTTGAATACTTTATTTTTTGTTCTGTTTGAATCTATACAAAGTACATTTATTATTGAATACTGTGCTTGAACTTACGTTCCTTACTTGTGTTATAATCTTGGCCTTTGCACCTGTTTATAGGTATAATCTGTAAATTTGTGCGTGCCATATTTCTTTTATATTTGTATCGGGATTGTATATATGTTGAGCCCATTTTTTGGCGGCTTTCGTGTTTGATTTTTCGCGCATTCATTTCAAATATGTGCACAATGAATGTCTAACATCTTTGTATTTGTTAGGCACACTGTGGAAATAGATCACAATACAGTTTTGCAACATAACTTTTTCTAAAAAACGGGCTGCATTGTATTTTGAATGTGCATTTTTTACTACAGAAGACAGCTCTATTGAGCCAATCACTCCACACAGGTACTTAACCTTATCAGTGGAAGGTATAGGAGAGGTAGTTCCCTTCTAAAATCAGGTAACAAAAGCTTAACAACTATCGCCCCATTTCTTTTACCAGCACGTGCTTCTAACTATTATATAATACTTCGTAATCGGAAGCATCCTCAATTTATTGAAATAACATCTTTTCGCCTTCACAACACGGTTTTAGGAAATCAATCATGTGAGACTCAACTTGTACCTTTCACTATTTAATTCTTGATTGTTCATCATCCGCTGACTGCATTTGTTTCAACAAACGGTTTTAGGAAATCAATCATGTGAGACTCACCTGTACCTTTCACTATTTGATTCTTGATCGTTCATCATCAGCTGACTGCATTTGTTTCAGATTTTGCAAAACCATTCAATAAAGTGTGTCATAAACTTCTCATCCACAAGTTACAGAACTTAAATCTTGACATTAACCAATTAAATTAGGTCGAATGCTTTTTTGCTAATCACTTACAGTATGTTACCGCAAACGGCTACAATTAATAAATGTGCCGTGTTGCCTCGGGAGAGCCCCAAGAGTTGGTCCTTGGTCCTTTGTTGTTTCTTATAAATATTACTGACTTACCCTCTCAAGTAACTTTTGATATCCACCTTTTTGCTGATGATCACGATACTTTTAGAGAAATTACTTCAGACGACTATTGTATGGCCTACACTCAGATTTAAATAAAATATTAACTGGTGCAGCTTGTACATAATGAAACTAAATATTGACTTATGTAAAGTCAAGCATATAATTCAGGTCACCTCTTCTCGGGTATACTACTTAAATAATCTCCCTTGAGATCAAGTAACCTCATACAATACTTAGGAATTCATATCACATCCAATCTTACTATACGTGTGGGCTTGTAATAGTGCAATGATGATGCCCCGGCGCCCTACTCAATCCAGGGTGTGGGAGGAGAATACCCATCTAGACAGACAGAAGTTTTTTGTTACCTCATTGCACGCGAGAAAGGGTTCGTCTTGAGGTAGATGGACTGCGAAGACAGCATGGTCCTCTAGCGTCGTCGTCCGCACAATGAAAATTCGGGGAACGCCTTCCTCAAACCACATGCCCACAAACGACACGCTTGGGGAAGAGGGTAGGATGGATGCCAACCATGGTCGGAGGTTCAGCCGATTGCCTAACGAAGGTGGATGAACATTTTGCTCTTTGCAAAGGCTACCGCCCTTTTTTTCTTTCAGTAGTCGGCTTGAAGAAGGGATAATCATTACTACGGGAGCAGGTTTTTCTTGCCAAAGTGCGATTGTGTGGACAAGTGCGCAGGAGTCAAAATCGTGTCCGAGTCGGATACGTGGCAGGATTCCGGCACTGCTTTCGGCAGAGATAACCACAGCATGCAGCCAGTGACCGAGTGCTTCCATTTTGGACTCGCTCGCTTTATATAAAGCCTTATGGTGACTGCTCTACGTCTCATCATATTTCCGTTATGATTTTACTGCGCATTTGCTACTGAACATTCTTTTTGTGTATCTCTGTCTATGGTGCGCCTGGATACTCTATTCACTCGTGTTCTTACCGATGAAATGGGCACACAGGGCAGGTTTTCTCACATGATTTATTTCATTAGAATAATATCTTGAGATGAGCAATGCGTGCGTGCGGGCGTGTCTACCCTCTCTATATGTAAAGGTTATTGGATCTTGTGGTACCACTCAAGCCTCATGATGTTTTTCAGGCCACGTGCAGTAGTTTATTTGTGTTTTAGGCCCGTAAGTTGTTACTAAAATATTTTGAATTTCTGCTTAAAGCTTATCGGCAATTTGATTGCCGGCCATGCGTTGCTAATGACTAACGTTTAATTGCGAATCAACCTAACCTTATTTTTTGGTGAATGAGAGAAACATAGGATGAGGGATGGCTTTACTGTTGGTACCCATACTTTAACGTGTATTTCTTTTACATCTCCAGATTTTTTTCGTAAATCATCGCCGGTATTTACTAAAAAGCGCGATATTGTCCGCAGAACTGAAATAACAAAGATATTATACGTTAAGCCTTATATTTTGTTTTCGTTCTACTTCTTCATTAATATGAAAGTGCCGCGAATCCAATTCAAGAGATTCTAAGTCTTACTGAGTGCAACACCGATCACGATTTTCTTGCTTTTCTTGGGGCATACTGTGGTTGTCGATCGTTCAGAAGCCCGTAATAAACTGTTACGTAGCATAGGACTACGAATATGAGTATTGCTGATGACACTTTTTTTTATCATATTGGTACTTCAGTCGTTGCCATAAGAGTCTGCTTATATGTAAATATTCGTGTTTGAAATCGATTGTGAAAGTCGTGGTCACCAAGCTCCACGACCTTCACAGTACAAGCTACATTTTAGCAGCCAGCACTACACACAACATTTTTTATTTATTTTTGCTTTTCTTTTGGAGGTCGTTAATTTTGTGTAGTGAGAATTCTATAAGCTAAATGTAAGCATTTTGATTGAAGTGTGTTGGGCTCGGTAGAAGTTAAGAGGTTGGGAAGTTCGTAGAGGGCCTGGGGTGTCAGGAACGACTTGGTAACTTCCTCAGGATCTGTCTGTGTTTGTCAGAAAAGCATCTTCGTGCCTTGTTTTGCCAAAGCTGCGGCTTCCCGTTTTCGACACGTTTCAAAAGCCGTGAACGTATACTGAGGAGATTGTTCCTAGAGAATATGGGTAAGATTTGTGTTCAAGTTTGTTGGCATGTTATAAATGTACGAGGATTCGCGCAAGGACCTCCTTTCGAAATCCTCTCTGTTTCTAGAAAGAAAAGCTGTAGAAATCGATCATATGGTTGGGCTGCTCAAGGGCTCTACAAAAGCGCGGCGTTGCACTTCTGCCTTTCTGACGTCGTTCTTAAGTTGGCGTAATTTAACGAGTGGGCGCTAAAGTTATTGCTGCCAGGCAAGACACACGTTAGCGTTCAGCGGCCGACTCCCACGTGAGGAACACCAGTCCAAGCCTGTCGGCTGCTTCACGGGCTTTCTGAACGGAAACATTCGCTTTTGCCTACGTAGCTGGCTTGACACTCAGAACATGGCAACTTGCAGACTACTCGCTGGTGTTGTTTCTTCCTTCGGTCGTGGTAGCAAGCGAGTGAGTATCGAAGCAGGCTTGCGAACCACCTCAACCCCGGATTTCTGAGAATCGCGGAGAGCTCTTCACTGGCGACCGGCACATGTAGAATGACAATGCGCTTGGCTGGCTTCAACTATTTTTGCCAGTGGGGTGACCAGCGAAGGAAGGTTGTCGCATAGTGTGTCTTCCACGGGTCCCCCTACAGGGTACAGTGATCGTTCTCTACACATGGTGACGACCACTTATAAAAAAAAATGCAAGCAAAAACGAAAAAAAAAAGTCATCTAATGGCACAACGCTGGGTAATATTTTTGTCAGTCTGTACCTCATGAGGGCACTTTACAAGAGTGTAAAGAGAGACGTTTTCGTTGATAAATGTAAAACTGGTTGCTAAGATGTATTAAAAGTAGCAAGCCAACTGAAAAAAAAATGGTAGGAGTGATTTATGCTGTTGTAACATAACTGAAAAAAAATGCCGTAGGTAAATATTGCGTTACTGTGTTGCTTTCCAGCACTAAAACTCGGTTGTTCCTCCCAGTAGTAGTTCGCCACGTACACCTCAGCACCAAGAATGTAACCCTACCATATGTAATGAATAAATTAATATGAGCGTTTAGTGTGGCAAAAGTCGCTTAAAATTTCTATTGCTTTCTGCAAAAGCTCTGGTACTTTGCAACTACACTAGTCTTTTTATTAGGGTAGGCAAATTAGAGGGAGCTCTGGTGACTCAGATTCAAAAGCTGACAACGACCGATTCCATGAAACAGACCTACCTATACGTGAACAGTTTTAAAAAGAAAAAAAAGGCAGGCTGGTCAAAAGAATGCTATTCTAGTTCGATGATGCATTTATTGTCGCTTGCTTCCCTTGTAACATTTACAAACTATAACACTTCTGGCGCTTTAGCACTGTGGGAAGAAATGCGAATTATATAGCATTATTATATTAACAAATGTTATTGCTGAGACAGTCTGTCGACTCGTTCTTAATGTAATATTATATATATATATATATATATATATATATATATATATATATATATATATGACTATGCTTTGTTTCCGCTTAGCTTGACACATGTGTTCCGAGTTCGGAGAGGCCGTTGGCCAGGCTGGAAATGAACCTTAGACACTCTGCTGTTGAAAATAAAATGCTACATGTATCAAGCGTGTAATTCAACTAGATTTTCATCCTACACTCTGTCTGAGCTTGGGAGTATTGAAGGTGTAACACTGTATGCAATGGCACCAAACGTGAACATCAGTTTTCTTTCTTCCTGGAAGGAAAAATAAAAGCATATCGCTGCCAGCAATGACCTCACGTTAGCAACTAATGGAATATTATCAATCAATACCTGCTTATAGACTAATACGAAATGTTCTACATCACTTTTTTTTCTTGGCTACAGCATGGTTAGTGTTTCTGCCGTTGCCATATTTACACATACATCAGCGAGACCATTGAGTAAAAGGTGGATTATCATCAATATTTTCAATCTAATATAAGCAATAATTATGGTGCATTCAATCTTCAATCGCAATATCAAGCTCTGAATTCTGACAACATTTGGGCGCGAGAGGAAGCACTTTGTACTTGAGATGGACACGTACATAAACAGTGTGTGGTTAAAAATGCTCTTAAGATAAGCATGATAGCCTTCACATCGTACGCCAAGGACCTCATTCGATAGCTGCTTTATTGGTGCACAGGCCTTCAACACAAATATCAACAATGCGGAGATCATGTGCACATTCGCCTATCTGTTTCATAAAGCCTTGTAATGTGCGCAATAGCACTATGAAATTTCCTTCCATACGTCGCAATGAAATCTCGCCAGGAGAAGTGTTACATAAAAAATTTATCTATATCTATTTTAAATATATCAAGGCAATTGAATGTGCAAATATATAGATAAAGACACAATAGTTCTAGGTGTAGCAAATCTTTTGTCAAACACATGATGCTGCATAGTCTGGAGTTGCAAAGCTCGTTAATTAAATGTTGTCAGGTAGTAGTACAAACACAATCAGGGGCACACTATCCTTTGAAGCAGGCATTGTTCAAAGTACAGTTTACGGAACTATACTGAGTACCTTATAAAATAAGACACCTTTAATAAGATGCCAGCAAATAAGATGCTAACACTAAATTACAAAAAGGTCTACAAAAGCCGCTCCTTCAGCTTACACTGTAACTGTGCTGTCTGTCCCGAGTACCTGCTGTTTTTTT
>WOVY01004116.1:0-65399 GCA_013436015.1 Rhipicephalus annulatus
TATCTGCGCAGTCGATCGGGAGTGCTCAAAAACCACGTCCATTCCCCGTGCCATTCAGTACCATATGGGACTATAGCCGCCTCTACTGTCACCCGCCGGAGAATCAGCCGAGATGCGGCACGACCGCCTCGTTCACTCCACCGCCCGTTCACTCCGCAGCCGCTACAAGTAGTGATCACTCCCACCTGGTATTTGAAATCAGCGTTCTTTAGTGACGGTAGATTGTCAGGTGCAAAGTCTTGTAAGTTACTCTAAATTTATAAAAAGTTACAATCAACGTTGTCTTCCTTGCCAGTATGAATCAAACGTAAAAGCTATGAGCCTTTGTTCCACTATAAAGCGCACAATTAAAAATTATAGTTTGCTATATTTCCGACAAAAGGAAAATTTATATCTGACTTGCGGAATCTGGAATTCTGCTAGAGAATATAGACGCCACAAAGCTGCATAGAAAAAACTCCTTGCTAGCCAATGTCCTACTAATTGGATAAAATATTTATTTGCTAAAGCTACATTTAGGAGAACGGTTTTCATTAGCGAAAGACGATTATGAAAAAAAAAAACGGTTTTGCTATCAACAAGAAACAAGAAAGCAAAAAGAAGCAACAAGAAAGCTCTATTCAGATTTCTTCGTAATCGTAAAACTACTACAGTATCCGTAAATATTGACTCAGTTATTTTTTATCCAAAAGAGTTAGATGATACATTAACTGAAACTGCATTAGGATTAGAGAAGACATTTACATCACAAATTCAAACAAATTTTGGAAAACCTTGATTCGGATATGAATTTTATTGAAGTAAGTAGGGATGAACTTGCGCACGTTGTTCGTATTCTGCCAAACACAGGTCCTGGACCAGATGGCGTCACTTCAGGAATGTTGAAAATAATATTACACAAGTCTCCTGAAGACCTCCTTAATGTTGTCAACCATTCACTTGAAAATAGTTGGATACCTACTGACTGGAGACTTTCAAAATAATACCGCTTCTTAAGAGACAGAAGAAATGTAGGAAAGGTAGGGAGCTTAACTAGACTATTCGTCCAGTTTGCTACCCTACACATGGGGAGGGGGAGAGGGGAGAAAAAAAGAGAAAGAAGGATAGACACATGTCACATCACACACACAATGCCGAGTTTCACAGGCGGTTCATCAATGAAGTTGCTGTCACGTATCTCAGGAGGGCTCGCGTGGCTTTCTGTGCTGATGTGCTGCGCGACCAGGCTCCTAAGATCTTTGCTTCATTAAATGGCCGGTCATTGAGTCTACTAAAGGCACACTGGAGAGTCCGGCGATCTTCATCGAATTGGGCACAGTGACGCAAGAGATGTTCAATAGTCTCTATACAGTTGCAGTTTTTCACACATGAATGAATCTGTCATGCCATTGTGATGGCTGAATGAATTAGTAAACGCTACATTAGTCCACAGCCGGCACAGCATTGTAGCGTCACGTCGAGAAATCTTGGATGGCAGTTGCTTCTGGAGTAATGAATTAAGGTTCTTAGGGCGATGATTGCTGTCAAGTGGAGAAGTCCAGTGCGCAAGCGTGGCATTATGCGCGAAGTGACGAAGTTCTCTAGCTACGTATACTCTTGACAAGGGTATTAACTGTGTGGGCGCTCCATCGTGGGCACATCAGGCAGCGTCGTCGGCGAGGTGGTTACCAATGATGCCACAGTGGCCCGGCAACCATTGTAAAACAATGTCGTGTTCTTGATCAGCGGCGCGATGACAAATTTCATTATTACGATACACCACCTGGTGGTAGTTTCCACGTCGTAGACTTCGAACGCATCGAAGGGCTGCCTTGGAGTCGCAGAATATGGCCCATATACTAGAAAATTCTTGCGTAACAAACTCCACAGTGGCTGGAAGAGCGGTGAGCTCGGATCCCGTAGATGTCGTGGCGTGTGATGTCTTGAATTTGATGGTGATCGATTGAGATGGTATGACAAAGGCACCTGTCGAAGTTCCCGAGACCGAACCGTCCGTCTAAACATGAATTCGGTTAGCATACGACAAATGCAAAAGGTCCAGTGAGATCTGCTTGAGGGCTGCAGATGACAGGCTTGCCTTTTTAGATATCCCCGGCACTTCAAGGTGCACAGTGGGTCTTTTCATGCACCACTCTGGAGATAGCGGTATGGTTACGGGCGAAAAACTCCACGAGATGGAATTCTGCTTAGCAGCAACAACTTCGGAAAACGCTGCCTTTTGTCTGTCTAGTGGCATGCTAGCAAGGTGGTGGTTAGGCACTCTGGATATGTGACGGATATGTGTTCGGAGTGTGTCGAGAGTTATATATATCGTGATTGGATGGTCTTTAGCAATATCAATTGTTGCTAACGTATTAGCGCACCGAGGTAGCCCCAAGCATGTGCGGAGGACTTTGCCTTGAATGCTTTGCAGGACCCTGATGTTAGTTTTCCCGGTGTTGAAAGCACGGGCGGGCTATACCACAATATCTCAAGAAGAGTGCTCTGTACAGCTGAAGCATAGATGACACTGATGTGCCCCACGTTTTACTAGCGATAAATCTCATCACATGTGTGATAGAGCTGAGCCTCTTCTTCACGTGCGAGATCTGAGCACTCCACGAGAGATCTCTGTCAATAATGACGCCCAGGAATTAGTGACGTCTCGTGTACGAAAGGTTCACGTTGTTGATGAAAACATTATTATAGATTATGGGCTTGCGATAAAAGGGACTAAGGCGCACTAGTTGGTGGAAATTGTGAGGCCTCGAGCATGGAGGTACGTCGACGTTATTCTCCCTGCTCTTTGGAGCCTTGCGCGTACCTGGGGTTGTGTCACTTCTGAAGCCCAGATACATATATCATGAGCGTATGTAGAGAGATTAACTGATTGAGGTAGGCATTGTACAAGGCCAATAATCGGGAGGTTAAACAGCGTAGGGCTGAGAACACCGTCTTGTCGAAAGCCACGTCGGTGTAATGTTCGACGGTGCGGCTTTCCGCAATAAGCACGAAGAAGGCTCTCCTCTGTAGGTAGCTCCAAATCCATCGAAACATTTCTCCACCAATTCCAGTGTTCACCAAGGCATCTAGGATGGCATCGTGCGTTACGTTGTCGTATGCACCTTTCGCACCTAGGAACATTGCAACCGCGATGCGCTTTAGGTATTTCTGTTGTTGCACAGAGGTTACAAGGTCGATGACTTTATCAATAGAAGAGCGGCCTCTTCGAAAACCAGCCATGGCTTCTGGGTATACATTACCGCGTTCAAGGTACCTCTCGAGGCGTGTCAGAATCATTCTTTCCATTATTTTCCCCATGCAGCTGGATAGCGCAATGGGTTTATATGATGCCAGATCAAGCGGCGACTTCCCAGGTTTGAGGATTGGTATTTTTTTTTTTGGCAAGCAGCGTTACGGCTGGTTGACTCGCATCTAAAAACTACGCATTCTTTGTGCAGATTTTCAGCAAGTTTCCGTCGCAGCCTGTTCCCGTCGCAGCCGTAGCGGCCTGTTTCTTCTGGGCCAGCGTGGTTTTCGACAGGATTTAGTGCGCCGGCGCAGTCTGCTCTTCGAATCAACGTTTTTATCGTTGAATTCATCGACGAGATCCGACGCCCGCACTTATCGTGCTGCCACGAGATCTGCTGTTACCGAGCAGCGCTTGGTGCTGCCCCTTCAGGCTTATATAAGGACGTCGCAAGTGCTTCGTCTTCATTTGGCAAGCAGCGTTACGGCTGGTTGACTCGCATCTAAAAACTACGCATTCTTTGTGCAGATTTTCAGCAAGTTTCCGTCGCAGCCTGTTCCCGTCGCAGCCGTAGCGGCCTGTTTCTTCTGGGCCAGCGTGGTTTTCGACAGGATTTAGTGCGCCGGCGCAGTCTGCTCTTCGAATCAACGTTTTTATCGTTGAATTCATCGACGAGATCCGACGCCCGCACTTATCGTGCTGCCACGAGATCTGCTGTTACCGAGCAGCGCTTGGTGCTGCCCCTTCAGGCTTATATAAGGACGTCGCAAGTGCTTCGTCTTCATTTGGCAAGCAGCGTTACGGCTGGTTGACTCGCATCTAAAAACTACGCATTCTTTGTGCAGATTTTCAGCAAGTTTCCGTCGCAGCCTGTTCCCGTCGCAGCCGTAGCGGCCTGTTTCTTCTTGGGCCAGCGTGGTTTTCGACAGGATTAGTGCGCCGGCGCAGTCTGCTCTTCGAATCAACGTTTTTATCGTTGAATTCATCGACGAGATCCGACGCCCGCACTATCGTGCTGCCACGAGATCTGCTGTTACCGAGCAGCGCTTGGTGCTGCCCCTTCAGGCTTATATAAGGACGTCGCAAGTGCTTCGTCTTCATTTGGCAAGCAGCGTTACGGCTGGTTGACTCGCATCTAAAAACTACGCATTCTTTGTGCAGGTTTGTGGTATTCAAGTTGTCTTTCTTATTTTTTTTTTAATTCTTAGGCCGTGACTGCTGCTTTTGCCAAGTTGTTACATTGTATACTGCACTATGCCTACTAATACCGAGCTTGCTAAGCGAATAGAAGCGCTCGAAAGTCTGTTCGATGGTAGGCTTGAACGTGTGGTTGCAGACCTTGTTTCTAAGTGTTCTAACAAGCTACATGAACTCGGCTTTGATCAATGCGCAACTCTGGCGGAAAGTGTTCAGCACTTAAGTGATGTTTTTGATGACATGAGGGTGAGGCAGGACGAGCTGGTGACTGCGAACCGCGCACTCTCCGCAAAAAATGAGGCGTTGGAAAAAAAAGTTGCTGATCTAGAACAGTATTCTCGACTGAATAATGTTGAGATAAAGGGGTGTTCCGGTCACGCAAAATGAAGATTGCCTTGCAATCGTGAAAACCATTGGCAATGCCATCGGCTGCTCTGTTTCTCCCTCTGACTTGGACGTTGTCCATCGTGTGGCCACAAAGTCTAAGGAGAAGAACATTATCGCTCGCTTTGTTGCCGCGAGAAGAAGGGCGAGTTTGTTCGTAGGGCTCGCAAAGCCCGTCTACGTACTGGCCAAATTGGCTTTTCTGGTTCCACTGATGCTGCTGTGTTCGTTAATGATCACCTTACTGTCGAGAACAAACGTTTGTTTTCTAAGGCACTAGCTCTTAAGAAGGGAGAAGAGCTGGCAGTTTTTATGGACGGACAACTGCCAGATTAAGGCTCGTCAGACTAGCAGCAGCAAAGTGTTCATCTTAAAGTCTGAGAACGACCTTCGGGTTTTCAACTAAGTCGCGTGTTATCGATTCTAGGGACAATTCTCTCTCTCTCTCTCTTTTTCTAATTTTATTTTTTTTGTCCTTGACGAGTACCTGTCCAATCATGTCCTTTTCTGCTGAAGAATTTATTTCGTTTCTATCTGACAATCAACGCTCTCTAGTTCATTTCAATGCACGTAGCTTGCGAAGGAATTACGACAACATTAATAGTTTCATTTACTCTACCAGACACTCTTTTTCATTTATATGTATATCAGAAACCTGGCTTTCTGATGTGGATGCTAATCTATATGGTTTTACGTCGTACAAATCTGAATACTGTCATCGTGCATCTAACAACCATGGTGGCTCAGCCATTTTCATTTCTTCTGGCATTAATTATTTTCGCAGATTGGACCTTCATATTACCATCCCATATTGCGAATCAGTCTGGATAGAAATTGAACAGCCACAGGTTACTCATAATCAAAAAAATTTAATACTCGCTTGCATCTATCGCTCACCTTCCTCCTCACTTATCCAGTTTCTTATCGGCTCTTGAGACCGTCCTGAACACTCTATCAATGGAGAACAAAAATGTATCGTTGGTAGGCGATATCAACATTAACCTATTAGATTCTCATTCAAGTACTACAAGTGCCTATAATGATTGCCTTCTAGGGTACGGGTTAACGTGCCTCATCGATTCGTACACTAGATCCAACCCACGTGGCTCTAACACTCTTTTGGATCATGCTTTTTGTAACTTTAATCCTAGAGTGTCCGGGGTGGTTGATGTCGATATTACCGATCATTACCCCATCTTCATCACATTTGATAGCCCTATAACTCAAATCAACACAATTTTTACTGCACTGCGATTTGACAAAGACAATTTCATCAGTGCAATTTCAAACTGTGACTGGTCCAAAGTTAGCTCGCAAGCTGATCCACAATCAGCGGTTGATACATTTCTTCTTTATTCTCAGAAGCTGTTTCTTCTAGTACTCACACTATTGCTTATAACAAGAAATACCAAGAGCCTCAAAGCCCTTGGATGACATCTGCCTTATTAACCAGTCTCAGAAAGAAGGATAACCTCTATAGGAAAGTTAAGAGACAACCCTTTAATATCGCCTTGGCACTTCGCTATAAAAGTTACTGTAATACTCTTAACTCTTTGCTAAAACTTGCCAAGAAACGCTATTATAATGAGGAATTTATAAAGAACAAAAATAATCATAAAAAACAGTGGAAATTGCTCAATGAATTCTTGAATTCGCCTACAATTAACTCGCCCATAACGAAAATCACTCACCATAACGCTACTTATTGTCACTCTGACGACATTGCTAATGCGTTTTCTGAGTATTTTTGTTCGTCATCCAATTCCTCAAAAAATGTTCCTTCTCCTAGTTTGCCGCGCTTACCTCACTCATTTTTTCTCTTTCCCTCTTCCTCTGACGAAATAGTATCAGCTATTCGTAATCTTAAAAATACTTCTCCCGGTCTGGATAACATTTGTGCACACCATTTAAAGATGGTGGCTCATATAATTTCTCAGCCCTTAACCCATATAATCAATCTCATTTTTTCTAAAGGTTCTTTTCCTGACTCATTAAAGCGTGCAAAAATTATACCAATTTTCAAGAAAGGCGATAAAGATGATATTAAAAATTATAGGCCTATCTCTATTCTTCCATCATTAAGTAAACTAATTGAACAACTGTTTGTAAAGCGTCTTAGTTCTTACCTTTCGAAATTTAATGTTATAAAACCTTCCCAGTTTGGTTTTCGTCATGGAAGCTCCACTAACCATGCTCTGCTTTCTTTGACAGACTTCATCAAACATTCCATTGATACTGGTAACTTCTCGGGTTCAGTCTTTTTGGATTTAACTAAAGCCTTTGACACGCTCAATCACTCCATTCTTTTCAATAAGTTAGATTCGTATGGTATTACTGGACCAGCTTTAAATTTTCTGAAAAGTTACCTGTTTAACCGAAAAAATGTGGTCTTTACAGGTGGCTCTTACTCTAACATTAAGATTACCAATCAAGGTGTTCCGCAGGGGTCCATTCTTGGCCCCCTCCTATTCATTATTTATATTAATGATCTCCCTGACGTCATTTGCTCTGCACATTGTGTTTTGTACGCTGACGACACCACAGTATCATGTAAGGCCAAAACAGTTCCATCTTTAATATCAAAACTAAACTCTGTACTCAGCGATGTAGTTTTATGGTGCAACAACAATGATCTAACGATAAACCCCTCTAAAACTCAGTTCATGGTTTTCAGGTCTGCTCATAAACATTTGTTAACTTCTGCTGCTATAACTATGGGTCCTAATACTATCCATGCTTGTGATACTGTTTCTTTTCTCGGTGTACGTTTAGACATAACCCTTAATTTTGGTCTACACTTATTAGACATTAAGAAAAAGACTGCTTTTGGTATTCGTGCATTGATTAAAGCTAGGCCATATTTTTCCACTAATGCATTATTATCGCTCTACTTCTCATTTATTCATAGTCATTTTAACTATGGCATAACTACCTGGGCCAACACCTATCATTCGTACATCTCATCTGTACAACATATACAGAACCAAGCAATCCGCATTATCACTTTCAGCCCTCGTCGCTCGAACGCTATTTCATTGCTTAGACAATATAATATTCTGTGTATCAGTAGGTTATTTGAATTTCATTGTACTTGTTTGTTCTTTAATATAATTCACCGTCGGCTACCCTTCGACCTCATCAACTGTGACTTATTGATAAACACTAACCGCACTCGCTTCGCATTGGAGCGAAATTTATTACTACCCCGAGTTTGCACTAATTACGGCATAAAGTCATTGTCATTCACAGCTATTTCATTATGGAACTCTATTCCACCAAATATAAAGTCTCTTCCAACTTGTATACATTCAAAAAAACTTTGAAATTATATCTTCTATCACTATAAATTATTCTATGTTGTCCTTTTTGCATTGTGACTTAGCGATTGTATTGTTGTTGTTGTGATTATTACTATGTTTTATCGCTTCGTTATTTTTCTATAGTTGTTTTATATCATTGTTTTGTTAATATTACATTGTCTTGCCATTTGCCCTTGCACTTTTCTACATGCTTTCTTCATCGTGGGTCCCCCTACAGTCTTCGGACTATGGGACCCTAGTCTGTAAAACGTCTTCTTCATTTTATGTATCGCCAGTCTGTTAATAATAATAAACTTCAAACTTCAAGCGGCTGGATTCCCACCTTTCTGG
This sequence comes from Rhipicephalus annulatus, assembly GCA_013436015.1. Classification (NCBI taxonomy): domain Eukaryota; kingdom Metazoa; phylum Arthropoda; class Arachnida; order Ixodida; family Ixodidae; genus Rhipicephalus; species Rhipicephalus annulatus. The sequence continues at coordinate 8,461 of WOVY01004116.1, forward strand.
AACGACGCCATCGTTCCATGACTGGTTGAAGCATTTTAGTAGCTGGTCTCGGCTGCGTCTTCCAAGATGGCAGCATATGTAATACCGTCCGGCCCAGGTGACGATGAACGTCTGCAGGTGGCTAGAGCTGCATCCAGTTCCTCGAGTGAGAAAAGCATATTCCGTTCAGAAACTCATGCTACAGGAACATGCCCGAGAACTCCGTCACTCATGGTAAGCACATTGCCCGCAATCCTCACGCAGAAAGCTTCAGCAACGCCAACCTGCAGGCGGCTTGATGGAGAGCCAATGTGCTGAATGGACGTTGTTGTGGAGTCGCGCCAAGGCCACGCACTCTCCTTTATATGTGCGACATAGGCTTGCGAGGATCGAGTGATTCACAAAATTTCTTCCACCGTTGGTCCTCCAGCTTGTCCATTCAGCGTTAGATTTTTTTTCGTAGACGTCGAACGTCTCTGAGGTCGTGAATCGAATTAGTGCGCCTGTACCTCCTCTCAGCACGCCTACGAATCGTTCGTAGTTGCTCAAGTTCTTTGTCAAATTCTGTACGCTTTGATGTGTATTTAAAAGCGCACGTAACCTCTTCCATCACATTTTTCATTACCTCCTTGAGGACGCACGTGCTATCATCGCATGCGTCTTCCACCTTTATCTTGTACATTGTCCAATTAACTCTTGTGTTAGTTGATGAGGAGGAAGTTGCAAAACCTGTGACCTTCAGAGAAAAACAGGGACTAGGAATGCAGATAAGTAAAATTAGGACAATCGCTTTAAGATCTCATGTAGTTAAGTTGATAGAAAGAATATTTTACATTAGAATCATGAAGTTCATAACAGGTAATGCAATACTGAGTGCGTGCCAGATTGAATTTTGACCAGGGTACTCTATGTGGTGGGCGTACGTTGAGTCAGAGGCTCGTATAAAGCTTGCTCGCCACAGACGACAATATGTGGCCCTAGTAACCCTTGATTTAACCAAGGCATATGATAGTGTTGAACATGCTATTCTTATCACTGCCATAAAGAGCTAACTTTCCCGCAGTACATAACAAATTGGATTTACCAATTTTTAAAGACAGAAAATTTCATTGCTCCCAACGAGGTGTTTCCACACCGATGTAAAGCCAAATGAGAGGTGTTCCTCGAGGCTCTCTTCTATCGCCAGTGCTATTTACCATTTTGTTAAGTTCAATACCACTGAGTGATAAGGTTCAAGTCTATGTATATGGAGATTATATTGCGTTTTTTGCATCTGACAGTGATATTCATTTACGACATTCGACTTTACAGTTTTATTTCGCAACATTGGAAACCTGGTTACAGAAAATTCATATGAATCTTAAGGTAACTAAAAGTGCTATATTAGTTTTAGTTTTTCACATTGGACGTACCAGTTACCATTTTTTTCAGTACCATCAAGAAATCATTCCCCAAGTTAACTGTATTGAATATCTAGATGTGTTGTACGATAAAAACTGAGCTGGCGTGATCTCATTGAGCATATGAAAATTAAGACTACACTTGCTGCTGGGATGATAGGTAGCTTGGCCGCCTTCGTTTCTGTCTTCGCAGAGATACGCTGATCATGATTTCACCTTGGCGATCTTCCCTTTGGTTAAGCGTTATCAATCACTCGTGTGGACATTTTACAAAATTTTTGTATAATCATTCAGGTGAAGGCCATGAGAGCTGCGCTGCTATCACCTTCATCACGAATAACTGGGGCGAAAAATTCGCAATAGTAATCATAAGTTTCACCGTGGAAACTCTGGTCACTGGGCACCGCGCATGCATAAATCTGTGATGTCCAATGCACCAACACACGCTGGTCGTTTCTGAGGACTACCACGTTAGTTGATTGATTGATTGATATGTGGGGTTTAACGTCCGAAAAACCACCATATGATTATTTGAGACGCCGTAGTGGAAGGCTCCGGACCGCGTTAGTTGGGAAGAAAGAGGGTGATGGAAATAGATTGGGAGGGGGGGGGGGCACTCCAGCCTCTTCAACGTGTTCACTGGGGCGTGTGTAGCCTCAGCGATAGGTTGAATTCCCATCGAAACATGAAGTATACCACTGCCATGAACCTTAGCTAAACAATCTGCAGTACTCCTACCAGTAAAAAGACTGGGTTCAGTTTGCATGCCTCCTCCCGCGCGCAATATTTTGTTTGATTTCACGTCCCTGCTTCCTAACCCCTGAATATATCTCGTCTCTGCAAAATGAGGAAGCTACGAGTCCGACGGAGAAAACTAATGGGACTTCGTGGTTACGTTTTCGAGCATCTACTTAGCGTCACCCTGCTTTCAAGTGTTATTAAAGACGTCTTTCTTGGGGACCTTCGACGCAAATATTTTGGTCCGTCTGTTTTCTGTACATTTGTCTCTTTCTTCAGCCCTTAAGGATAACCTAAAGTACCTAAACAGCACCAAAGGATACTTTAAGCGGCCGACCCCATCGCAGCGCTTACCAGTATTGCTCAATATTTAGCGTTTCTACTTTTGCGATTGTCAATTAAAAAATCACTTATTGCGCATATCTGAGGCACTATAACAACTCGTCGATATTCTGTATGTGCGTCTTTTTACTAGAGAAGACATAAATAAGTAATTCTAAGGAGCGTAGCACTTACCACGCTGTGTTAAAAATGCAACGCTTGCACAAAAAGGCAAGTGTTTCCAACGCTTTGCTAAGACGACACGATGGTGGCACCGACCTGTCGCCCTACGTTCTACACGTTATCGCCTCCGAGACGGGCGCGCACGCCACACGCTTCGTTTTCCAAGATAACTGCCTGATATCACTCATGTCTCACCTGTGACGTGACTTCATGCGCTCGTCCACCTCCACTGCACGCTCGAGGCACTCTAACGCAGCGCCTCCAGAATACCATTCACTGATTTTCTTGCACAGAACAAACGTTTTGTACACTCTCTCCAGACGCAAGACCATCGTCTTTCGATGACGTTTGCTGTGTAACATGCAGATAAGGGGCCAATTTTAGGGGCAAAGCTCCTTATAGCGGCACCCGTTCATCCCTCGTAGCCGTTGTAGTGTGTAACAAGTATATCATTTTGACCTCCAAGGTAATGCCGGTGAGAGATTTCTTCTGTGCGTTGTTGAACAATGAAAGATAGTACTCAATGTATATGCAAAAGACTGCTACGGGGGAATGGGAGACAGGAGCGTTCGGCTATTAGTTAACGCAGCACGCTGCGATCCCCATTAGCAGCCACTGGCACGTACAATGAGCGCTATCTGACAAGAAATGGTTGCTACAATATACTCGCTGGGTGTAACCTCCTCAGTTTTAGAAAGGTTTAGCGAGCATTGAGCCGCAGTGCCATGAATACAATGAAATAGTATATACTATGAACTAGAGGTGGTTAAAGGTGGGAAGTAGATACCAAGCGCAAGCGTAAGAAAGTAAAAGCCGAATTCTTCTGTCTCTCATTTCCCATTAGCAGCGAATGGCATGTACATTGAGCACTATCTGACAGGAAATGGTTGCTACGTTATACTCGCTGGACGTAACCTCCTTGGTTTTAGAAAGGTTTAGTGAGCGTTGGGCCGCAGTGCCATGAATACAGTGAACTAGCATATACCATGAACTCGAGGTGGTTAAAGGTGGGAAGTAGACCGGAAGCGCAAGCCGTAAGAAAGTCGGCGTGTACCACTCTCGTTTAGTCCTTGGAATGTCCGCTGGATGGCGGTGGTAATATATGATGAAAAGATGCGGGACGGTGGTACTTGGAGTGTTGAATAGATGGACGAACAGACACACAGACAGATGCATGGATGGACGCATGAGCGGACGCAGGGGCTGATGCATGGACAGACGCACGCACGGACGGGCGGATTGACGCATGGATGGTCACACAGACGGATGCGTGGACGGATGGAAGCAAGAACGAATGGACGGACGAATGCTTCGCCCCACTCTCCATGATTCACTCCGTGGATATGCTGCCATTCTTTTTTTATGATAACTTGAGTAGGATGTGGCGTCGATCGATGTTCGCGGCCGGTACAGCAAGCCACGCTTCTCTCCACTGCACCGGCCACTTTCCTTCACGTCACTGTGCTATGCCACGCTGTTGTACGCGTGTTACAGTTCGATACAGATCGAGCTTCGTAGTTTTTAAAGGACGATCTTCATAATTCCATACTCTAATGCTCGTCAAGATCAGCGAATGGGAGAGGTGAGCAGCTAAACAGTACGAGTGCGCTGTTAGGTATTGTTCAATGCCAACGCGGCATCGGCACTGTGTAGATGCTTTCAGAGGAAAAAGTGTGATTACTTGAACCAAGCGTTGTGGTTTTACGTGCTGTACGAGCGCAGAAGTCACCCGCACAATTAGTTTCCGTTCGGGGGTTGGCAGGCGGTACCAACTATTTGGCTGGGGGTTTCCGCGATTTCTGCCGATCATACTTTTTTCACGGCTGAAATCGTTAATACGTAACTTAAAGAGCATTAGGTGTAGACAGGGAAGCTGGCCACTGCTTATACTGGCTGGTGGGCGAGTTTTGACGAAAAAAGCGCGGGCAATGATAATAAAAAATCACGGATGAAACAATACGCCCCCCTTCCCCCCCCCCAAAAAAAGAAACAGAATAAAACACACAAATTGGTCAAAAAGACAAAAACAAACAAAAACTGAATGTCATGAATGCGATGAAGCGCATGGGACAATTCATATTTTTTATAGTACTCCACTTTTGCACAAAAAAACCCAACAAGGCGTTCAACGCCAGTTTTCCGTGACGTTTGTCAAAAAAAAAAACAGAAGATGATTAAACCAAATAAATGACGCATTATACGTTCCGGTATTACGTGTTGTATGAACCGCATTTATTCTCACAGAAGCAGCGCTGGTTAGCCCACTGCCAGCTAGTGCTTTGCGTTGATCCAAATAAGAACAAAACGATGCAAAAAAAAACTGACATTTGACTATTGATTTTGAGGACCCATACGCAATGCTCAATACATCATTTTTTCTTGATTTTTTCTTGTTCAAACATGCCCTCTTGCGCCAACACCCCCCTCCCCCCTGAATCTGCTCAACAAAAATTTCTTCTGTGACCCAATTAACAGTAATGAGTCACGTTTTGTGAATTCTGATATTATATTGAGTCGTAGCACCTCATTTTGTTGTAGTTCAGTGGACTGAAAGTACAATTGCCTGTGGCATGTCCTTAAGTCGTGAAAAGTGCATATTTTACGTCCTCATCACTCGAGTGCCGATAACAGCCGATACATCAGCCTAATTTTTCTGCCCGTGATTTAAATGCTTAATAGTGAGCGTTAGCACTAGGAAAACATTTCCTCATGTTTACAGAACCCAGTATTTACAAGTTTATTTTACATTAAGATTGTATTACCACAAGCGCTGTAGCCTTACACGAGATTACATTTGCGACAACAATTGCTCAAAGATTTAACTGCATTGCCGGTCACTTGGCTGTCAGCTTCTAAGGACACAATAATAAATATTCATGATTTCCCATTCGCTCAGAGGCCCTGAGTTCAAGCTCGTTTTTGTTGATTGCAGCACTCTAAAGTGTCCGCAATATTATTCAGAGTAAATGTGGCACGTTTTATTTGACACCGCTATGACAGCTGCTTCATCACGGCACATATTATGAATTGCGTATCGTCTACAGAACTGCTTTCTTAATACATTCCATTATATGCGTTAGTCTCCTAAATTTTCAGCCTCATGACTTTCATTTTTGACACGTATTGCTGCCCAATATACAAATTTTACAAAAAAATTTACGACTTTCCGGTATTACGTGTCGCACATGGGTAGCTGAGATATGTATGTAGATTGACGCAAGGCTGGTTGACTTTTTTTTTTGCGGCACCTTCGTCATGCTATGCATTACCAAGAAGTGAACAGTTGGGGACACACCAAACTCACCCAAATATGCAAGAGCTGTATCGCCAAAGGCAATTACCCAATAGAAGCATTGACGGATTATACTTGCGCGAATGTATACGCTAATTGTTTAAAACATAATGTTTAGTGAGAAGTCGGGCTGAAATTTGGCATTCAATATTGAGCACTGACAAAGGAGGCAGACATAAACTATGTGGGTGAGTGTCTTTAATGTTTGGACGTCAAGAAAGGTCTTAGCCCGCATAATCGAAAAGCCCGTCATCAGAGATGTCGCGAGTCACCCGCCTCGTTGAGCGATTGTGAACTTCTGTGCGCTTGTGCGTGTGTTTCGAGTTCCATTCCTTCTTCTCTCATTCCTTTCTTCCCTACTTTCTGTTTCCCCTTACCCTTTTCCCAGTGTGGAGTAGCTAACCAGATATTTGTTTTACGGTCACCCTCCCCGCATTTCAGCATCAAATATTTCTCACACACTCTCTCTCTCTCTCTTTCTGGGAAATTTTATAATTACTGATTCGAGCTGTGTCCATGACACATTTTCGATTGTATTCAGTTTTTGATTGTGACACATTTTGATTTATGAGCAAAACTCAATAACTTTATTGCTGGTTCAATAGAATCACTGGTTTCATTGGTGATTCATTCGTTCATTATTGTGGCGTACGAATGAAAAGCCAAAACCTGGCGCTTGTACTGTCTATGTACTCTGATAAATAGGCGCGTCGGACAGCTGTGCACTGTCTTGTATCTGTGGCGAAAATTGGAAAGTCCGAATTGTTTTCTCAAAAGGAGCAAATAAAGGTTAGAGAAAATACGAACGCCCACTTTCCACTGACAGTCTGCACTATTTACAATTAAAAATAAACCAGCATAGAGAGGAATATCGACAAAATCAGGCCACCGAAAGTGCATCACCAACTGGAATAAGCCTGTTTCTCCTTTCCGACCTCAGCCGTTGTACTAAAAAAGGAAGAAAATAAGGCTGGTTCTACGCGGCAATTTAAAAGCGTGATATTATTTTAGTTATTTCATGCGAACGCAGAAAGCTTTTCTGTGTAATACAGCAGTACCATTTGTAAAATAATTACACTATGATTTCCACTTAGGCTATAAACACACAAGCGATTGAACCGAAAACCGATGCGCCTGAGAGTCTCAGATGCCTTTTGTTTGTGCTGTCAGTTAAAGTTATTAGGCGGTAGTATTTGGAGGTGCCTTTTACACCCCTGGCGTTCACTTTGCCGGTGCTGAGAAATGAGCAGCTTGTAATTTTTATTGGCTCATGTGCCGTGAGTTTCAAACGGTGTAGCCCTCAGATGTCCAGCCACTTAGGCGGCAATGTAGGTGTCTTCCTAAGCTGAGCCACATGGGCGAAATAAAAAGAGCATGTCACACTCTTTGCTGCTCCCTGACACGCAACGTATTCCAGAAATCGACTTACCAACTTAGAAACCAAGCAAAGTATGGTAAACGCGACAACAACAACAAAAAAACATTTTGGCAGCAGAGGCAGTACACGGAACAGCTGCCTGAAGTTTTTCTGTTTGATTTCCCAGGCCTTTCAAGAACGAATCGCCTAAGAAGCAGAAAGGCGCATCGAGACCGCAATGCAAGTGGGTGCTGCCGTGCCTTCTAATTATCAGCTATTCCTGCTGGACTTTGCTGGATCACGTGGATTTCGTCATCATCACCGAGCTTGGGATAAATAGGGCTGGCATCAACAACGCGCCATTTTGCAGCCGAGGCAGCACACGGAACAGCCGTCCTGAAATTTTCCTGCTTGATTTCTCAGGTTGAAGGCTTTACCTTATAGAGAAACGTTTTGTTTATTTTTCCATTCCTTGCTTAGCATCTGTGGCCAAATACATATATATATATATATATATATATATATATATAATATATATATATAATATATATATATGTATATATATATATATATATATATATATATATATATATATATATATATATTGCTGAATCTGTGACTAAAATTGGCCATGCCGTCTGAAGTGTCTAACTTGGCGTGTTAGTTGCGCACAGAAATGAGAGTGCTCAGAAGTTTTCTTGAGTTCATAAGTAAGCAATACGAAATACTGAAACAGGACTCTGTGGACGTGAGAACGGAGAACGTGGCACTCGGAGCATCACAAAACATGCTAACGCAGGAAGTAGAAACACTGAAGAAGCAGTCGCATGAGGCATCTCTCATGGTCCCTTCGCAAGACCAATATTGCAGGTACAAAAACATCGAATTTAAGGGAATACCGCACGACAGAACTGAAAAGCTAGTCGACGTACTGGCCAAAGTGGGCGATGCACTCGGGGAACCGAATAAAGAGCAAGAAATTGAGGTCTGTCGGCTGCTGACCCGCAGGGCGCGGGTTCGAATCCCGGCTGCGGCGGCTGCATTTCCGATGGAGGCGGAAATGTTGTAGGCCCGTGTGCTCAGATTTGGGTGCACGTTAAAGAACGCCAGGTGGTCTAAATGTCCGGAGCCCTCCACTACGGCGTCTCTCATAATCATATAGTGGTTTTGGGACGTTAAACCCCACATATCAATCAATCGAAATTGAGGTCTGTCATCGTGTCGCCACCCGAAAAGCAGCCACAGAACAGAGCATCGTGGTAGTTTTCAACCAACGTACAAAACGTCAGCAGGTGCTTGAAAAAGCACGCAAAGCGAGAATAAATTCCAATGATCTGGGCTTTCACAAGCGTCAAGCAATATACATCAATGAGCATCTCTGCCCGCAGCTAAATTGACTTCTCAGGCCCCACTGTGGTGGTCTAGTGGCTAAGGTACTCGGCTGCTGGCCCACAGGTCGCGGGTTCAAATCCCGGCTGCGGCGGCTGCATTTCCGATGGAAGCGGAAATGTCGTAGGCCCGTGTGCTCAAATTTGAGCGCACGTTGAAGACCTCAGGTGGTCCAAATTTCCGGAGCCCTCCACTACGGCGTCTCTCATAATCATATGGTGGTTTTGGGGCGTTAAACCTAACAAATCAATCATCAAAAAGACTTCTTGGCTTAGCCATTGCTAAGAAGAGCGAACTGAAATAGCGCTTTGTCTGGGTGAAGGGCGGTAAGATCTTAGTACGAAAAACTGAAACGTCAAACGCAATTCATATCGGCTGTGAGGCCGATATTGAAAAAATGCGAGACTAGGGTCGTGTGTGTTTGATCGGAGCTTTAGTTTCTTTCACTCATAAGAATAATTTCACCAAGTGATGTCTAGAGGCCACATTCATGCGATTATCTTTCCTTCTTTCACTGCGACGCACAGTCTGTTAGGCACAAGCATGACGAAATGTTTGCGCTACTCGGCGAATTCCCGTTTCAATTTGACAACGTGATGATAACGTAAACATGGTATAGAACACACTATGCAGTATTCGATATGCCTGGTTTCCAAACGTTTTTTTAAATCTATCTTACAAGAGTGGCGGGGGTGTATTACAGCTCATATCTGAGCGTATTGCATGCAACATGCTTCCAGGCCTCTTTTTAATGACATCAGATTATGAAGTGTTAAGCTAAGAATCGTACAAGTGCGTTTTAACTGCTGTATATCGCATACCTAGCGATAATGTGGCAAGTTTTCTAGCACTTCCGGAGACACTGCTTTCGTTCGACTGCACGAATAACTTTAAACTTGTGATCGGCGGTGATTTTATTATTGAACTTTTAATGAATACCTCGAAGTCATGCAAGCAGCAGACTCTTCTCGACTCATTCGGCTGCAGAATTGTGATTTCATCGCCTACACAAATTAGTGCTAACTCCGAAAGCTTGCTTGACCGGGAATATACGCCAACAAATGCTCGCTATCCAGAGAACACCTCACACTTTAACACGTGACATGGGCCTGCCAACACACACAGGTAGTGCCAAGAAACTGTACCCCAACACCGAAGCAGTGGGAGGCTGCGCTGTCCTGCTCTAAGCCTGAAGAACAGCTCAAGCTGATCGACAGAGCTTGCAAGATGGCAAAGGCCACAGGGGCCCTGGACTGTAGGGCTTCACCTTCACCGGAAAAAACTATTTGTAATAAAGTTTTGCATTCATTGCGTTCGTTGACCTGTTTGTTACTAATGGCTACGGTGTTTTACAATCTGATGTAATTGCAGCCAAAATAGAAGATCACTCTCCCGTATACTTATTCTGTAAAGTGAATCAATCACACATCCTGGAAATCTCACCATTCTGAGGCATTTTTTATTCAAGCTATTGATCAAAAAGCTCTGGATAAATTTCGCACCGAATTTGGAAAAATGAATTTCAGCTCAGTACTTGATTGCACAGACGCATGGGAAGCTTACAATGCGTTCATGCATGTATTTGTAAGTGTTTATGAAAATTGTTTTCAATATAAAAAACTAAATGATCGAAAAAATTCGGACACCCTGGCTAATGGAGGAATGCCTCAGAGTGGTCCGTGAAAAGAACCTATTGTACGCGAAGTTTGTAAAAACTCCTGAACCCGTGGACCTCTCGTCTTTCAAAAAGTACCAAAACTTTTAAAAAATTTTAAAAAAGATGTTGAGAAATCCTAGAAATAGCCATTTTTAAAAGGTCTTTAATAGAGCCGGAACAAGAAGTGATGTCGTATGGCACGAAGTGAATAAGATTCTTCAGCCCGATTGTCACAGGCAGCAGAAGCTAGAGCTAACAATTGGTAGTAAGGTTGAAGGTGGTGTAGAATTAACACATTTAACAAGCACTTTACGTTTCTGAACTCTAGTACGCACTGATATAAATGCCACTTCTTTTCTGCGTAACCCTAACAGACACAATGCGTTTTTTGAACCGGTAACGCCAGAGTAAGTATACAAGACGTTTATGTTCTCGAAGAATAGTACATCGCGCGATATGTTTGGATTTCAAATTTGACCAATCAAATATGTGCTCGACCTTGTGGTAGATGTGCTTATCCACATTTTTAACATCTGTTTATCTAATGACGCCTTTCATCAGAAAATGCAGCATGCCAAAGTGATCGTTGTATATAAATCCGGCAACACAAATGAAATAACAAACAATAGACCAGTTTATGTACTTCCGATAATTTCTAAAGGCCTCGAAAAGGTCATATGTAAAGAATACCGTCATTGTCTGATAAACATAACATCTTATCAAATACACAGTACGGATTCCGCAGTGAAATGGCAACAGATCTTGCTGCGTTACCGCAAAAATAATTATTTGTAAACAACTTTGAGAAGAAAGATATTAACTCTAGGCATTTTCATTGACTTTTCGGAAGCGTTTGATTATATTAACCATCAAGCCCTATTCTCAATGTTGGAGCATTACGGCTTTCGTGGCATTACACTCAAACTTCTAAAATCATATCTTCAATACAGAAAATACTGCTTTGCGATTGGATCAAAATTCTCATCAGCAAGAAGCTTTAACACAATGTGTTCCCCAAGGTAGCGTACTTGAACCTGTTTTATTCAATCTTTACATTAATGACATAACAAATATAAAGAAACTTGCTCAGTTTGTAGTTTACGAGGATGACACTAGTCGTTTTTTTGTTCTCATGACATCGTAGATCTCGTAAACATAACAAAGACATCCTTAAGCATACTACAAAAGTGGAGTAATTTAAATTCATTACCAATTAAAACAAAAAAGAACAAAAACACACCACCATCAAAACATGTGAACTGCAGCAGTGCTCTTTACCTAGGTGCAGACAGGATGGAATTAGTTGACAACGTGAATACATTAGGCGTTATCTTTGACAATCATTTAAACTGGGTTGAACATGTTGAACGTATTGCGTCGAAACTAGCTAGAGCATGTGGCGTTATCTGCCGATTACGTTACACTTTTCCTACGAAAATAAAACTGATGTTGTATAACAGTCTGTTCCGATCACATGTCAATTACTGTAATCAAGTGTGGGGCCCAACATCTAAAACAAACATTCATAGCTTACAAACTTTACAAAAGAAAACTATTCGGCATGTTGTCACTGCTCCATTTGATGCACATACTAACGAAATATTCCGCACTCTCAATCTACTGCCTATTGAACACTTTCACGAATACAACCTTATATTGAAAACTAAAAAGTATTTCCGGTGCAACAATGCGATATTATTAAACTTGTCTAACCTATTTGTATCACAGGAACCAATATAAGAATTCAGGAAACGAAATGATTGGGTTTCACCATTTTCAAGAACAAATTACGGCTTATGTCAATTGCAGTACCAAGTGTCTTAGGTATTTAATGTGTTGTGCTCCTCAAAAACCGAGTTGAGCACACTTACAAAAAGGCGTTCAAATCAAACCTACTAAAAAAGGGTACAATTATATAAACATTATTTGCTGATCTCAAATTAATGTTTTTTGGTCTCTTTTTTCTATGCTGAATCGTATGTATGTATGAAAACTGTTGTATGTGAATAGATGTAGGTATTTTGTGTTATTGTATAAATGAGAAAGTGTTCCGACGTTGTATATATATGAATATTGTTGACATAGAAGTGTGTGGAAATGTTTGTCTCTCTCTCTCTCTCTCTCTCTCTCTATATATATATATATATATATATATATATATATATATATGCTGTATGTTTTGTATGTTTGTCGCCAAGCCCAAAAGGCAGAAACCTCGTCAAGCTGCTGTTTTGCAGCTTCTTGTTCCTTCCCCTTGCGTTTTCTTTTTTTATCTTGTAAAAAGGAAATGCGAAATAAACTTGAAAACATGAAGCTAGAAATATAATCAACCATGAAGGCTGTCGTTTACTATATACAACTGATACTAACAACTAAATACACGAAACAGAAACACGCCAGGCTGCAGCTAACTTCCTAAATTCCCGGTAACAATGGACAGCTACCACAAAACGCCATGCTTTTGCGGAACTGGGCACACATTTTCTGCGCATAAATTTAACGATTGTTTGCCTTTACACATTACATCTAGTCCCTACGTGGGGGCCACAACAAATATTTTCGCCATTAATTTGAAAATTTTTTCTTACGTTTCTGCATTGTTTTTGCTACTGTTTATCGTTGTCTCTGAAACTTTTGCTATTGTTCTCTGACAACCCTTCGGCCTATGCATAGACCGATTCACCCTATGTATAGACCAAAAATTGTATTTAAATGCGTAAATAAATAAATAAATAAATAAACACATACATAAAAAATAAACATATTTCAAAGGCGAACTGTATATCTCAGTCATACTTGCATTCGGTATTTCAAGGAGAAGGAAATAACTTCAGCAGTGGAAAACATATGGCTAGGGTTTAAGCTTCACTTAACCAGATTTTTACCTGCGCACCATTGATGTTTATGTGGTCTCCCATGTTGTCCTTTCATGTCGTAATTCACTTTACCACGTGTCCGGTATACACGCCATTTCCCTACGGGTGATAACTGTCAGAATGACGCATCTATATTCTAATTGCCTATATGAGGGAGCAGCACGAGGTGTCAGCGGCGCGATCAAAAAAGCGGCTACAACAGGTCGAGTGATGTCCTGGGGTGACCGTTTCGATCGTTACAGCACATCGCACCACAGTGTGCACTTCGCTACAGAAAAAAACTTGCCGCTTATTTGCGTGCTTCGCTGCAAATAGCCTTCTGCCAGCCATCATTTTGGAGCATAGCGTCGCATTTTCAGCGCAGCGTGAGAAACACTAGAGTCTTTAGAATAACGTATCTCGACATTTTCCAGTGAAAGAATACACCACCTAATCTCTCAATGCCTCATCAGCCTCATTGCGTTTTTTTCTCTGTTTTTTGTGACGTTGAGCATGCGTGATGGTTGTTTGTTTTCTTAGCTTTTCGAGATATTGTTTATTCTGCCTCTTTTTGGAATAAAATTCAGTTGCGAGTCAGCGCTGTAGTTTGCATTTTCTATTCTCGTCCCTCTTTTTGTCGTTTCAATATTCGCACGAAATAAGCACCACCTGACACTTTCGTATTGATGTTGCGCCTCAGATAAGCATACTATTTGGTCTTTGACCGAGAATGTTCACAAGCTTGAACGCAGCCACCAGTTCAAAGTGGCCCGCCACGGTGGTCTAGTGGCTAAGGTACTCGGCTGCTGACCCACAGGTCGCAGGATCGAGTCCCGGCTGCGGTGGCTGCTATTCCGATGGAGGCGGAAACGTTGTAGGCCCGTGTGCTCAGATTTTGGTGCAAGTTAAAGAACCTCAGGTGGTCGAAATTTCCGGAGACCTTCACTATGGCGTCTCTATAATTAAGTGGTGGTTGTGGGACGTTAAACTCTCCATATCAATCAAACCAATGAATCACATCTGTTCAAGGCGGCTGAGCGTTCGGGAAGGGCTTAAAGTTTGGCTGGGTGGCTGAAGTGTGTGACTGACAGATATACAGACAGATCAACATTTTGTGTTCATGTACCTCAAGAAAAGCTATCGTCTTTAAGTTTGCCGTCACTTTAACGCTAGGGTCGATATGACGCCAGACCATTAGCTACCTTTTACATGCCCGTGTAGGCGACGTGCTCGGCAAGCCTACGACATGCGCACAAGTACTGAACTTACCGAGTTCACGAAGGGAATCGGGCAAAGTATTGTTGTTCGAAGATGGGAATTGGGCAAAGTATTGATGAGCATGTGCCACCTTTTTATTTGTGCAATTCACGTCAGCCATGTCCTGTCAGCCTCAAAATGGCGTGCGTGAACACCGCATGCTGCTGGGCCGCAGCTTCACCGATGTGAAGAGTCAACGTGCTCCGCAGGGTCTAGGGAGAGGCCCATTGAAAGCGCCGTAAGGCAATTGGAATGTCGTTACAATGACGTTTCTATAATCCTCCCTTTTGTTTGCCCACTTGAGGGTCGGTTTCCTTTTCCCGAGTTAACAGGAACTCGAAACGCTCGGCAGTATCCGGCGCCGGTGAACTACGTGTGGTGCCCTGCAGGTGCCGTACTGTCTGCGGTCGCGGCAAATCCGGTCGGACACACTTCGACCTAGTGCCGCTAAAGCAATGCTGCCTGCCAAGGGCTAGCATGCCTACCTAAGCTTACGACACAAAAACTAACGGTCTGTTTGTCTATTCCTAACAGTACCAGGTACCCTAAACGGCACAAGACGATATCCCAAACTGCTGACCCTATCCGCAGCACCCAGCAATATTGCTCAAGATTCAGCGTTCATAAATATGTGATTGTCATTTATAAAGCAATTATTGCACATATCTGAGGCACCTTAAAAACACGTATATATTCTGTATGTGCGTCTTTTACTAGAAAAGGCACACATAAGTGATTCTAAGGACTGTAGCGTTTAGCACGCTGCGCTGACCATGCAACGCTTGCACGAAAAGGCGTTTCCAATGCTTTGCACGACTTTAGCTAAGACGACACGGTGCTGGCACCTACCCGTCGCCATTGCGTTCTAAACCCTATCACCTCTGAGACGGGCGCGCACGCCCGTCTCAGAGCCGTACGCTTCGTTTTCTGAGATAACTGCCAGATAGCACTCATGTCTCACGTGTGGCGTGACTTGATGTCTCGTTAGCCTCCATTGCACGCTCGCGGCACTCTGACGCAGCGCCTCCAGAATACCATTCAGCAATTTTCTTGCACAAAACATCAAATAAACGTTTTGTTCACTCTCTTCAGACTATCGTATTTCGGCGACATTTGCAGTGTACCATGCAGATACGGTGCCAATTTTTCGTAAGAGAAATGCTTAATGTAACTTTGGATTGCTAAGAAATGCTTCGCATTTGATATATTCCAAGACGTTTGATACTTCTAATTGTCACAAGATTGTGGCTTCAGTTTCATATCACGCAGCCGTTGCCATAGGCGCAGCTATGTGGCTGTGGGGAGGACAGCTTCGTTGTTCTAGCTGTTAAACTATCCGGGACAGTTGCTTTGCTTTTCATTAGCTGAATTTAGCACATCTTATTCATAAATGATTGTTTCAGTGCGTCGTAACTCTTGAATTGAGCACTCGGGCGAGAAAACTAGCCGCTAAAAACGCGCAGCTCACTGTGAGCTCAGCTGAAAAGATATAAAAAAGCTGTATTTGTAGACAATTCACATCATGACTATCTGACTATGAAGTTGCTTAAAATTGTCGAAGGTATTTAAATAAAATAGGTGGATGCCCTTTTTCACGACAAGCTAAATGCTGGCGCCATTGCGTTGTCAGAACCATTAGCACCGATGCGAAACATTTATTACGCATCACAATAATTATTTGCCCAAAACTAAATGATTCGTACTCGAACCGATGCTCCGGCGGAACCGCTTGTGAAAAGCGGTGAACATGTGGGCCATTGCACCACAATTTTCCCTTAAGAAATCCCGTTTTATTGTTTTATTGGTGTGACAGAGAGCCAGTTGTTCGCCTAGCACGACTGTTCAGCTCACTGTTGAATGAACGTGGAAAATATTTGAACAGGAGATCAATAAATAAAAATAAACAAGCACTGCTTGTTTATTTTTTTAATGGCGTGGGAAAGTCGACACAGGTGTTCCGCCAAAAATAACGTTTCCGTCCACGCGATGCAACTTGTGAACTCAGATAAAACCGCAGGCAGTGGTAATCTCTTTGAAATCAATGTGTTTTGTACGTGTACGCATGCACATTGCTTCAAAACTGGAATCCCCGTTGCCTGGCCACGAAAAACGACATTCATATCCCATGCTGCTTCTTGTTTCTCAGGCCCATGTGCTCCGATTTGGGTGCACGCTAAAAAACTTCAGGTGGTCCAAATTTCCGGAGCCCTCCACTACGGCGTCTTGCTCTCATAATCATACTGGTGGTTTTGAGACGTTAACCCCCACATATAAATCAACCATTGTTTCTCGCTAAACCAAACGAGCTCGTTGGTTGTTTCTTTTTCGGCAACGTAACCGCCATGGCCACCACTCAAAACAGGTTAGGCATTGTAGTCTGACAGCCATCCTTCTGTTTCCTGAAATAATTACGCAGCAGCTGCACCAGATAGCCCTGCTCGCACACAGCTCGCACAGGAACGACCAACTCGTAGGCGTAGTATGGCCACTTCGTGGAGCGAGAGATGTGCGCAGCGCGCTGCCGAGCGAGATGGTCATAGGTTGAACTCCAGGTGCCGGAATCTGTCCTAGTATTTAGGAACGAACCTCTTTTGGCCTGCACTCTGCCGTCTAAGCCGCAGTGCCGGGCATGCGCGCCCAGTAAAAGAACAGGTGCGCACTCCCGCTCCCGGCTAGAGCTGGTCCAGCGGCCGCTGGCTCGCACTGAGCCACGCATGCCACACACTCACTCTGTCATTCTCACCAGCGTGTGCAGCAGACTCGCTCCGCACTCTACCACCTCCATGAAAGCCAGCATTGAGATAAGTCGAATAGTCATTTGCATCCCATATCTAAGCAGTTTCGCTCATCGGCTTTATTCGTACATGAAACAACGGCTATTTTTATTTACCATGTGTCAGTGTATACTTAACAGCGTCATATCCGTGTGAGAAATGTATCAGTGCTGGCACGGTGACCGTGGCACAAAACAATTGTGTGTTGAAAACATTTTAGGCGTTCCTTTGTGCACTAAAGGAATGTATCATTTGTTTTAGCTGGGCTAACTTCCTCTCCTGAAAACTGTGTGCAGAATGTACAGATTCGAGAAAACTTGGGGAGCTTTTCTGATAATGGATGTACTATGTCAAAACACACAGTTCTATTCTCCTCATTGCCAGAGTACTCGAGCGGGTACTGTTGATTTAAGGGCTATAGATCACCAATGTTATATTTGCACGTATTCAAATTTATCTTGTCACAATAAGCATGAGTCGCTTTCGCTAACCCCCTAGTACTGGCGCCATGTGTCCTGTCATTTTCGGAAAATGAGAGAACAAAATAGCTGCCTACCACTCAGCTGCACTACCATTCAACTGCGAAAGTGTTTTCCTTAGTTTTAGCGTGACCAACAATATCTATAGTACATTCATTTACCTGGACGCCCTAAAGTTCAGTTTGAGATTACTTTCGGTCTTATACTTTTGTTGCACGCACTCATCAAGACTTCAAAAGTTAAGGAGTACCCAATTATGTACCACCGCATTTCGAGACAACCGTTTAATTTTTTGAAGTCATTATTTTTCTGCGTCAGTTTTAAGGCCAGGAAGCTAAATAATGGAGTTTCGCAAAAAGGTTTTTCTCATTAGTGCATTCTTGAGACTGATCGGCTATAGAACCCGGTTTTTTACCGTGATCCACCAACGTTGTATGCCAACGGAGCAAGCTCAAGCAAATCGAGGTGTAGCTCCAGTGCGACATACCGCGTACGCGTGACAGCACTGGTAACAATACAGAAATCACAACACGAGCAAAGATAAAACACAGTAAAGAAATAATCACAAGTCGTAATATTTATAAAGCATGCAGTCAAGCAAAATTGGGATTTTATACATTGTAATGGTTCCCACATAAAAATTAACATATGAACAGGAACTAAATGAGTGACAGTACGGTGTTTTAAGATAATGAATAAAAAAACAAGAAAAAAACATATTAACAGAGAGGGCGTACTGCTATAGTGGAAAATTCCTGTGCGCTTTTTTTGCCAGATAACTGGTCAATGCCTGACGGGACGCATTAGTGTTTTCCAGATATGTAATGCCACCCGGCAGGGAATTTCAACATCGGACACCACGTGGCAGTGCAAATCGGTTGAATTCACATGTCGATCCACAAATGCGTGTAAAGCTAAAATGAGTATGAAGCATGTGTGACGTAGAGAATGGTCCTTTCGAACGTGTTAGTGTTCTAGGTGAAAGAATGAATTCGTGAAAGAGTGTCAGTAAGAAAATGTAATGGCGAGTACTCAATGGCATCAATGAAAAGTTAAGATTGATTTGTGTGAAACTAGACTGAGAGTTGTAATTGTTGGGAATGAAGCGGCTTGTACTATTTTAAACTCGTTATAATTTGTCGATCAGATATTTCTGGTGAGGGGACCAAATAGGGGAGGCGCACACGAGTTGTGGGCGAATGGGAGTCAGGTATTCTAGTTTATGGACATTCGGAGGAGCATTTCTTAAATTTCGTCGCAGGTAACCCGAGGTTTGGAAAGCTTTCACTGAAATGGAGGTAATTTAGTTGGACCAAGAAAAATTAAAAATTATTGTAATTTGCAGTTGTAGCAATTGGAAGAGCGTCTTTATTAATATGGTATGAACACAGTGAACGTGCAGTTTCCCGAATAATTTTTGTTACGTAGTATTTGGACGTGTTTGATGTCTTTAGCCATTCACTGCACCACTAGCAAACTTGTTCTAGGTCATTCTGAAGAACTAGACGTTCGTTTGTATTTTATATTGGGTGGCCAGAATGCAGTCATCGGCAAGTATTATATTTGAAGAGGACATTTTGTGCAGCAGATCTTTAATGAAGGTGAAAAGCAGTAAGAAATTGAGGATGCTTTCTTGTGTTACACTAGACGATTCGTCATTTGAGGAGAACGAGACGTTATCTGAAATGAATTGGTGATGATTAGAAAAGAAGCGCTTGTCTGTGTCCCCTCTTTAGTATTCCCGTCTTGTGTTCGCGCTGTACGTTTTTCATCATGCAATACCAACTAGCCCAAAGTTTCACTCTTCTAAGTTTTTGAGTCATGATATAATGAGTCTGCCCAATTCAAAGGCTGAAAGTTTTGAATTAAGGCGACTGTGTGTGACGTGGTCGAACGTTTTCAAAATGTAGAGAAAAAAAACAGTCAGTTTGTTGGTTGTTCAAGTTTGTGTGTAAGTCTGTTGCATATTCAAGCAACTGTGCCTAGCACGTTAGGTCCTTCCTAAAACCATGTTGCTTAGAAAAAAAGAACTTGTTAGCCTCAAGGTGTCTGTAAACCTGCGAGGTGATAATGTGCTCGAGTTGCTTACTAGCAGCAGTGATTGCAAACATAAGAAAGGCTTGATGTATTCTCTTTTGTGAATAGGAAACTGAATAATGAATGAAGAGCTGATGAAAAATGCTGATACCTGGGAGGGGCTGTCAATATATTTATGGTTAGAGCTTATTACTTTCCAATCTTAGCTGAATTGTTTTAAGTAGTACAGGCATGTCGTTATACGATATTTGTTTTTGGCTTGGCCTAAAGCTGAGCTGTACGTTTCAAGACAACATTAGTAATTTAGTAGTGAAGATGATGTGCGAAGGATATTAGCAATATTTTACAGCCATTCCTTCCTGTTTCTTATGCGCGTCAGCTTTTTTGTAAACCAGGGGTTTAATTTATCTTTTGGTACAGCAGCTCTGGTAGAACATATTTGTAAAGCAATGTGCAGAGGGTATTTTTAATCAACGACCAGTTCTGATCAAGAAATGTTTCTTAAAATGGTGGCCACAGTGTGGTTTTGAAAAAAAAAGTTCCATAGTTCAGTATTTATTACAATAAAGCTAACTTTGTAGTTACGGATTCAGCTTGTTATCAGACTTGCCGTTAGTGGTGTTACGTTTCTTGTCACTTGAAGCAGATCGTGATTCCCAGAACCATCAAGGCATTCCATCTTACCTACGGTTTATGAGCGTTCGTGAGAAGAAATATTTATTTTTTTTTTGCTAGGCTAACTACCTTTTCGTTCAAGTTCATATGTCGTAACTTGTCTATTCTATATGACCATTATTAAATACCCTTTATTATAACATGTTTTTTACTCGTTTGACTCGTTAAAATGGTCATGGAACAATTGTTGCGTCACAAGAGGTCAACGTCTTCCATAGCTTTAAGTCCCTAAGAGCTAGCACCTTCAAGAAAAAACTAAGGAGTCAGTTGTGAGTTTTGGGTGACGGCTTCCGCAATCCACTTGGTTATCTGATCGCGCGTGCCAGTTATCGAGTCGTGCTCGCCAAAGGAAGAAGCGGAGCTTTGTCTAACGAGCGCTGCAGCGCGAAACCCATTGGATAACCAGTTTTTTGGTTCAACAAAATAGGGACGGTCTGACGGCCTATGCAGTAACAGTGCGTATATTTGACGTGGTGGGTGTGAAAGTATAAATCCACATATATGAATTGGGAGTAGAAATTCGTAATGAGTAGAGGCCGCATTCACAAATGTTCTCGTTCATAAAAGCTGTATGCCATTCGTTGCTGGCTTCGCTAGTTATGTGTCCATTGTGGTAACTTCGTCTTCACTAACGGAGGAGACGCCATGGCATCCATCATCATCGCGAGGGCTCCTGACGAGCTGCCGCTGCTCATTCGAGGTCACGAAGCCATCAGTTTTTTTTCTATTCACTGTTTCATTCAAGAGCGTCCCTTTTTGACGTGCCGCCTCTTGTTCCTGCACGACAGCCAGGTAGCCGGCGGACCTCGAGGTACATTACTTAGTGCCGAAACGCGGAACCGGTCTATGAACATCAGGAACTGGAGAAACAATGCCCCTACAGTTACTGCCTGTTTTTCAAGATTCCATTATAGCAAGACCAAACACTTTGTAGGTCACCAGGAATACTGAAAGTTCTGGGGATGCCTTGGAACACGAATAGTGAAAGCTTCTGTTTTCATACTATGAACATCTTACATTTGTTTTTTCACAACATGATGTGATGAAGAGTTTCGCTCTGCAACAATAGCAATTTTAAGACCCCTTAGGTCGCACACCTTCCTTTCTTGTTAGAGTGAACATATTTCTGCAAGACCTCTGGAAAGCTAATCTCAAGAGGGATGAATTGTTACTACCCCATCTAGCGGATGCATTACAAAAATGGAGTCAAGAAGTACCGCACCTTCAAGACACATACGGTCTTAGGTTTCTGGGAGCTGGAATGTGAAGACCAATTTCTCAGACGCATCTGCACATTTTCGCTGACGCTAGTGAATCGGGTTATGGAGCAATAGCTTACACCTCTATACTCGATTTCGATGGCGAAGCTTGTAATGCAATTCTATTTGCAAACACGAGAGTTGCACCAATCGAAACGATAAAAGTGTCTCGGATTGAGTTGATGTCTGCTCTTCTGGCAGCACACATTTACCATTATCTGTGAAGCAACTCTGACCTATCTTTCAAGAAGGTAACAATTTGGCCAGACTCAGAAACTACGTTCTGCTGGATTCGCAAGGAGCCAACGACATGGAAAACATTCGTCCGAAATCGAGTGGATGAGATCCAAAAATCCAAGATCTCAATCTGGCCTTTCTGCCCAGCAAGGCAAATCTAGCAGACTTATTGACAACAGGTGTATCAGCATAAAAACTACATCAGACAGAACAGTGGTGGCGTGGACCAAAATTGATGAGTAATCCCTCAGGACGGCCAGAAGACTCTGATGAAGAAATGGGAACAGAAGTATCAGAATGTGCGACCACGACCTTAACTCATGCTATCAGCGCGAACCAGCCATTAGAACGACTAATTGGCCCGAAGCGGTTCAGCTCTTGCGTTAAACTTATACGAGTCACAGTGCGGTTGTTGAGATACATAAAGAAGCCTAAAGGCGTGCCCATGTCATCACAGGGGCTTCTGCCTGAAGAACTACAGAAAGCCGATAGGTATATAATGCATGTCAAGCAAAGGACGCAGTTTGGCGATGAAATAACGTACTTTTCGTAAAACAAGCATGTTGAAGTGCAGAGCCAAGTTCGACATCTACGGCTTCCATTGGACAACGATGGGCTGATTCATGTACAAGGTCGCGCCCTCAGCAAAAACGATAACTACGGAAATCAAAATCTGATCCTTTTTACCAAGGGAAAGTCATTTCACAATGCCGACTATCTGACAAGCCCATATGAAGGTTCTGCATTGTGACGTGCGAGATACGCTTGTACAGATTCGTGAATGGTTTCGGGTTCCACAGGCCAGACGACTAGTCAAGAAAGTCGTACGTCGATGCCTGATATGTCAGCAAATGCAAGCAAAGCCAGTTCACCAAGCAACACCTTATTTACCAAGTGATAGATGTACGATGGCTGAACCTTTTATGGTAACAGGAATTGATTTTGCTGGTCCATTATACATCAGAGCAGGTGGACACCAGCGTGCGTATATTACACTATTCACCTGTGCTGTCACTCGGGTGATACACTTGGAGTTGGTAGAAGACATGACTACGGAGAACTTTCTCTGTGCCTTCAAAAGACTTATTTCAAAAAATGAATATGTAAAGCATTAAATAGCGACCACGCCTGAATGTACATGAGGCTATCAAAGGTACTTGAAAAATTGTGGATGTTTGTTCTACACCCAGACATAATCTCGTTTTTTTGTGGCATCAAAAATTTAGTGGAAGTTCCTGTGCCCGAGTGGTCCTTGGTGGGAAGGTTTCCACGAGAGATTAGTACGCTCTGTGAAGAACTGTTCGAGATAAATGTTTGGACGGAGACATGTGGGTTTTACGGAGCTCAGCATGCTTTTCACAGAATTGGAGGTTGTGCTGAATTCATGACCTTTAACATTTGTTTACAGTGATGGTGACGAACCTTACCCGCTTTGCCCAGCAAGTTTTCTAGTGCGGCGATGAATCATATCTCTGTCACCTTATGAAATGCCAAAGAATGATTAAAACGAAAAACGAAGACCAGCTGAGCCGCTTCTTCCAGGGGCGAGAAGAAAACTTGCAAACCTTTTGGACACATTGGCAGAAAGAATATCTGGACGAACGGAGAAACTTCGTCGTAAACAAAGCGAAAATTACTGAATTGTTGAATAGATGAAATTTGGTTCCTATTAGAGACAAACAACGCCCACGGCAAGTTTGGCCGATGGCAAAAATAGGATACTTGCATAACGGATGTGAAGGAAAAGTTCGCTCCTGTTCCCTCCAGTTGTCGGGAGGAGCAGAAGTCAACCGCCCTGTTCAAATGTTTTAACCACTGGAAGTAGAGTGACGTCATCTGTTGGGCCTGGGAGGATGTTGTAACTTCGTCTTCACCGACGGAGCAGACGCCGTTTATCATCATCGCGAGTGCTCCTTACGAGCTGCCGCTCACTCGAGGGCACGAAGCCATCAGTTTTAACGCGATAGCGTTAGAGAGCTCTCGTCGCAGAAATGCCACCGTCAGCGTCAGCCCCAATGGTTGTGAGCAAAAAAATTGGCTGTGAGCGAAATATTGAAAAAGAAGAAAATAATATAAAGGTGGAAATTTTCGGCCTCATTGAAGATCAAATCCGGGCCGTCTGCGTGGAAAGCAGGTGTCCTACCAAAAGGCCACGATCTTACTTGCAGCTTCTTCGGGGAAAAACACTACATTATTGTCCTCTAGTGAAAGGAGTCTCCTTAACGCATTTTGTTCAACAGGTGCCACGACAAAAATGAGCCCATTCTGTGATTTGTAGGTGCATGTGAGAGGTCATCAAACTACGTCAAAAAGGGCTGGGATAGTGCAGCCATAGCCGCTAAAAACACACAGAAAGATTCAAACACTTCTGAAATTGGTCAACTATGACCATCTATGACCAGCCCATGCCTTTCCAGAGGCGTTGATCAAGCCAACAGCAAACGCTAGATCATGTGCTGCCATCTGGGGAGCATTGTGAGACTCTTTATGCCCCTTCAAGGAAATGCCATTTTAACAAACCACAACGCTTCCATAGATTTACCTTTTGATTCTCACGACACCATTAACGAAGTGAAGTACTGCAGTTGCCGTTTCACCGACCATAAGGCGACGCTTGCTGCGGTTGGCCGGAAGAGGTCTCCAGAAGAACAAGTAGAGCAATTGCCAGATAACTAACGCAGGACGGACCACAGAACGTGACCATTTACGAATACAAGTGTCACGCCTACAAGCAGTTAATAATACAGGACCTTGTGACTATATCACTGTACAATATTTTCATGAAGTTGTTATAAAAGTGCTGGTAAATGATCGGAAACCTGTATCATTACTATAGATACATCGCGCTTGCGCGCGCGCACGTTTAAGGGCGTGAGTGTGTGTGTAACAAAACATTTTATTAAGTATGAACTTGGCGGTTGAAAGGCGCACTAGGTGCTGGATTTCGCTATCGCGTTCAACTCTTAAAGGCGAAGCTTGAGGGTCCCCCAATTCTTTTTCATTTATTGTTGCAATAAAGAGCGTTCCTTTCGGACATGCTGTCTCTTTCTTGCACGAAATCCAGCTAGCCGGTGGGCCTCGAGGCCCATTATATCGATTATAAAAGTTCGCTGAAATTTTCTCTGAAAAACGTTTTCAGCGCAAGACTTTATGAAAAATGCAGGCCTCATTCACGAACCACTCCGGCACACAAAAAAAGAAATAAAGAAGAAGTGCGATGAAGACAGTGCTTTCTTCAAGATTGACTGAGTGAACAAGCTTTATGTAAAACTGATTTGGCAGTTCAGGAAAAAAGGCTGAAATAGGGAATCAACACTGTGCGATCTCAGCCTCGGTTCAAGACTAAAGATATTTTGCTTAAGAGGAGCCTGCCATTGGGGCAATCGTTGTAACGCAGATATTAGCTTTTGTAGGCCAGATACGCAACAAAAATTTATTTTAAAAAACTGGACAGTTTGGAGCAAGGACGAAGCAATGAATGCGATAGCAACAATTCGAAATGTGACGCTGAGATCGGCTAGAAGGCAGAAACGTGCAGCGCGCTGCTCACCCACAAATGACGCGCGAAAACAACACATACGGGGCGAGAGCTAACTAAGAATGTTTACTGTTCGACGCTTAACGCGCAGTTTAAACAAAAACGACCCATGAAAAGTAATCACAAGTACAGATATTAGTGCGAACTAACGAGTGTCCCAGTTGTTACTTCACTATGCTTGAAAAGCGCGCTCTTTTCGCAAAACGCGCTTTGCCCAGCGAGTGAAGTCGGCCTTTATGGCCCAGGCAACTAACGCAATCATTCCATTGAAAGGCCAAGGCACACAATTTTTGCCACCGAAGTATAAGGGCGCATACAAAAGCCCATAACACCCCCCCCCCACTTGTGGGCAAAGTACGCGTGGGAGATAAGCGCGCGTTTGTGCATTGCAACGAGCTGGGTGCCGAGCGTGGGCGAATCTTTAAAGACGATAATCTTTCTTGGGGACCTTCGACGCGAAAATTTTGGTCTGACTGTCTGTCTGCACATTTGTCTGTTTGTCCGCACGTTCGTTTTTCAAGATAACGTCCCGATAGCTTAGAAGTGTGGCAGCTTGGGCGAGTTGGTATGGCATAACGATAGTTATAGCGAGAGAACAAAACGTCTTGTCTCTGTGTCGTCGTTTTGTTCTGGCGCTATAACTATCGTTCAGATAGCGCTAATGTCCCACGTATGACGTGACTTGATGCACTCATTCGCCTCCGCTGCACGCTCGAGGCACTTTGACGCAGTGCCTCTAGAATACCATTCACCGTTTTTTTTGCGCAGAACATTAAATAAACGTTTTATTCACTCTCTACAGACGCAAGACTATAGTCATTCGACGATATTTGCAGTGTAACATGTAGATTCGGGGCCAATTTTTTGTACTTCTGATCCTGATTACTTTTTCGGCGTCATTTCCATGGCTGAAATACGTCGCTGAAGTCTTTGTTGACCCTGGTATAAAACACGTTCGTGTAAAAAATAGTTATTTAAAATGTCAGAGAAAAAGGGCACGAGCAACAACCCAAGTAGAAGACTACCCGACAAAGTATATATACACTTCTTATAACACAGCATAGTTTCGGCTCGAGCGATGCAAGCTTTACTTTTCATTTGCATGCCACATGGTCCCGATGCATGCGGGTGTCTGAACGTGCTTTCCAGCTCATCTGTACTGTTCGGCACCTGTACTAAATAAGGTAGGAGCTTTGTAGACAAACTAAGTGCTGCTGCGTTGAGCTTAAAGTCTCATTGCCACTTGACCCTTTCCTGGCGCTCCATTTTGCATACATAAGAAGCCCTGGGCTCGTTTCAGGCACCGGGAAGAAAATTGAGGTAGCAGCTGTCTGCATGGGCATGGTAAATTACTCGTAGGTGAGCACTAGAAACAAGCGATGCGATCTCCTGTTTTCGCTTTGCATCTTAAGCACGCCTCGACTTGGGAGAAGAAAGTGTCAGCTGTTGCGTTACAGCCAAGATCTTGCATGCTTTACACATGCTGTATTTGGTTCTTTTGGTTTAGGATGTTCTGGAGGTGCCTGGAAGCTATGTATGTGTACAGGAAATGCATGCACGAGTTGGTGAGAAAATAAATGGATGACTGAAAAAAGATAGGGATGATAAGATTACTTAAAGAAAGGCAGTCATGTCGACCTGAGCTAATCCTG
Source organism: Rhipicephalus annulatus (assembly GCA_013436015.1). Lineage (NCBI taxonomy): Eukaryota > Metazoa > Arthropoda > Arachnida > Ixodida > Ixodidae > Rhipicephalus > Rhipicephalus annulatus. Next base: position 35,540 of record WOVY01004116.1, read on the forward strand.
CATCTCTACGTGGGCAAGCATAACAAAGAAAAAAATTAGGGCACCTTATAGCTTCGCCTTCAGGAGTTAAACGCCATAGTGACATGCTGTTCGTAGTACGTACTTCATACTCTCGGTGCATGAAACGTTTTTCGAATTTGATATCATTCACTACGCGGCCTCAATGGAATAGGCACAGTATAGCATGTGTGCCTTTTGTGGTGGGGTATCGGCTTTCAAACACGAAGTCATGGTATGGAACCTACCCGTTCTTCTACAAGCCCTTCGTTCTGCTGACGGGCCACTTCGAGCAATCCGCCTCGACGTGTTCGACACCTTCCACGCCTTCAAGCTTGCACATGCAAAACCTGCTGGGGTGTTCTTGGCACAGAATTGAATGGTTTTAGCTTTCCAGTGTTAGTGTTCGAGTCTCTAGCTTATCTGTTTCTGAGTCTAACCAACCAGATCTCTAGTGCTCATGTCGACTAAATCTCCTGACCGGGCGCTATCCGCCTGGTCAGTGTCCCTGCCGTAACTCACTCGTCAGCCGGGATTATTATATATATATATATATATGTATATATATATATACACATATATATATATATATATATATATATATATATATATATATATATATATATATATATATATATATATGTGAAATCTAACAGACAGTAATGCCAAGGAATGTACAGGGGAAGTTATTACAACCAATGGAATGTCAATAAGAAGAAAGAAAAGTGGGTGAAAAATTAACCAGCCGTGAGCAGGAACGCGAGCATCGAACGCGTTATTTGAAGATCGTAGGTTCGTTTCCTGCTGACGACTGGTTATTTTTTCACCCACTTTTCTTTCTTCTTATTGACATTCCTTTGGTTCTAATAACTTCTCCTGTACATTTCTTGGCATTACTGTCTGTTAGATCTCATTAATATTGTGTCAAAACACGGAGGAAAAACGCGCCCTTAGGTATACACTTCTTTCCCTTATATATATATATATATATATATATATATATATATATATATATATATATATATATATATATATATATATATATATATATATATATATATATATTGCCTAAGAACCATTCGTAATTAACAAAAATAATAGAATCAACTGGCTTTAATATGACATATTGTTTACCATTCATTCTTAATCATTTAAAATTGTCTGTGCCGCAAAATTGCCTGCTTCGTACAAGACATGACGAATCAGTGAAATGTCGTTGTATTCATTAGTAGATACACATTAAACAGGGCAATCATGCACTGAACAATACCTAAACCTTTTTGGGGCAGCCGGGAAGCATCTTCTTCTAGATATTATTCAGGTAGACTAGCCACTGGTCACATTATCAGCGGCTACCTAAAGCAGCTGGCGAGATGAAATATTTTGAGTTTAATAAAATATGTTCACGTGCAGCATCAAAGCGTCTAGTAGTTTGTGCGTGCACACAACTCTGCTAGGTCGTGCATGCTGAGAGAGAGAAAGAGAGAAAGAGAGAAAAATTAGCCGCGCTGCATGGGTGTGCTTCTTTGCTGTGTAAGTTGTATATCTAGCTGCAAAAATTATTCAAGTTGAATGAAAAACTACTAGCCCGACTCTCAAATAAGCCTCCACAGTGCTAAAAACCATAGTCTTCCAGCTTACCCATGAGTCCACTGCTTTATTCGTCACCCCTTTGCAAGCTTCCACTATCGATCCAAGGTACTATAAGCAAGGCTGATCAGCTTTATCGGAGACTAAAGTGGAAAACCCTTTTTTTTTGCACTTACAGATGAAACTATAACATTAAAGAACATTCGTAATGTTCATCAGCTCACAGCAGCTTCGATAAAGTAGTGGTGATTACATTCATTTTCGATGAAGAAAACAAAGTTTTCTGAAGCAGCAGCTCATTTGACCAGTCTATAAAAAGTTTGCTCGTTCGCATACGTAACTGCATCGGCCAGTCACAGCAGAACGAAAGCGTGGACAAGTTATGCATTGTATTGGGCCGCTGTTTCACGCTAGCCTGCTCTGCAATGTTACAGCAAAAAGCACGAAAGCGCCGCGTAGGTGGCCCGCACCGCAAAAGCCTACAAGAAAAATTGTCACAGCAAAAAAGTAAGGAGAAATTACACTATATTGCATTATTACCTCGTAACAACATAATTGATTACTGTGGTGAAGGAAACCTTCACCTGAATTGTTGCTTTCCCCAGCGTGCAGCCAACAGTGACCACTGTCGAAAGGGGGGGGGGGGGACTTAGCTTCTTTAACTTTTCTCAGTAGGGGTGCTCACGCCCCCCTTGCCCCCGGCTGGTACGCCTATGGTAAGTGCTCTCATTTTGCCTCACCTTGCATGTACCAAAAACCTCGTCGACTCCAAGCTGACTCCAGCTGAGACCCTCGACAGGCTCTCTGGAGCATGCATAATTTCAATTTACCGATGTAATCGCCTGGTCAAAAAAAAAAAAGGGTACCAACCGAATCTGTCATCGCTACATTTGTGGGTACAACATGCCCTTCAGAAATAAAATTATGGCCATTGATCTTTCGAGTAGAGCCCTTCGCTTCTTGTCCGATTCAGTGCAAAAACTGCTGGAGATTCGGCTACAGCGCGGTAGAATGTAAATCTAACGTTCATTGTAGCACCGGCGGAGAGCCATTCTTCAAACGAGCGTACTGCAACAGCGGAAAAGTGTTGTCTCTGTGGGGGGAGTCACTGCACCGACAACTCTGACTGTTCCGTTCGTTCCCAAGAGGCTCAAATTCTAAAAATTATTGACCGCCGCTGTTCTTGAAAGGAAGCCATCGACATATTTAGAGACAGTGCTTTTGGATACTCAGACATTAACGCGCGCTACGAATCCACTATAGACTCAAATATATTGCAGGGTATTGAAACTGCTGTAGAAAAGACAGTGAGTAAGGGAATGGATAAACTTATATCTAAAGCTTTCCGACTGTTTGGTGCAACTTCTTTCAAATCAGATTGGGCAAAGAGTACAGACTAGTACAGAGCCTGCAGTATCGAACATTATTAGCGATCTCACTCAGCTACGCAATGTAGTGTTTGATGAACTTACTGCATCTGCAGACAAGACTAAGCAGTCAGGAACACAGGTGCACTTGGACCGACATACGCCTCAGCCGAGCACAAGTGCTACAATGGATATGGAACTCGATATGCGAACAAAGAAACGTACCAAATACCCCATCTTCACTGATCACAAGTCCAAAACAAATCGGAAGAATTCAGATATTTCGTGTAATGATGCTAACAATTAAGGGCGCGCCATGCACCTCTGCGGTGCGCTCAGCACCATAGGTCAGTTGAGGGTACTACAGTGGAATTGCCGTTCTATATTCTCAGCCTCAACTGACTTACATTACCTTTGCAATAATTTTAATCTTGATATTATAATTCTCCAAGAAACTTGGCATACACCAGTAAAAATTTCCATCTTGCAGGTTTTCGTTCTTTTCGATTATAAATCGCCAACACGTGGTGGTGGTTTGGTGGTCCTTGTATCAAGTAAATCTATTTTCATTGATTTTATAGGGCTTTTCGACTTGTACAGCTATTGAGATGCACACCTTGTAAATGTTTGAGATTGTTCACTTCATTGTCACATTCGCTGAAGATATCTTTACTGTAAAAATTTGTAGCACAGATTACAGCATAAGTTCTACTTGTTTCTGTTCAAGATGAGTCTGCTTCAATATATGCTCAAAAATTCAATGCATAGTAGAGCCAAGTGAACCTTTAGTACATACACACATTTGTACATTTTTCGTAAGTTTGCAATGAAGCATATCACACATGCATGAACCATATAGTCTATCCAGTTGGGGAATTACCTGGCTTTGTCCTCTGAAGAATGTCAGTAAAACAAATTCATTATAATGCCATCCACAAGACAAATTTACAAGAACAGCAATGTTATGTCCACACTACCTTTCTTATATGCAGTGTTCTCATTTACATTCTTTTTAGTCATGCATCGCAAATCCATTCACGCTTCTACCAGAGTAACCAGAACTGTTTTTTTTTATTACCCAACCGCAGCCTCCAAGGAACTGCTCATATGAGTGTACGCTTGGATGCCTCACCACTCTTAGCCTACCTCAAGCCAGCGGAGAATGTGTCATCACTGAAAGCAAGCTCATGGGCCAAAATCCTCGCAAGGTATTGTTGATGACATTTTATTGATTGAACATAACTTGTTCAATCATTTATGTCTTACCCTGCTCATGATTCTCTTTTTTTTCTTTTCAGAAAACTGGACTAAAGAGGGACCATTGATTTCCAAGCTACCCACATGCAGTCGTAAGAAGCTCTACAGTTGCCATAGTGACGACCCCATGGGCCACCAATATGCCAGAAGGACAAATGAAAGCAAGCTTTCTTTCGGCAAGCTTTCAACATTCGGCAAGCTTTCTCAAATCATGCATGATAATCTGTCACTAACCACCAAAAGAAGGTATATAACAGTTGTATCTTGCCTGTACTTACCTACAGAGCAGAAACCTGGAGGCTTACAAAGAGGGTTCAGCTTAAACTGAGGACGACGTAGTGAGCGATAGAAAGAAAACTGATCGGTGTAACCTTAAGACACAAGAAGAGAGCAGAGTGGGTCAGAGAACAAATCGGTGTTAAGGATATCATAGTTTAAATCAAGAAGAAGAAATGGACATGGGTTTGGCACGTAGTACGCAGGCAGAATAACCGCTGGTCATTAAGGGTAATGGACTGGATTCACGGAGAACGAAAACGCACGAAGTGAAGACAGAACGTTAGGTGGGCCAATGATAATAAAAAGTTTGTACTTATATTGTTGCAGCAGAAAGCACAGGACCAAGTTTATTGGCCGATCATGGGAGAGGCCTTTGTCCTGCAGTGGGTGTAATAAGGCTGATGATAAGCCAAAAACAAGCACCGCCTTGCACGCAAGCAGTCAGCCTTAGTGTTTAAACGTATCTCAATTTTTGTGGTTCAAATCATGTTTGTTTACATGAGATAGTTAACGCAATCAAAATGAGAACTAATCAGTAATTTGCATCCGCTTGCAATTATTCTACTGCGACTCCATGACCATCATTCCTAGCTTGTCCAAGGGCTTCAGTTCAGCATCCGAAATCTCATATGCTGAGAAATGCTGGTGTTCAGTTGTTTTCCTTCTCTGGTTAATTTAGTTTGGTTTGTCTTTGCAAAATGTTGTGATCACTCTGGAAAGACTTGTGCGAGCGGCAATGAAAACAAGGGGCTCCCAGATTGAATTGGCTGTTGTGGATACCAATGTGTTCAAATTGTTGAGAGATTTCCCCCAATTGAAAAACACAGGGCTGTGCACTTTTACTTAACCGAGTTCAAGTAACGACCTTTTACTGTAATAATAATTGTTCTATGTAAAATACCTGATGCATGACAAGGCATTTTTAAAGGTGTGTTAATTATTAACATAACAATGAGTGAGTGCACTAAGTAGGTATACTCAAAGTTAGCCAGTGTTTGTACAGGTTGATAAATCAAGTGTTTACTAACAGCAATTTCCTTCATATTGCTGTGATTCATGCAGCCAAAAGGACTAGTTTTGTATGAGACCAGTGTTAAGAGTGAGGTGGAGAGTTGGAAGGTAGTGAAGAATAAAAATGTGAATTCAGCTTCTGCCTTTGTTCATCGTTTGAGCAGTGTCTTTAACGACTATGCACCAATGGCACAAAAAAAGCAACTCATTTATTCTTCTGTCGATCCAAAGCATGACAATTGTATGAGGGTAATTCAAAAAGTAAGGGCCATTTGGTTCCTAGCAAGTAAATATTCAGTAGCAAACGTTTTTATTGGTGCGCTTAGTTTAGCAAAAAACTACTTCTCTTTTCTACAAAATTCCTCCTAACTTTTTAGTGCTTCTAGTACCGTCGCAGCAGTTTCTTTAGTCAATCTGAATAAAAGATCGCCGCTTGTTAATTGAACCTGTTGCGAACGGTTATATTGAATTTCTCACCATCTTCAAATCGTGCCACGCGCCACTGTGGAAAGAAGAGGAAATAATCACAGGGTGCTGGCGCAGGACAGCAGGGCGAGTAATTAATGTTCCCTACCAAAATATTTATTCTTACCATTGGTTCTGATTGTAGTGCAAGGATACATGTTGTCATGTAGGAGGCCGATTCCGGATGAGAAGTAGTGACGTCATCAATGTTTATCATACTTATTACTTCGGCGAATGTTTCAAAGTATATGTCAGCTGCACGTGTAGCCCACATTTTATGAAATAAACACTAAAAATTCCCTTTCTGACTTGAAAATGGTAGCCGTCATTTTCTAACTGGTGTAAGCTAACTGCTTGAATTTTTCCCGTCAAACCCTTGCTGCTGCCGCGTCCCAAGGGATTCCGGCCGACAGCTAGGGGCAACGGGCCATGCCTGAGCAATTGACTGACCTTTTAATAAAGTTTTTTCTCTCTCCCACTTTTGTGAAAAATAGTGGTGACACCACTGTGTTGTTTCTGTAGTTGCGTACACTATGAAGCGTCGTCACGTGTGCAACAGTGTGCGAAAACACATCATCCCTGTTTTATCGGTAGCAGTCCGAAAACGCTGATCCACTTGATGTCCTTTAGTATTCGAGTTGGTCAGTAAGCATTTTTGGAACCTAACTTTGTGATATCCGGGCATATCGGCTACAATTGTGCAAATTGTAGTGAGGCCAACAAGGGAAACATTGCCTTACAGACCAGTAAATGTTAGTCCTCAATCTATTGCAATATCCTGTCCACTTGAATAGTTTGGTTGGTCTGGATGCTTGGCGTGGTGCTCCACCCTTTTTCGTACGCATTTGTGCAGCCTTTTCGGAAGCCTAAGCACCGTGTTCTGACACTTGTCTCACTCCTCACAGTTGGTCCATGAACATTGCACAACTCCTCGTAAATGGGAAAAGCTAGTGATTATTTTGCGTGCAAAAATATAAATACAGTGTGCACCCCACAACAGGCGGGAGCAACAATATTCGCCAACATTGGTGTCTGCATTCCCTGTGAAGCAGATGACTACTGAGCCAGAACAATCACTTCAGTACTTTGACTGAGAAATAGATAGCAGATTGTGCTGTGCACACAACTCTTCAGTCGGACGTTCAAATAGTTAAAGATTCGGAAATGGTGCTTGCTTTGTGAGTAAACATCGTAGAAAATTTTTATGCAGATTTAACTGCATTGATTATTCACTGCCTATTTTTTTAGCATTGCTACCATGACTTCCAGCCCTTCTCAGCTGTCTAGTGTTCTATATGTCCATATTTTATACGTATATGTCATGTGCAGTGTATTGCAAGTGCTATACACTGGGCATTATTAATTTTTTACGAATGAGTGCTTTTGAGAGCACCAACAGGCATCCTATCTCTTATCTACAGTAGGCGAGCAAGGGCAAGGGTAGCTCATTCTCTTAACTTGTTATAATTGACAACTTTCACAAGAATGTTGACTTGCTGGAATGTTTGACTCAGGCTTTCATTATTCGCCAAGTATTGCTCAATCAAAGTGCCTGTCACTGCAACCCTTTTACCTCTTTTGAAACGTAAACCAAGTTTTCTTTTCAACATGATCCTGTAAATGGTGTTTTTCCAAGATGCACTTGCTTACCACAACTTGAAGTTGATCTGGTTAGTCGTTAAAAGATCGGACGCGCAGTTAAAAACACAGATTCTGAGCACAATATCGAGAACAATGTTATGTCGAGAACAGGGATACCTAGCACAACAGCATGGGGTCATTTCCTTTTATTCAACGCGATGTGCTTCTCGCTAATGCTTTGTCAAATATGATATTGCGGCTCAGGCTAATCGTACTGACACTGCACCTTTGGAGAGCATGTGTGGTGAGAAAGCCAATGGGCAGCACAATACCAAGTACTGTGCAAGGGGTGTCCAGTGTAAATATTGTTGTCTGACTGAACGAGCCACGAGACAAAGTTGCACAATTTCAACGTGTAATTTTATCAAACAGATGGCTATCACTGTTTTTTTTTCATGTATTGTTCAACTCTATGAGAGACAGCGTTCCTCGTTTACATGTATACTGCTGTATTCACAATTGTCAATAAACAATGTAAGCTTACTTGCTTGGCATATTTTTAGCCAGTTGAGGCTTCTTGGTCAAATGGCCGCATAGCGGAAATATTTATAGTAACTTTAGGGTGCCGTGTGCGCGAATACCACCCCGCAATAGCAGATAATAAACGTCCATAAATTTGCGGGCGCGCACCGCGACCCCCCGCATCCGCTACCAAAGCAACCACCATATTGCTTTAGTGCAATGCTGATGATAGGCCCACCAGCGCCGTATCTAGGTCGGATAAGTTAAGTTCACAACGCCACCGCTACCCTTATTTTCGTTGCACTGTCAAAGGTACAGTTTCCCTTCTTTAAATGGTAGTGTATAGGTGTTCTGTGACTGGCATGGCACAATTTTTATGTTGGCACTTTTCATTTGTGTTTGTCATACAGTTACTTACCGCATTACCAAGTTTACTGGATATGAAGCAAACCAACCCACCGAAAGGACACCACGAGCGTGACATGTGTCATGCTATGCATAAAATCTGTGCCTCGATTTTGATGTTACTCCAGTTATTCATATTTTCCTACAAATATATCTAATCGTAGACATTTTGGCACATACCTATTCAGTCAAACGACCGCGAGCGCACCGAGACACTAGCCAGGCGAGCGAGCTGGACCATTTATGTGGCGAGGCGCGCTGAGAGCACGCGGCGGCGAGAGAAAATGAACGCGGCACCTTCCCCAATAGAGTGATTTTGATGTCTACAAATTTCTGCCCCGCCATGGTGTTCCAGTGGCTAAGGTACTCGGCTGCTGACCCGCAGGTTGCGGGATCGATGCTCGGTCGCGGTGGCTGCATTTCCGATATAGGCGGAAATGTTGTAGGCCCGTGTGCTCAGATTTGGGTGCACGTAAAAACCCCAGGTGGTCGAAATTGCTGGAGCCCTCCACTATGGCGACTCTCATAATCATATCGTGTTTGGGATGGTAAACCGCACGTATCCATCAGACTACGAATTTCTTGGTATATTTATCTGTGGTGCGAATTTCAATAACTGCATCTTATAGCAACAAAAGTCGGCACACCGTATATTGCGTTTTATGGGCAAGCGGCAAGTCCAACGTCTCGCAAATCTTTGACAATAAATCCCGTGGAATAGCTGCTTGTGTCTGCGGCACCAGTTCTAAGTCATATTTTTCTCAGTAAAAGTTGGCCTGCGAGCATCCAGAGTTACGTCAAGAAAATTAATAAATGTGCCACGGACATTGTAACTCGACACAAAAGACACAGTGCAATGAGTATGCTAGTCTTTCCTAAGGGCACGTTCTCGCCTACCTCTCCAAAAAGGTTGCATTTTGGTATGATGTTCAAGTTTATCTGCATGGAACATGCTAGCTACTTGATGTGCCAAAGCAGATCAATTTGAGGAGAATGAACCGAATGTACAGCTGGATATGCGGAACAATATCTTGTACCCAATAATTTCTCTTGTATTTTCAGTGTTGTGTACTCGACATTCATTTCGTGCAATTCTGTATACGTGGGCCAAGCGGAAAGCTGTCTAAATGTTAGACTATGAGAACATTTCAGTTTTCTCTAACACGACGCTGGCTTTGTTCGGGCTGCACGTTACAAGAAATGGGGGTGCACACTGCTCCCCTGTGACACCTCGATGTTGTTTTGCCATAAAAAGTGAAGAGCACATGAAATTTTTCCAGCAGCGTACACACACAAACAATCGGAGTCTTGAGTCAGCGTTTCTTCTGTGGCGCTACATGAAAAAATTTGTCTCGTTGGTGTGTGAAGGGCGTGAGATAGTTGATGTGCGGTCGGTTTTTTTTATTTCGGGTTCTTGCGGCTTTTTTAAAATTTTGCTTTTATCTGGTTCTTCATGTTTTGTTTGCTTTTTGGAATAGGGATTCAGTTGATAGACTGCGCCTGCTTGTACTTCCCACTTATTTTGTGTCCCCGTATTTCTTTTTTTTGTTTTCGTGCTCCGTATACACTGTTCCGTGAAAAGTACCGCGATGGGAATATATGAGAGGCTGCACCCATCGCTACACCATTGCCTAATAGTATTTCGTATTTACTAAAGTGACCCCACGTCCTACTTTAGGCAGGACATGTCCCAATCTTGCAGCTGGTGTCTTGCTGTTCCGCCAACCTGCTTGCGGGATGCTATCTTGACAGGCTTCCAGGCATAAGCCGGCTCGCAGTACAGTTAACTGGACCGGCCGACACATCCCTGTTTTGTATTATGCTATGCAGAATGATGGTCTGCTGTCTTCCATATCTTTTCAATCTTATTTTTGCTCCATCTATCACTTGCTTTGAATCTTTCTTTATTTTCTCTCGGTTCTAGTCTCATACTCACGCCTGTTATATTATGGTTCGCATAAATGGTCGCTCAGAGACTGCCCCACGACAAAGCCAGGACAGCCGAGTGGGTCAGACACTACACCATGAACCATGGGTAACCGGCTTCACATCCCGACTCAAAATTTTATTCACTTTTATATCTTCTCGCTCTGTTAACCATCTTTTGACCTAGTTTTCTTCATCCTCTCCACTTCTCCAACCAAACATCTTGTCCAGCGCTCGCCTTCCTTATTGTTCCCGAGTTCTTGCCTCGGCCCTCCTCGTTTCACAAGGTTTTACTCATCCCACCCCAGGCGCTAACCCTCTACCGGAGCACTCTCCTTTACTCTTCTTCACATGCACTCTCTCCCTCGTATGTAAGCGGTTTTCTTCACACAAGCAGTACTCGATAGCGGGGCTTGCGCAATTAATTTGGCGCATAGCAGACGTAGCATTCCCCTCGAAACCCATATGAAGGGGGTTGTTTCACAGATAATAAATAATCAAAGTAGGCGTATTCCAAGGTCGGGAAAAGTGTCCCCCTCCTCCCCTAGGGGCACACACATCCGAGATTTGCGTACATTACGCGGATTTACTCCGAGTTTTTCTCCTTGAACCACATATGTTCTTCCTTCCATCATTCCGCAACATCCAACATCCCTCCACTTTTGTGTCGATGAAATATGGTCCCTTTACATATATTCAAGCCTCATTGCGTGCATCATCAAATAAAAAAAAAACAGAATTCTTTTATAGTTGCATGTTCACTAGAGTAACTTGTTTTGAAAACGCAGCAAAAGGAGAACTGGATGGCTTTCTACTATGACCATGTGGCTCGGGAAACTCGTACAGAGCGAAACACATGGGGCTGTTGATGTTAAAATCTGTAATGCGATGTCCAAGCACCTTTTTCGAGAGCGGTGCTCTAAATTGCACAAGGGCGCATACGAGGTCAGAACTTTGTAGCAACAACGTATTTACACTAATTGTCCTCAAAAACAGAAACACTAGTGGAGGTAAACAATAATAAAATGTTTTAAAGCATGACGGATAAATTTAAGGAGGACACTGCTTAGTAATCGTGTCTAGAAAAATTCGAATGTGTGTGGCGAATATATCGTTCTTGGAAATGGATGCACCGCTCATGTGCGATGGAAGTCCATGCATTGTGACACACATAAAATATAACCTTTTTTTTTCGTGGTTATAACGTTTTTCTCAGCTAGAAAGAATTCTAAATACTCACCTCTCAACCTCACCATCGTCATCCATTAGTCTTTCTTCTCGCATTTCCCTTCCCCCAGTGAAGAGTAGCAGGCTAGAGAAAGCTATCGCTCAGGCTGACGCCTCTACCTTTCTGTAAATAAACCTGTCTCTCTCTCCTAGCCTGAGAGTTAACGTCACGTCTTCAATCGGCACCACAAGTCACATGGACCACACTCGCCTATACGAAGTGCTGCAAATGTTGATTGATCTATATGCGGAGTTTAATGTCCCAAAACTACTATGTGACTATTAGAGACGCCGTAGTGGAGTGCTCCGGAAATTTCAATCACCTGGGGTTCTTTACAGTGCACCCAAATCTGAGCACACGCCCTACAGCACTTACGCCTCCATCGAAGAGACAGCTGCCACCACTGGAATTTGGCACGCGACCTGCGGGTTAGCAGCTCAGTACCTTAGCCACTAAACCACTGCGGCGGGGGCAGCGCTGCAAATGATACGAAGCGCATACAAAAGAAAGGGGGGGGGGAAGAACCTGCAAGTTTCGCCTTAAAGAGGCAGTGCATACTTCAACCACTTAGTGCATATTTTTTCTTATATGACGTTAAGAGACAAGTTTAAGCAGTGCATTAGCAGAATGTAATGAATAAAATGCAAAGTCGCTTGTGTCAATAAAGATTATAGGTATGATTGCATTCCATGTAATCGGTAGCATGGTTTAAACCACAAAAAATTATGCGTGTGAAGTGTTTTTGGTTTTGCTATGCAGCAGTATACGTAGTGACGTGTCTGTGCGTTATGTAAAGGGGGAAGGGGGGTGTGACTTCAAATACTGAAGTCGTCGCCCCGCCCCGCAATGGCCTAGTGGCTAAGGTGCTTGGATGCGGACCCGCAGGTCACGGGATCAAATCCCGGCTGCGGCGGCTGAATTTTTAATTGAGGCGAAAATGCTGTAGGCCCTTGCACTCAGATTTGTGTGCACATTAAAATCCCCAGACTATCGAAATTTCCCGAGCCCTCCACAACGGCGTCTCTCATGATCATACGGTGGTTTCAAGACGTTAAACCACTCCTTTCAATCAATATTATGATGAAATGCCACAGTCGTTATGATAATCACATGTTCCGACGACCGATGGCAATGTATGCTTGTACTACGCAAAGCAGCTGCTGTAATACATGTTGTATTTTGAAGCCTATATAAAGGATGAGTGTGTTTGTACAGGAAGAGTTAATTTTACTGCATATACAAGTAGAGGGAGTTATTTTCACTGTATTTTCAAGCAAAAAAGTGGCTGAGTGCTACAATACCTACTCACCACTCAAACGGCCGCAATACATCATCACACGGGCCCGGCAATCTTTAATAGTAGTTTAATTTTCATCTTTCTAGATTTTTCATTCACACACAATATAAATATTTACGGACATCCAACGACGCCGTTACCGACGCTATTACACATAAACGATCTTTTTGGCACTATCTGACTGAAACACCTATGGTGTATGTGTGACTGTCTCTCGCTATTTATATCCGAAGTAACCAGTTTTCTCTCTAAGACGAGGCCTACTGCTCAACGATAAAATAAAATCTAAAACGTTTGCAACATTGTGTCGCCTGTATTTAGTCCCTGTTTGAACTAAAACGATCAGTAGACACACTGGATAGTGGAGTTTTGGAAAGTGGACACATCGGTCGATAGTGGAGTTTTCGGAAAAGGGGACGAAAAACGGTGTAAATACGTCAATCGTAATAAAAGACACACGGAAAAAAATGGGTTCCAGTTGGTCGATCATTTCGACGAGGCCCTAAAAATGACCAGAATGGCGTCAGAATATAATACACATCTACTTCGCGTTATATATTCAAAATACGTGTCTTAAAATAAAGAGATAATAAAATAACATGGCCGCCATTTTATTCTACGAAATTGAGAGAGAGAGAGAAACGAGAAAAAAAGAAAGGCAGGGAGGTTAAGCAGATGCTAGTATCCGGTATGCTACCCTACATTGGGGTTGGGGAATAGGGGGTTGAAAAAGAAAGGGAGAGTTAAAAAATAAATAAGAGAAAAACACCGACCCACACGCACACACAAAATCAGTCCACTCAGAGGCGTTGTCCAGAGAAACTGCATGCTAATGGACAGGGAGTGAGGTATCTCTTACTACAACTTTAGAGTAATAATAATGATAATTGTTTTGGTGTCAGGCCGTGATTAACCTCGCGACCATTTTCAGCCACAAAAATTTGTACCTTTCGTCGAGCATTTTTTTCACGCTCGTTTTTCGGTGTCCTAAATTTCGAGGTCTAATAATGTAAATATGGCTAAAACTAAATTAGTTGCTAGATGGGTCTGCGTTGTAAATAATGAAGTAATAAACAGGCGCAAAACAAGGAAACTGTGTTTGATGTCATTCGAAACCGTCATGCGAAGTACAAAGCAGTTGCAACTGAGACCTCGTGGGAGGGTGTTACCACTGTTCTCATTGGAGGAAAAATTGCTGTAGGCCCGTGTGCTCAGATTTAGGTGCACGTTAAAGAATCTCAGGTGGTCTAAATTTCCGGAGCCCTCCACTACGGCGCTCATAATCATATGGTGATTTTGGGACGTTAAACCGCACACATCAATCATTACCGCTCTACAGATGAGCCTTATCATCCAGCATGTGGCTTTAGTGTTCGCTTCGTGATTTGCTTTGTTGAAACGGATACTCAGCTTTATTCTGGACTATTCAAAGAAATATATGCCGTTTGTTTTGAATGGGTAGAAGCTGAAGTAAACCACCCAAACGTCGAAATGTATTTGAGGCGTTGCAGTTACAACCGGGTGTGCAAAAAAGCGTGTTCCTCGGTTTGTCTGTCATTCTTTCATAACGCCCTTCTTCTGCGTCGGAGGCGAAAACGCAGTGCTAGCATCAACTAACAAATGGCGTATTCAGTTGGCCGCTCTGGTCCTCTGGCTCAGAGTCGCCAGAAGCAGAGGCAGCTCGCAATTGGAGCGCGAGAGGCTGCGTACCAACCGACTACATCGGCGATTTCAGAACGTTTAGAGCAGCTAAGAGCACCGCGCCAGTAGCGCCATATGCATCGAGCGCGGGAAGCTCCCTGGTTAACATTGCTGCGCCGCGTCAACATATGGGGCCGATCCTTCAGTGGACATCTCGGAGATGTCTGAGCTTTCTTAAACTACTTCTCTCTCTCTCTCCCTGACATGTCTGGCCGTAACGAAAGCCTTCTGCGCTGTGCACATGAATCTGGCGTTCGTCCTGATCCGAACTGCTATCTTCAAGGCAAATCACGAGGCTGTCTGCGAGCTCCTGTGACGACAGCACTGACGTTTCTTCCGCCTTCAATAGCCGCATCATTATTGACATGGTGCATTTACGGCTTCGTAGATGCGAGTTAGCCCCACACGCGCACAGAAACATCACTAATAACGCACATGCACGCAGTATCACTCGGCGATGTCCTCATCTGAAATGCATGCTCGCGCTCCTCACTTCACCTCGTTCACCTGCCGGCAGCCACAATATTGGCTGGTTTGTGTCCCGTGATCTGTTCTCTCAGATCGCGCCACGCTCTCACTTCGAATTCAGAACGGTCGGGAGCGCTTCGAGTGAGAGGCCGACGCTCTGAAAAAGCCAACCGAAGGTAGTCCGAGTGCTCCCATTTTACCAATCTAAGGCGCAGCCATCTTTCAGAGCGCTCTCGAGCACTCGAAAACGCCCAAACGAATACGTCAAAAGTCATCTGTGAGCGCGAGCGTATGTTCGTTGTTTTAGGGCCTGGCATTTTCTTTTCAGTCTACAGAGATAGAGCCGTTGCTTCTTAGAAGTATACACATCCTCTATGAAAGGTGATTTGGTAACAGTTTATTGAGTTTCTTACGATGGCATCGGAATTGTGTATGACCTGGCGGTAAGTTGTTTTAATGAACAACCCCGTGAACAAACTTTAGATTTTTTGCAGCTGCGCAGGCTCTCGTGTTGGCTTACGGACGCGTAGTTCTTACTTGGCTTGTTCTTAGACACGGCAATTATAGCGTAGTAGAAATTATATTACTGTACTTGCAGTACTCATTGCAGGATAGTTTTAAGTAGCTAGTGTTACACGTACAGAGATCGCGTTGCTTACCGAACGGCAAACGTTTTCACCAAGACGAGAATTGAGGCCACAGATTAGAAGTTGTTGTGAACTGCGCCTGCTTAGGCTAAAGCATTCAACTACTGAACTGTTCTAGAAGCGTACTACAACATTGGAAAGGTGAGACATTGTGGGATACTTGTGTTCGGGGATACATTATATGGGGCAATACTTAGGTATCGAATGGTATAAACGAAACATATGGTACACGCAAAAGAAAGTCTAAGAATAGAATAATTTAAATCGTAACAGTTGCGAAACAATGTAAAGGAACGTGCAAGCGCAAACCCTTTGTGCTAGCGGGCGACTTCAATGTACATATACGTACCTTCGGATCTAACGTTGTTGTCGACTCTTTTTGTCACTTCTTCACTGAGTTTACATTGCATGGTGTAACGCTAGGGAGACATATGTGATACAGAAAAATGTCTAACAGTTCACTAATATCAACCATAGCTGTAACGGTAAAAATATAGGGCACCCTACAAGCAAACATTATTTATATTTGTCAGTGGCTTCAATGTAGACATTATTGACCTTAGGACCAACCTTCACCCACTGCATGCATGCAATGATGCATGCAATGATGCAATTGTACAAGACGCTTTTTCTTGGCTATTTGCGCTACAGTTTGCCTGTGTTGACCAACACCTGTAGAACCAACATTCGGAATCTCGAAAGCATCCAGGCCATGGCTCTGCGAGTTTGTCTGGGGCTACCGCGACGTTCATCATCAGCTGAGACAATCGAGATCGCTAATGACTACCCGCTGAAGACGCATATCATGATGGAAGTGCTCAGAGCACACGTAAGGCATCTTACTCGTGCCCCTGCCCATCATCTAGCTTCACTGCCAGAAGCCCGACCACGTGCCTCATTCTGCCAGACAGTCTTGTCATATCGCACACACATTCCTGCGGGATATACAACTCCATCGAGGATTTCAACTCCCCCATGGAGTATGACCTGTGCACATGTTGAACTCACGGTTCCAGGCATAGGGTCAAAAGCCCGGCTCTCGTCTCCAGCGCTAAAGCAGCTTTCTCTTCTCTTGTTATATGAGAAATACAGTGACCATACTCATCTGTATACTGACGCTTCAACTAAAGTGAATGGGTCTGCAGGGTCGGTGATCTTTCCTGCAACAGCGACAACGGTGAAGTTTCGTTTATCCCACCAGGCATCATCGACAGCTGCGGAACTTGCTGCTCTACGTAGCGCAATTGAAGTCATTAAACACCAAGAAGCCAAGAAATGGAGCGTGTTCACGGACTCTAAGGCAGCACTACAGTGTTTGACATTCGCCTTACGCCGGGGACCTCATGAACAACTAGTGCTGGAAATTAGAGAGCTGCTTCACCACCTCTTCGACGAAGGACATAGAATCACGTTTCAGTGGATTCCAAGTCACTGCGGCATATTGGGCAACGAACATGCCGATGCAGCTGCCCGATCAGCACACGAAAATGGTGAAGAAAAATCTATACCATTTTCAAGGACTGATGCTGCAATGACCATCCGAAAAATCGCTAATGCAGAATTAAAATCCCTGTGGAACACCGAGTGCTTACGGCACACGCGACTGCGCAGACTGGACACGTCTCGTCGACTCCGGCCTCCGTCTGGACTCTCCCGACTCGAGACAACGGTGCTTTGCCGACTATGGCTTGGTGTCGCCTTCACCAAAGCTTTCGCCTACCGAATCGGCATGGAAGACAGTGCTGCTTGCGGTCATTGCGGCAGCGATGAAACTATAGAGCACGTTCTCTGTCACTGCCCTCATTACAGCGTGCAAAGACGGCAACTAGCTGCTGCGTTAGCTCGCCTTGACGACAGACCTTTGTCTGAACAATCAGTGCTGGAAAGACGACATGATTTGCGTGCTCACAGAAAATCAGTGAAGGCCCTACTGAACTTTTTGCGTGGCAGCGGCCTATTGTATAGACTGTAGCACCCCAGCTCCCCCCCCCCCTTTTTTTTTCGCGCGCGTCTATTTCCCTCTTCGCTTTCTTTCCAATCTTTCTTCCCCATTCCCCCTTCCCCTAGTGCAGAGTAGCAAACCGGATGCTCCATTATCTGGTTAACCTCCTTGCCTTTCCCTCATTTTATTCTCTCTCTCTTCACCCACTCGTAATAATTCACTTCTTAGAGATGTGTGAGTTTTTAACTGATCCTATGACAGTGTCACGTTTGACAAAAGTATTGCAGACCGCAAGAAAAATAGCAATTATATGCACAGTATCGGCTGACTTTCATGTAAAAGGTCAAAGAAAAAAAATGGCCCGAATCTACATGTTACACTGTAAATGTCGTCGAAAGACGACACTCTTGCGTTAGGAGAGAGTGAACAAAACGTTTATTTGATCTTCTGCACAAGAAAATCGGTGAATGGTATTCTAAACGCGCTGCGTTAGAGTGCCTCGAGCATGTAACGGAGGCAAACAAGCGCATCTAGGTACGTTAAACAAGAGTGCCATCTGGCAATTATCTTTGAAAACGAAGCCATGCGCGACCGCGGAGAAAGATGTGAGCCGGTCACGGAGGTGATAATATGTAGAATGCAAAGCGACGACAGGTGCCACCACCGTGCCGTCGAAGCAAAGCGTTGGAAACACCTTCTTGAGCATCGCGTTGCACCCTCATCGCAGCGCGTTATACGCTACAGTCCTTAGAGTTACTTGTGTGTGCTTCTTCTAGTATAAAGGCAGACATACAAAACATAGACATGTTATTATGGCACCTAAGATATGCGCAATATTTGCTTTTTAACTGACAATTACCTCAGATATGCGCAATATTTGCTTTTTTTAACTGACAATCGCACAAAGATGAACGCTAAACCTTGAAAATATTGGTGGGCACCGTGGATGGGGTTGGCCGCTAGGTGCCGTTTGAGGAATCATTAGGGTGGACGAACAGGCAAATGTACAGACAGACAGACAAACAGGTAGACAGACCGACAGAGAGACAGACAGACAGACAGACAGACAGACAGACAGACAGACAGACAGACAGACAGACAGACAGACAGACAGACAGACAGACAGACAGACACAGACAGACAGACAGACAGACAGACAGACAGACAGACAGACAGACCAAAAATTTTCCGTCCAAGGTCCCCAAGAAACACTACAGTCTTCAAAAAAACGCTATACAAGACCCTGTGAGCATAAAAGAAGTTTTTAACGCACATAAAACCCTCTGCCACATCCGATGCTAAGAAGAAACAAAGGCACAAACTACAGGCGCCTTCAAAGCCAAACGTTCACCCACGGCGTACTATTGCCCCATATGAGGCCTACATTGCATAGCTACATCTGAACTCACCGCAATGACTCTCTGGTGCCCCTCCTACTGATGCAATGTAAGCCTCCCAAGCTCTAAGCAGTAGCGACAGTTTGTGCACCCCAACCTCCTCAGTGAAGCGTGGGAAGCTGCGATCTCCCAGCCAGACCTGGTCGAGCAGAGTCAACTCTTCATTCGATCACGCTGGGCGGACCAGCCTAGAGGGTTTAGCTTCACACAATACAACTTTTCTCTTTTGTTTTCCTTGCCCTTACCTGGTGCCCGCTTCTATACGCATGTCTCAGCAGATTGTTCATGCAGCTTGCACAATGCAAAAATATGAGAGAGAGAGAGAGAGAGAATAAGGTTGAGTGAAAGACAGGGTGGTTCAACCGATGACAATTTTCAGTTTGTTACTCTGCAATGCAAAAAGGGAAATGAGATAGAAAGATAAGCAAGGAAAAAAAGAACGGTAAAGAAAGAGAATGCGCGCACAAACAAGCACGTTAGCGTCACGTCATTTTGCGAATCCTGTTTGATCACAGCTACTCAGCTGCTTGGAATGTGGAATGTTTCGGTTTTACAAGAGTGACTGCTCCAAAATCGGCCGGTCATTGAGCCGTTCTAAAGTTTGCCAAAAGGTGTTGTCCTCGGAGGCTACGATGATGACAGTCACAACGGACGTGGGGGGATGGTTTTCTCGCTGCCACGGTGACCACGCTCAGCACTGTCAGCCATTCCTATTTGGTAAGCAAAACTGTTGCAAATGACACTTCAAGCTACAAGTGGCAGAGACATGATACATGAGAAATACCTTTACGGTCTACGTAAAAGATTACTACCACCTTCTGCCTTCATTTGTACTCTGGCGAATTCTCTTGCTAGATCCGATTGGCTGGTGGTAGTGGTGGTAAACTTTGTATTTTGAAATAAAATAGAGAATTCCTGTACAGCCTCTAGTGGCAAGTCCCTAGTCAAGAACGCCATTGTAGATTACCGCTGCCCTGGCGTTCGCCACCAAGAAGCGTTGCGCATGCAAAATAGAGCAGCCTCTATTGGGCGGAGTACCAAGCAGGTACTCCGCCCAAGCCTCTATAGATGGATTGTGGAAGCGGGATGAGAAATGGAGTGAGTGGCAGGACACGAAGACACAACGTTAAATGTGTCGGCTAACACTTGACAAGTTAGACACGTGCCAGAGATTTCCGGTATGAGTGCTGGGCGACCGCTCAACAAAGAAAGTGTTATTCTGAGGGAGCCGTAGCAGTCGTTCGTCTGCTTTCGCCAGACCGCGTGCGGGGCCAGAGTAAAGTCAGCGCGAACTGCGCCGACTTTATTCGCGCGAATCTATATTATCATGATAGCGTGTCAGACTGGAGTTCCCAGAATACGGCTCAGGACACGGAAGGGCAGCGGACCAAACACTGCTCCTATTATCTTAACAGACCCGCGCTTAGCCTGCTCTCAATGCATCCTGGGTTCCATCACCCCATTGGCTGCTCATCGTTTTAAGCCGCTTCCTGGCGCTGTATGCCTCACTCCGTAGAACCAGTATGGACTCCAGTCCACACAGTTATTCCTGGCAATGAAGCGGAAAATGCTGCTGCCCGAAATTCGGGGGTAACGCTTCGGTCATAGAAACTAGCGTATATACCGGGGTTGTCTCTTTTTACACCTAAAAGAATTAGAGACTCTTAAGCTTCTCCTTTAAGAGTGGAACTCGATAGCGAAATCCGGCCCCTAGTACACTCTTGAAACGCTAAGTACATACAAGTTTTTGATCTAAAGCAAGAGTCACAAGACCTCCAAGATACACGCCAAGCGCTTGCCATCTCGAAGGCCATAAGAAGTCTCACAATTCCTCACAGATGGCAGCACATTTTGTAGCGTTTGTTGTTTGCTTGATCAACGTCTCTGGAAAGGCATGATATGCTTTCCGCTAGATGGACATAGTTGCCCATTTTCCTGTGTTTTTTTAGCGGTGATGACTGCACTATCCCGGCCTTTATTGGCGCAGTTTGATGGCCTCTCAAATGCGCCTACAAATCGCCGAATGAGCTTGTTTTCATCGTGATACCTGTCAAAGAAAATGCATTTGGAGACTCCGTTTGCGACGTAGTATTTATTGAGTGTTCTTTTTTTCCGAAGCAGTTGCAAGTAACATCGTGGATTTGTGGTAGGACAGCTGCTTGGCATGCCAATGGCCCGGGTTCAATGCTCACTGGGACCGAAAGTTTTATTCTTTATTTTATTTGCTTCTTTCTTTATTTTGCGCTCACGAACGATTTTTTGCCCACAACCAACGGTGCCCGACGCCGACGGCGGAATTTCGGCGACCCGAGCTCTCTAACCCCATCACGGTAAAACAGAGAACCGGCGAAGACTGATTTTGCTCATTTAGACGAGGTCAACGGAAATCCCCTGAGACACTAGGGCTTCCACTGCGTTCTGAATGAGTGTCCTGCCCTCTACTGCGTCCTGATAGAGCTATTTGAGCTCGTAATTTACGATAAAGTTAATAAGTACAGTATTAGCTGATCCATTTCTAAGAACAACCATGAAGAAAAACTGATTAATTGGCTGCCGTAAAAGAACCCGGCCTCCTTAGCCCGCCTTATCGAACCTACCCAATGCAAGTCGCTCCTAGTGCAGTGCACTCGTTCAGACATCAAGACAGAAATAGTGAAAACCTTGTGCAGCTTCTGGATGTTCTACTAAGAACAATTTAATACTTGCATTACATAACACAATTTGCTTATACAGAACACGTTGCAAACCCCAGCTCTCACAATAATTTATATATTGGCCTCTTCTCGCTTCTCCGTACTCTCCCATGCCTTTTCAGTCTTCCTTATTTTATATTGTTCGTTTTCACGATAAGCATCAAGTGGGGCGTACACTGCCACTTCGGGGTTCACTGCGTAATACACCTTCGAAAAAAAAGCTGGGCTTCTGCTCCCTTAAATTCTTCACCGAAAGGCCCTACAATTAAAAAAAGGGTGTTTTTCTTAACATTTTAGCGCCGCCACGGTGATCTAGTGGCTAAGGTACTCGGCTGTCGACCCGCGGGTTGCGGGATCAAATCCTGGCTGCGGCGGCTGCACTTTCGATGGAGGCGGGAATGTTGCAGATCTGTGTTCTCAGATTTAGGTGCACGTTAAAGAGCCCCAGGTGATCGAAATTTCCGGGGCCCTAAACTACGGCTTTCTCATATCTCATATTTATATGGTGGTATTGGGACGTTAAACCCCACATATCAATCAATCAATCAATCATTCTTAACTTTTATTACGTGTAAGACTGACATGTATCGCGCTCTCGTTAGAAAATAACACTGACTCTCATTCTGGTAAATCGTGACCCCGCAAGTATCTAAAAGAGAGTCAGCATGCATATCTAAAGGGAGTGCAACCCAGGTCACTTTCACATGTGTTAAGAGAGAGTCAGAGTTTTTAGAGTGTATGAAGACGTCGTGTTAGGTGATTCATTACGTTAAGAGTCTATGTCATATCTCTCGGTAAAAGAGAGACACTTAAGCAGGCGTCTAACAAGCAAATCATCAAAACATCTCATTCATGCAAAAGGCTCGGTCATAGTTATTTATTCCCATTAGGCAGAGACGTACTAATGACACCATTATTCTTACAGACCAGTAGGCCGTGTCGTCACAGAACTGCTACACAAAATTGTGAATCCTGCTATGGTGAGAACTTCTCTACTTCGCAAAATTACTGTGATTATGACGTAGTGCACCTCACAAGTTTACTTGTGGTTTTCGCCCTCACACAGGGCTACATGAGGACCGCTTTTCCGTTTCATGCTTTTGCTGCGCTGAGTGTTCAGCAGAGGCCCTGCGCTTTTGGAAGACTTGCGCGACCAGCTTGCGTTAATCACTCTTTTAAATACAAGCGAGCGTAATATAATGCCGTAAGAGTACAAATGAGTGACGTAAGTAATGAGTATGACTAATACTCTGAGATGTCCTGTGTACAACTTTCATTTCTCACATTTGCTGCATTTTGGCGAATGTTTCTGCTTTTTTTTGCTCGTGATTTCGTAATCCTAAATAAATTCTCGATGTAAAAAAAGGTATGTGGTTGTGCAAGGCCACTCAGGTGGGCTCCGTGAATATCATGCGGCTTTCTGAAATGAATACAGATCCACTTTTGCTTGCACATATGTGTGCTTAGGACAACGATGTGTTTACACAAGGCGCAGTGGGCATGACTATTTCATAGTCTCACGATAAAAGCAAGAAGGTTTCGTATCCACGAAGAAATCTGGGGGAGCAGTAAAGCACTGCCGAGACACGCACGGCAGTGTTGATGTCGCGCCTCACGTGACCCGAATACTAAGGGGTAGCGGCCAAACAATTGATGATGAACGTCGAAGGCTTTTGTTGCGAGGACAGAAATCGGAATCCCGAGCACGTTACGCACGCTGGCCTCGACAGCGCAGAAGCAGCGTGGATCCATTCTGAGCACGCGCGGCACCGGACTATATTACATGCCCACTTTGACACCCTAGCTTGCCACTGGCTTTGCCCGTTGCTGTGTACAAAGCGTCGACGCCCAGAGATTCCAACGCATTCCCGACCAACGTGCATTCATATGACGAATCTTGTTCAACGCGGCTTTCTCGGATCATGTTCACCTTCCGACATGAACGAACGCTCAGATCATCGAGAAGCTGTTTCGTCGGAGCGATGTCAAGGACGAGCAAAAAAGAGTCATGCGTAAACAGTTCTCTGATTTCTGGTGTTGTTTTGACGGTGACGAAGGCGTGAAAAGTAAAAGAAACTTTGAGAGCAAGCACTCACATGGTAGGGAGCAAGCAGACGCCCGAAAAATTAAAAAAAGTTACAGCATATCCATGAAGTGAATGTTCATGAGTGGAGCGAAGCTTCGAATGGTTTTATGGGCAAACCGTGAATAATCCACTTGCTGCGTCTGTCTGTCTGTCTGTCTGTCTATCTGCCTGCCTGCCTGCCTGCCTGTCTGTCTGTCTGGCTGTCTGTCTGTCTGTCTGTCTGTCTGTCTGCCGGCTTTCCTGCCTCCTGTCTGTCTGTCTGTCTGTCTGTCTGTCTGTTTGTCTGTCTGTCTGTCTGTCTGTCTGTCTGTCTGTCTGTCTGTTTGTCTGTCTGTCTCTCTGTCTGTCTGTATGACCCTCCGTCCATCGTCTGTACATGTGTCTGTGTGTCTGTATGTATGTCTGTCTGTGTGTCTGTATATATGTCCATCCGTGCGTTTGTCCGTCTGTGAATCCTTCCACCTGTTGGTCTGTCCGTTTGTCCGTCTGTCTGTCGTCTGTCTGTCAATCGGTCTTTCTGTCCGTCTGTCTGTATGGCTGTCCGTACGTCCCTCTAGTGAACACTCCAAGTGCCGCCATCTCGCATCTTTTTGTCATATATTTATCAAATACAAGTACCGCCATTCTGGGGACATTTCAAAAGCTAAACGAGAGGTGGCTACTGCACACAGGACACGCACAACCCATCCCTTAGGGACTTTGCGTCTACAAAAACGCCGCCATATCAACAAAGGGAATGATGTTAGACGAGCTTGCTCGGATGTAATCAGGTAACCCGCGAATCATCCGTACACCTCTCCTGCCATCATATCTACATCTGACAACATACTTATATGTATAATACATACGCATTGTTAATTTACATTTGGATGCACTATATACATTTTGATGAAGCATAATAATTTTGTATACGCAAGAGAGGTTATTTTTTTTACGTTTGGATGCACTTTATACACTTAGATGAAGTATAAAAGTTTTGTATGTGCAAGAGATGTTAGCTTTGAAACGACAAGAAGGGCGTCACTCGAAGAGCCCTTGGACTCGTTTGCCTTTAAAGACGATTTCTTTATAATGCGTGCACTATATACAGTATATATCAACTGAAAACTACGGGTGACTTTGGTCATCCGTGGCCCGTGTGCCACAAAGTCCCACTACTCAACATCACAAAGTACAAGAAGAATGTTCCTTCATGAACTTGGGGAATAGTTTTGTCTTTAAAGATTATTACTTTATGATCACTAAGCTGTATTACCATGGTTAAAAATCATGGGATGAAGTGTAAAATTCGAGAAGGCAACATCGATACAGGTGCACCTGATGGTGTCGGCACATTTTCAGTCTTACAATAGGCATTGGAGACCATAGCGTGAAATCATGTGTAGGAGTATCTAATCGCTTTGCATGATCTCAACGTTCAGATATCTGACAAATACTGATGTATCGACGCATTGCCTTCTCGATGGCACGTCAATTGTGTCTTCATCAACAAATTCAGCATGCTGTTCGCCGACAACCTCGACATCATCAGATGCCGTTTCAGACAAATCACTCAGAGGCTCTATGAATCCTTTGGTGGACTGGACGTGATTATGAGCGGCGACTTGAGTCCCAGAAGACAACGGCGCGCTGCTGCTTTGGCTTTTGGGTTGTTTATATGGCCGACCGGTAACGACGCGTGTTCACTGCGTGATCTCTAGACAAAGAGAATAGATTTAGTTTTATTTATTTCACCTACATCGCCGTGAGGCATTACGTAGGGGAGGTACACATAATAATTTGGCTACATCTTCCTATATAATGTGAGAAACCAGCACTTACATCGCGCACATTTTATGTGGACTAACTATAGTGTTGATGGGGGGGGGGGGGTGTTCTATCAAGACTTCATTGACGTATTTCCGTAACAAAAATGATGTATGAAAACTACGTACGATCAGAAAGCAAACAAAAAGTTCCACCAACGGGAGTTGAATCCGCGACCTCTCGGTCCGCGACAACATTGCACGGTCACGCTACCCACTGCGTCATGGACTCCTGGTCTGGAGGGTTTAGAAATGCGTCTTTTATATTGAAGTATGTCATTTAAGTGGGCTGTTTGGGCCACTAACATACACAGCAGGCGAAATCGAATTTCTTCATTGCGGCAACTTCAAGACAAACTAATTGTTTATATAACTGTTGTGGCCTCTTGAAGTGGTACTTCAGGTGATTTAGTGCTGCTCGCAACACTTCCCCTTGGTGGAAAATGTGCCTGTAAATGTTACCGCACTGCACGCATAAGTTGAGGTAAAACACCGAAAGCCCTTAGCAGTCATCGCTAGATACGGCAGCGTTGCTTCGCCCGTGTGATTCATGTGAACATCGTGTTCCGTATCGTGAAGTGCATTGTTGGGCGTGCATCGGATCACATTAAAGTTTGCGGACACACAGCTTTTCCGACAGGGATGGCGTGAGACTGCGGACGCTGTATGAAAAGTGGGGACAGTCCCACGAAATCCGGGATGGTTAGTAACCTTAGTCACTAAGCGACTACGTGAGTGCGTTCACAATAAACGGTGCGAAAGCTGTCAAACATCAAGATACGTTACGCAAGCTCTCTTAATAATGAACAGAAAACATTGATCAACTTCTGTTATCACAAGTGTCACTTTCGCAATGCATCATTTTCTGTGACAGAAGAATCTATGACGCTTTTTTTTCTCTTTTACTATTGGTGAATCGATTAGGTTGGATGCGAATGTTGTGGATCTTTTCGCAGATGTATATATCATTGTTCACTATTAGAGGTATGCTTTCGAATGTTTTCGGTGAATGCGTAGGCACAGCTCCACGACTTCACGACTGCACGGCTTCATTGTTCTGACTGTAAAGCTGCTGGATATTTTTGACCCCCCCTCCCCCAGTAATGACCATTTGTGCAATGTATAGAATAACGATATAAATACATAAGGTAGGTAAATAAATAAATAGATAAATAAATAAATTATTAATTTTAAAAACTTGGTTTAGTGTGCTGTTTAATGATAGGCATTGACCGACTACTGGCAATGAGCATGTGCCTTCTAACTCTGGGGTGAAGCCTAACCAACTTAAAGAAGCTCACCGGTGCTACTGAACAAAATAAAGATAGGCAAATGATTTTTACTCCATGCGCTGCTCCTCTGTGTCCATTGAGTTCACCCTATGCCATCATGTGTGCCGTCATTGCACTTCACTGCAAAAAAGGCGGTTACCGTCGTACGCCGCGAATATATCTCTTCACTTTTATGTTCCACAATATCATCCGCGAACGAGCGCTGAAGAGGCATAAAATGATCATGTATGTCTTCACGAAAGGGCTAGTCGAGATACACTTCTAGTACTCTGATCAAATAACAAAAAAACCTACAGAAATTAGTGCGCTGCACTTGCTATAGTTGACTGTAGTACTGATAACGCACACTTCGGAGATCCGTCTCTTCGTGTCAGTTACACTGCATTACGTGGGAGTAATCGCGCTCATCTAATTGTTAATGTAATCATACACATCGAACAGCTGTTGCGAAATGGCGCATGGCTGCGCGCAAGCAGCGTATTTTAGGCAGGAATGGACTGGGTTTTTACCGAATACGAAAGCAGCGTCTTTCTGCTCTGTTTGTGTGCCATTGAGCACCCGTGGTTACGCAATCCGCTGCATCGTATATGTGGATGAAGGAAACGACGCTGCACTGCTTGCATTTGCGAGACACTTACTTGTTTGTATATTATGCATGTGTGCCTTCTGCTTTCATTCTCAAACGATCATGCACTCGAAGGCCTTTAGCGCCGTGTCGGACGCTCGGGAAAGGCTTCGGCGTAGTTCTTATGAATGCATTCCATATCGGGAAACACTTTGTTGATCATTGAACCTTCCTACTAGCAGAGCAAGGCACATGAGGGAGGGGGACGGGGATAAACATGCCTATCGGAAAATAAGCACGAACATGTTATTTTTTATGAGTGATGATGAGGCTTGATATTCGACGCAAGTGCGTTGCGTAATGCTGTTTGCTTCTCCTATATATATTTACTGGGTACATTTCTACGCGGACTCAGTAGATGTCCAAAAAGTCTTTATAGAATGAGTAAACGAAAAAAGCGGAACTAATTAAAAGGGTCACTTTGGTTTGGCACTACGTCTACAACAAATACGCTTGTCGCATATGAAGTTACGTTCGAACAAAAAAAAAAACCATTGATAACTCTTTAACAGTACTATTATCCACTTGAGGGCACCTGGTAACATGTGAATGTAGTTGGGGGTCGCATTTTATCAGGCACTCACGTTTTTCTTTTCTACTTGGAGAAGTAAGATTATTGGAGGCAGAAAAAATGTATTCGTGACCTAATTTCAATAGTGATTCCCCAACAGAAGGTGGCAGGAGACAGAAGTGACAGCCATTGTGCCACTTAAGATCGGAAACTGAGAAGATTTGAATGAAGGCACATCACTGGAGATTGTGAAAAAAAGGACATCGCCTGAAATATGCAGCGGACCTTTTTTTCTGCACATGGGATGTGTGACACCCATCTTTATCTTTCTTAAAGGCCAAATCCGGCGATTTTCGGAGGTCGATGGACCTCAATAAAGTCGCTGGGTATGTTTCTTTGCACATTTTCTGTCATTTAAACCAATTTAGAGGTTTGCGAGATGCGCTGATTATTGGAAATTAGTTTTAAAGATTGCCTCAAAAAGCTCAGCTTGGTTGCCAAAATTATTGGCAACACTGTCTGTGTGCCATCTTGTTTGTCATGTCCACGGAAGTGACGCAGCCGATGGCATCGCTACTTTGGCCGCTATAGCGTTTATTGCGCTGCCCACCAGCAACGGCGCTGGTGTTTGGCATGGGTAAAGCACGGGAAAGCTTTCTTCCTTCCTCTGTGGTGTTCGACCGGTGCTCCGCTGGTCTCGCTTCCACAATTTTCAGAACACGGCCTCCTGTTCTTACCAAATAGTACGTCATACGCAGACAAGGCACCCAGTGAGGTATCGGTTGTGTATCTTTTCGCTTTCAAAAAATTATTTTTGAATTTCTTGACCATTTAGGCTATTGAGCTAGTGACAAGGGTCTCAGGAACATAGAAACCCCATTACCTTGACCTGGCAGGAAAATCGCCTGAGTTGACTTCTAAACTATAATGCTGTCTTCAAGAACAAGCGCTGCATAGCTTACCAGTTTATTATGCTATGCGCTGAACAAACAGCAGCAATTTATTTTTTTCATGTGCGCAAAATAGACAGATAAGTACCAAACAACTAAGCAAATCACGGCAAGAATGATGGGTTACTCTTGCGAAGGACCTTCATATTATTATTGCGAGTTCTATGTCTGTTCTTGTCAAATTCACAGTCTCCCAAAATTTATTGACTTCAGAACGACTATGCCGGAACGTGACATAGGTGTTAATAATGAAGACATGTGCACGTATCCATGGCAGAAAACTGCGCCGGACTTCAAGCACCCTGCAATATAGTCAGACATGTATAACTAATGTACGTTAGGGTAAGTTAGCTTCCCTGGTCACGTTATTTCTGTTTCATCTTTTGCAAAACAGCACGTCGGTAATATTTCAAAAGTGAGAAACTTTGCAGCAAAACATTTATGGTGCTTTACACGCCAAAAAAAAAACTGATATTATTTTCCTGGCATGCTAGCACTCCAATTTCGTTCGGATCACGCTTCCTTCACCAACCCCTAGATCAAAGCCCAGAGATGTTTTTTGGATTTGGCCCGCGTCTAAACAGAATTGAAGTGTACGGTAATCAGAGATGTGCCTTTCCACTAAATTACACATCGATTTGGAAGTAATGAAGCTGCCGAAACGGCGTTATGTGTGGTCATTTTACATGCACCCTTATTGCTATTCGTGGCACCGTATTTCTACACTTATCGTTCAGGTCGACGCTCCTGAAGTCGTCACAGTACGAGCGTCACGCGTCACCCTGTTGCGTTGGAGCGAATGAAGCGCGGCTGATGTA
>WOVY01004117.1:0-134808 GCA_013436015.1 Rhipicephalus annulatus
GCAACTATATATATATATATATATATATATATATATATATATATTGTTAATTTGCGTTTACTAGCCGGCAACGAGCGAGAATATATAATGGCGACAGTCACAGCCAAGCACGGGCTCCTCAGCGCGAGCGGCGTCCTTGTTGGGTAGCCCCACTAGAAGGTACTCAAGAGTTCGACCCATTTCAGCGTTCGGAGGCTTCGCTACAATTACCCCCGGGGTCGAAGAGGGGAGCCGCCTGGGACCTAACAGCTTGTTATTATGAGCGGGTCATAATAAGCCTTCAGGCGCTCCACGTTTACGATGTCTCGCCCACAGCGGCGCATGTCCGAAGATTGTTCAACGGGTTCGATCAGATAGTTTGACGGGTGGAGGTGCGCTCGATGACACGGTAGGGGCCTTCGTATTTGGGACGTAGCTTGGAAGAGAGGCCAGCTGCAGATGTCGGGATCGAGAGCCATACAAGCGCACCAGGAAGGAACGTGGGCTCAGAAGTGGTGGAGCCATCATGAATACTCTTCTGCCGCTCTTGCTCTTGCGTCGCAAAAGTCTTGGCAAGCTCGCGACACTCTTCAGCAAGCCTGGCTGTCTCGGCAATCGGTGTACACTCAGATGGATCCGGCGTGTACGGAGTATCGTGTCCATGGTGTGCGACGGGTGCCTTCCGTACAGCAAGTAGAAAGGTGAAAAACCAGTCGTGCTCTGAGGGGCGGTGTTGTAGGCGTAGGTGACGAAGGGCAGTATATTATCCCAATTAGTGTGGTTGGCAGCGACGTACATAGAAAGCATGTCGCCGAGGGTGCGATTAAAGCGTTCAGTGAGGCCATTCGTCTGTGGGTGTAAGCAGTAGTTTTGCGGTGGACAGAATGGCACTCCATCAGAATGGCTTCGACGACTTCCGACAAGAAGACATGGCCTCGATCGCTGAGAAGCTCTTGGGTTGGTCCGTGGCGAAGTATAAATCGATGCAGCAGGAAGGACGAAACATCGCGCGCAGTAGCCGCAGGGAGAGCGGCGGGTTTCGGCGTATCGCGTTAAATGATCAACGGCAACGATGGCCCAGCGGTTACCAGCCGACGTCAGAGGAAGTGGTCCATACAAATCGATACCTACGCGCCCAAAGGGACGGTCAGGGCAAGGTAACGGTTGCAGATCGGCGTGCGACATGTGGGGCTGACGGTTTACGGCGTTGGCAAGTGAGGCAAGAGCGAACGAACTGCTGCACATAGCGGTACATGCCGCGCCAAAAGTAGCGTTGTCGAATGCGATGGTAGGTCTTGAATACCCCAGAGTGCGCGCATTGTGGATCAGAATGGAAGGATTCACATATTTATGACCGCAGACTGCGGGGTATCACGAGTAACCACTGCCGGCCATCGGCGTCGTAATTGCGTCGGTGTAGAAGGCCGTCACGAATGGTGAAATGGTGAACTTGACGACACAAGGCACGCGTGGATGGCGTTGCGGATGGATCAGAGAGCATGTCGATGAGCATGCCGATCCAATTATCCTTTCGCTGTTCGGTAGCGATTATGTCAACGTCAATGGCAGAAACAGCAGCCGAGGATACTGAGCAGAGCACATCACCTTCAGGCAGAGGGGAGCGCGAGAGGGCGTCGGCGTCAGCATGCTGGCGTCCGTTGCGGTACAGCACGCGGATGTCGTAGTCTTGTAAGCGAAGAGCCCAATGGGCGAGATGGCCTGAGGGATCCTTCAATGATGAAAGCCAGCATAGTGCATGATGGTCGGTGACGACATCGAATGGGCGACCATACAAATAAGGTCGAAACTTTGTAAGAGCCCAGACGATCGCCAGGCACTCTTTCTCCGTGACGGTGTAGTTTTTCTCGGCTCTCGTGAGCGTACGGCTTCCATATGCTACGACATACACAGGGAATCCGGGTTTTCGCTGCGCCAGGACAGCGCCGAGGCCTACACCACTGGCGTCTGTGTGCACCTCCGTTGGGGCTGTAGGGTCGTAGTGGCGTAGAATGGGAGGCGACGTCAACAAATGGCGGAGCTTCGCGAACGCGTCGTCGCACTCGGATGACCATGAATTAAAGGGCCCGTTACTTCCAAGAAGCTTCGTCAGCGGTGATATGATCATGGCGAAATTTCGTATGAAGCGTCAGAAGTATGAGCACAGGCCCACAAAACTACGCAGTTCTTTGACAGATGCAGGTTTGGGGAATTTGGCCACGGCCTGAAGCTTGACAAGATCAGGAAGAATGCCGTCTTTGGACACGACGTACCCCAGTATGGTTAGTTGCCGTGCTGCAAAGCAGCACTTTTTCAGATTTAGTTGCAAGCCGGCATTGCTCACACTTGCGAAAACTTCTTTCAGACGTTGGAGATGCGTGGAGAAATCCGGAGCAAAGACAATGACATCGACGAGGTAACACAAGCACGTGTACCATTTAAAGTTGCGCAGAACGGTGTCCATCATGCGCTCAAAGGTCGCAGGTGCATTACATAGACCAAACGACATGACGTTGAACTCGTAAAAGCCGTCTGGCGTGATGAAGGCGGTCTTTGGTCGAGCGTCGTCAGCCATGGGTACTTGCCAGTACCCCGAGCGCAGATCGAGGGAAGAAAAAAATCGGCTCCATGAAGGCTGTCAATCGCGTCATCGATGCGTGGCAGTGGATAAACATCCTTGCGAGTGATCTTATTGAGCCGTCTTTAGTCCAAACAGAACCGCACAGAACCGTCTTTCTTCGCAACCAGAACAACAGGAGACGCCCATGGACTGTCCGAGGGCTGAATAACGTCGCGTCTGAGCATATCATCAACCTGCTCGTTAATTTCCGACGTTCAGCAGGTGACAAGCGGTAGGAACGTTGCCGTAATGGTGGACGGGCACCAGTGTCGATACGATGCGTAACAGCGGACGCACGACCGAGAGAACGTCGCCCGACATCGAAAGAAGAACGATATTCTCGCAACAGGTTCAGAAGCTGGGAACGCTGTACCGACGTGAGGTTGTCATCAATGTAAGGGCCAAATGCATCAGGAGATGATGAATCAGAAGTGGAAACAGCATTGATGGTACACGACCTGGGACCGCGCGTGTCATCGGGTACGTTCAGGACTTGTGCGTCGTCGACTGGTTCCACTCTGCCGAGACATACCCCTCGAAGCAAGGTAACAGCATACGGGGACGGGTTTGTTACAAAAATAGCAGTGTTGCCCTGGTTGACCTGCACGGTCGCGAAAGGTACTAGCAACCCTTTCCTGCTGCAAGCGCGGTCAGATGGCGAAACAAGTCCAATGGTGTCGGAGAGACGAGCGCAGTAGACAGACACAGCTGTCGTCGAGTATGGAGGCACTGTTGTATCGTCTTTCGTTAGAATCTTGCTCAGTGTCAGGGGACTGTCTTCTGGCGTCAATAGCGAGAAGGGTGAGAGCTCAATTTCGGCGGCGGCACAATGAATGACGGCGTCATGGCGGGAGAGAAAGTCCCATCCCAGGATGACGTCATGAGAGCATGCCTGAATGATGATGAACTGGGCGACATACAGAACGTCCTGGATGACAACGCGAGCTGTGCACCCTGCTGTAGGATGAATGCGGTGCAAACTTGCAGTACGCAGGGATAACCCAGCAAGTAGCGTCGTCACTTTTCGAAGTGAGCGGCAGAGTTTTTCGTCCATAACTGATACGGCAGCTCCAGTGTCAATAAGAGCCGATGCACAAACACCGTCCACAAACACGTCAATGACATTCGAGGGGCTGCTCTGAGGGCTTTCACATTGCGATAGCGTCGCAGTCCTTGCCTCGGGGACTGCGACGACTAGTTTTCCCGCTCATGAGCTGCCGCACTTGGCCGCATGGGGGACAGGAAACGACGTCGTGGAGACGGCGATCGTCGAGATGGACCTGGGCGAGATTGAGGTGGCATAGACGGTGGTTCTTCGCGATAAGGACGGCTGAGTTGGCCAGCAACAGGTGAAGAAATTGGAGCCGGCTGTACGCGGTGGCAATAACGGGCCACGTGACCGGCGTAACCGCACGCAAAACAGATGGGCCGGTTGTCGGGTGTGCGCCATCTGTTCACCGGGGTAGGTCTCACCCATGTCGCAAGGGCTGATGGACGGAACTGTGGCTGCATGGTGGACTGAAGCTGAGGCTGAGGGATTACGTCAACATACGTAGCGGGCACACCCGCTGCAAAGGACGGAGGTCAAGCGGCAGCTTCGGCGTAAGTCAGAGGGGCGGTTGCTGGAACGACTTGGGGCGGCCTGGCGACCACTTGCGCGTGACTCAGGGGCGCAGGAGCCGGAGGCTGTGGGGCGTGGTACGCAGGCATTACCTCCGCTATTTCCTGTTCAATCGCTCGACGAATGGGAGGGAGAAGGGTAGTAGGCGATTGTTGAACAGTTGGTTGGTGGGCGAAGGGCAGGAGCGAGAACTGACGCGCGATTTCCTCACGGATGAAGGACTTTAGGTCTGCCATCAACGCCACTTGGTCACAACTGGCCTCCAATCCAGCAAGCGTTGCAGCTCGTGGTGGGGAGCGTTGGGTCATCGAACGCTGCCGGCGGAGCTCCTCGTAGTTCTGGCACAGTGTGATGACCTCAGCCACTGTGCCGGGGTTTTTGGCGAGCAGCATCGTGAAGGCATCATTGTCAATGCCTTTCATGATGTTCCGGATCTTGTCAGACTCGGACATGGTGGAATTAGATTTGTTGGATAGGTCCAGGACGTCTTCAATATAGCTGGTGAATGACTCACCAGCCTCCTGAGCACGTTCACGCAAGCGCTGCTCGGCTTGCAGCTTGCGAACAGCAGGGCGGCCGAAGACGTTGATGATTGCGGTCTTGAAATCGGACCAGGTGGCAAAATCGGACGCGTGGTTGTTATACCACAAACTGGCAACACCCGTAAGGTAGAATACCAAGTTGGTCAGCTTGCCGTCCTCGTCCCATTTGTTGGGAACGCTCACGCGCTCGGAAATTGCGAGCCAGTCCTCCACGTCAGTGCCATCAGTGCCAGTGAAGATGGGTGGATCGCGGATTCTGGGGACACTGGGACAAGGGGGTGGCATTGTAGGAGGCAATTTGCTGAGAAGCGTCGTGGTACATAGTAGATGGCAGGGTACGTGATCGTAGCTCCAAAGGCATAGACAGGGATCTCAGCACTCTCCACCAAATTGTTAAGGCGTTTACTAGCCGGCAACGAGCGAGAATATATAATGGCGACAGTCACAGCCAAGCACGGGCTCTCAGCGCGAGCGGCGGCCTTGTTGGGTAGCCCCACTAGAAGGTACTCAAGAGTTCGACCCATTTCAGCGTTCGGAGGCTTCGCTACAATATATATATATATATATATATATATATATATATATATATATATATATATTATATATATATATAATATATATATATATATATTGGCACGAGCATGTAGTGGATTTCTGGTTCTGGTGGTTGCGTGGCTAGTGTCATCATTACTTGAGTGTGTCGAAGGATTTGGTGGGCAGAAAAGCTTTTAACATAACTATGAAAATACTAACACTAATTATGTTAACAAGCTAAACAGGCTTTTCTCTCATGCTGAAAAGATCAAATGTAGGCCTAATAACAGATGTCTGCCTATAAACAAGTCTGTCTGTTTTTTTCCTTATCACGCTTTCTACCTTCTCTTATTTCCCTTCTTTCTCTATTTCTCGCTTACTTTTTGTTTCATTTGTTTCTCTCTCTCTCTCTCTCTCTTAATTTTATATCTCTTTATTTGATTCTTCTCTCTTCTTGCTGATATTTTTATCATTTTTGGGTCTGTTTTTCGGTATTTTTCAGCTTTTCTTCCCTTAAGTTCTCTGTTTTCTTTCTTCCTATCGCTTTTTCTTTCTAACAAAACATGTACTCGCTAACTCAGTCATAATCGTAATGTTGCATCCCACACTAGACAACTTGCGTACGTGTTCTGAGGCCGAATAAAAATACGACGAAGAAGCGGGCAAGAAAAACACAAACATGTTTTTGATAGTTTTTGTTTGTTTGCTCTGCAGGAAATAGCGTCGTACTAAACAATTCCACTGCTAAAATTGGTTCGCCAAGCACGCCCCCGCTTAGCTTCGCTTGTCATTATTACAGGAAGGGCTCGTGAATAATATGGCTCCTATGTTGAACGGCTGAGCTTTTACTGCTGGCCGTTAGCCCATACGTCGCTAAAAAAAGAAACTAGATATCGCTTTGACAGGCATGTATCACTGCAAGCGCGTATGTTCGAAGCAGCTTCAACAGTAGCCATAACGGCATAGGAAAGGCCAATCGATAAGGTATGAATAAGTTATTGATAATTGATAATGGAATAATTGGAAGCGCAAACCAACAGGACAACAAGAGAAGAGACAAACAAGCGCAGTTTGTTTGTCTGCGCTTGTTTGTCTCTTCTCTTTTTGTCCCGTTGGTTTGCGCTTCCAATTATTCCATTATGAATTTGTACCAACTAGCCCTCCTGTCGACCCTACTGCAATTGATAATTGATTGAGAACCATATATACGAGAACCTCTTAGAGTGTGCTTATTATGACGAAAACACGGAGCCAAGGCCTAAAATGCAAATTATATAAGCAATTATTACCTGCACAGTATCCTATCAATATCAAATAAATAGTCTATTAATATTCAACACTTTCTAGAAAATGCTTGCATGATCTTGCCTGGCCTGAATACTTGGGCGAGACAAGATATAACCAATCTAGAACAAGTAAATAGCTAACTTGCAAGTTATTAGCTAGTAGAATCGACAAAAAATAAAAATAAAGATTTTTTCATTAATTTGGCCTCACCCTGGAAATGCAGGACCGATACATCATAAAAAAAATCTATAGTGAAGGAATAATTGACAATTTTTCATACATTCTAGAAAATGCCTGTTCGGGCTTACTCTAACCATGCGTAATATAATACAGCGAGGATATGGAAATTCATAGGAAGCAGGAGGCAAACAAGGCTGTGAGTGGGTAAACCATAGCATTGTTTTGTGCAGTGTAGTATAAAATAGCATATTACAAAGTAGTATAGTATTGTTTAGTATATAAATGGGTGGGAAAGAAAAGTGAGGCTTAACACGAAAGAAAACGAGGTGGGCAACACCCCCAACTTCATGGCTTCCTCCATTTTTGCAACACATATTTAGATATCGTTGTCTAGCGCCCTTCTCCTCGTGCGTGTTATTCATCGTCCTCGCGCTGACAATTCAAACATTCGTCGATTCGATCTCTTCCACCATTCTAGCTTAACTTTTCAAATTTAATTTGAAATGAACCTCTTGCTTTTCGGAGTTGTTTACTGCCAGATATATGCCAGACATTTTGAAAAAGGTGAGATTGACAGAGGCCACTTGATGAATTCGACTAACAAAAATTGGAGGTTCAAAAGGAATCTAACTCAAGCATTCTGCATTGAGATCAAGTCTTCTACCACAAACCACGGCAGGTCTCGACACCTGTTTGGAGAAAGACTATACACAGGCGTACGGCTGGTCAAATCTTAACTGTGGTTGCGGTTCTGGCTATCTTAATTGATAAATCTTAATTATGCAACTTTATAAAACAGGCTTCCCACAGGTTTCAGTTCATAGTGAAGCTCAGCGTCATCCGCTGCAGTAAACAACTGGTTATATAAATTATACGCGACTGTTCAATGCACGTGTGTTCACGTAAGATTTGTGCATATATCTAGCGTTATTTCGTTACATTTTGCTGAAGAAAACAATTATCTCACATTCGTCATTCATTCACATTTGCCATTCATTCACATGATTCGCCTAACGTCGATTGTCTTTGAAGGTGACAGGTGCAGAATTTTTATGATTAGTGGAACAGGCAATAAAGCACAGCGCATAGAGAAACGTGTAGCGCATTGCAAGAAAGACATTTATTGCAAAACTTACGATAGCAGTTGCTGAATAGGGAAATATTGGCACGTGGCGTTTAGGAATAAAAGCGAGAAAGTTCGAAAACGTAAACGTAATTAAGAGTTTTATACTTGGTGGTTCCAAGCATGAGCAATGCGTAATTAAGCACAATGAATACAGCTTGACATTTCAGTAAATATCACTTGAATCGCTCATATCTCCTCATTATTGTCTAATATTGAAACATCAGTGTATAATATTCCGAAAGGCCCCAGAGGAACACCTGTGACCTCATCAGGTTCAGTCTCATTCGTACTGCCTTTGAAGGGTCCTGCAGTGTCTTTGCTATCGGACGAAGGTGACGGAAACATGTAGTCGAAGTTCCAGGTTACAGTCACCACTACCACCAGTAAAAAGATTGTCATCACTGCGACTATAGGCTTCCTGTGTCCTGGTGCTACGGCAGACTTAAGACATTGCAGTAGATGCTGGCAGAGAAATTGCTGTCCCGCCGACTTCGTAGCGCTTTCGGAGGCGTCATGGTGGGAGGCGGCTATGGGCCCTTGTGGAGGATGCGCAACTGAAGCTGGAGCCGGTGCAGTCGATCCTGCTTTGCCCGGCCTCGGTGCCTCCGCATGATGTCCGACAGGTACCAAACGTTGAGGCTGACTTGGCCTTGAATGTGAATGATCTGTAGCGTGTTCATGCAAGTCGGCCTTTCGGATGTTATTGACCTTCATATCTTTCGCCGGCTCCGATGTAACTGCCACAGCTCACTTCATATTCATGAGTTTCGCCAGCTTTTTCCGTCGGAACTTTGCTAGAGTACTTCGACGTTCTAGGGAAAGATTCGAGGAAAAGCATAACATTCTGTATTCCCTCCAGAGTACCTGCTAACGCGGCTTGACTTGCGTCCGAATAGACGCTCGAGTCAAGGTGAAGAAACGTTTCTTCTGGTAAGCTACTCTCAGGGCGTCTGCATTCCGCGGACTGCTGGAATTTATCTGCACTGTGCTGGAATGTCTTGGGTTCTTTGATCTGACGGGTGACACGCTCCCCCGAAGCTTTCTGGCATTGGTTGTCATTAGGTCGATGGAAAAGATTCAGCGCTTTGGTGCTGATGGGACTAGCTACAGAGCTTGAAGCGCTGCGACGTGGGTCTGAAGGAACAGTAGTGGACGATTGTGGATGGTAATCGCTGCTTTTCCTTTGGTAGTTGGGACATGGTTGCTGAATCGAGTGTTGACCACTTGAACCTTCCGGTAGAATTCAGCACAGACTTTTCGCTTTCGTGTTTTTCGTGCGAGCCGAGAACATTGCGGTCTATTAAAATGCTGGACTTCTGTTCGCTTTCGGAAGTCGCTGAACTACCATCCAAGTCTGAAGGCGGATCACTTCTGCCTGCTGCACTGGAGCTAAGCGTAAATGTGGGAGATGGTCCTAAATTTTTATATACGATGGAAACCCCACAGGAGGCATCTCCAAAGATTGAGTTTTCCTGATTATCCGGGACTGTGATGCTTGGCTCATCCGTGACATTACTTTCTTTCACCTTTTCACGTGGGGTCACATCTGTCTTGAAGTAGCTCTCTAGGACAGGGAAGAAGTCATTCCAGATAGTGCTTACAACAGAGTGAAGCTCCTCCAAATATCCTGCGTCTTGCGTTGAATTCACGTCAGATGAGCGACACTGTGGTGCTGTGAGCTGCTTGCCGTTCATTGTCTTTTATAACTCTGAAAACTTTCCACAACGTGTACACCTGGCAGTTCAATCGTTCATGCAAATCATAAGTTCCTTGACAGCCAACAAAATATTGCTAGTGCGAGGGCACCAAATGACATATATTTTTAATTGGTAGTCTTTGGAAAGTTCTCCTGGTGCCGATCTTTATGAGCGCTGTGTCAAGTTTTACATCCTCGCGGAATGATCACGCTAAATGTTACCTTGTACCTCGCCGTCCGTATCAGAAGAACGTAGCGGTCTCGTGAGCTTCCTATATCA
Organism: Rhipicephalus annulatus; assembly: GCA_013436015.1. NCBI lineage: Eukaryota > Metazoa > Arthropoda > Arachnida > Ixodida > Ixodidae > Rhipicephalus > Rhipicephalus annulatus. The sequence continues at coordinate 9,863 of WOVY01004117.1, forward strand.
GCAGCGACCAAGTGGAAGGGTTCACCTGCAACGAATAATGACCGCGATATGCTTACAGGCGCTTAGAAAAAAAGAGCACTCAGAACGAACGAAACGTACCATAACACGTTTCCTGGTGCACCAGTCGGTGCTTGTGACCGTTGTTGTTGTTGTTGTTGTTGTTCACCTATTGTTAGTGGCGCATACCCACTGTGGGGGATTGGCCAAGAATTGAGTGGCTTTAAAATTTACTGTTCAGATTTAGAATGATGGAGGTATAGCAGAAAGGCTACCGATAGCCTATAGGCAAGTGTGGTGCTTAATGTAATGCATACAAATATTCACATAAACAAATTTGTTCTTAGAATAGACCAATAATCTGATTTTATACGTATATAATTATGTGGACATGTTAAGATAATGAAACTGGTTAATTAGTCAACTTATTAGGTTCATCAATATAGTCCCGGACGGCCGCGCATACTGTGCCATTAGAGAAACCAGAAATGGAAGCTCCAAAAGACAAAATGACAGGCAGAGATAAGTCCATACCAATGCCACGCAAAGGTATTTCTAATAGGGTTTTTCGTAATGTGTTAAACCGCCTGCAGGTCAAAAAGAAATGATCTATTGTTTCCAGTTCATCACAGAATGCGCACAGTGGCGAAGGTGCCTGAGCAGACCGTTGCCATCGCATTCTTCTATCTGAATCATGACCCATACCCACAATTCGGTACTCTCTCTTAATCGTGCGTCTATGTGAAAAGCCAGAAGCAGAGTGATAGGTTGGTAACCCACTTATCACCCGGAATTCCTTCTCTGAAACTGCGACGAGGACAAAAACACATTATAAAAATGTAGGGGTCTCTTATGCAGCCACCTGAAGATACCAAAAGGCAAGTGCCACGCGTTAAATCCCCTTCTATATCGCCTTCTTTATGAGCGTTGGTGCAGCGCTTTCGCGAGGACGAAGTGGAGGAAGTTAAAGTAACGCCATGCGGGTCACGTGATAATCAGTCAGCGACCACCATTCTGTGCTTTTATTATTCACACAGATAAAAAGGTGTAAGGAACTAAAAATACTTTACAAAGAAAAACTATTTTTTCTCTCTAAGTAAATTGTTGTGTCACGATACCAGAAGCACGGCTTTCGTCACTAGGAGACACTTGGTACGCAAGAACGAAGTGGGCCCTGATAGCGCTATCGCATTCTACTTTTGACAACGAAGCTTGGGTGCACATGTCCTCCTAGATTTCGTTTATGTGTTCGAAAGACTCTTTAATTCATTAAGGCTAAAAATAGTCGTGAAGAGTTCCAGCGAGGCCGATGTATTGCGCTAATTTGCAGCATAAAGAACCGAAAACAGAAGAACCAGGTGGAAACTCGCGTTAAAGTTCTACAGGAACGCGAAAAAAAAACATAACACAGGTCGGGAAAATATTCACGTATGAACTTAAAGAATCATGTGCCATGCACTCTATTAAATTGCAAATATTATTCGAGTAGTTTTCGAGGTACGAAGTGAAATCAACTACATATATCCAAGTTTGAAAATATTTGGCAGGACGCACGAAGAAGTTAAAGCGGACAGTTAATCGGACATAACGAATTGCCGTACTTAACGCCCGCAAGAATAAGAAATGACTATATTGTCACTTTATTTCTAAATGTATAATAATAAAAAATTTTTAGAACCCACGTACAGTGGGAATCAATGATATGCGAAGCACGAATGAGGAAGGTGGATAGGTCACTTTAAAATCAGGTCAAAGCGCTTTACTCTCCAGCCGGCAGCACTATTCACTGCCGGTGCTATTCATATTCGTTTTAGAAACCCTACAGGGGGAATGTAGTGAGTTGATAGACACCAGCGATAGCTGGCGAGGTTTTCAAACCCGTTTGACGGGATGGTAAATGTCACCACCTCTACTTGATCACGTGGCAACTAATTGTGTACTAATAAAAGCATTTGCGGAACCCACGTACAGTGGAAATCCATGATATGCGAAGCACGAATGAGGAAGGTTGATAGGTCAGTTTAAAATCAGGACAAAGTTACGAGAAGGAGGTAAGTTATGCCGCACATGACTTACATGTTACGATTCTCATGTTTGGATGTGTCATTTACCTTCGTCATCTATTCACGTCACCTGATACCAACTTTGTTATATATGAAGCTAGTGAAACGGCTGCGACAAAGCTATGAGCGTAGCATGTAGTCATGTTTTACATGAAATGCATAATATGATTATCAGGTTTGCACGTGTCATTTACCTTCGTCGTCTGTTCACTTCTCGTGATACGGAATTCGGTACTTGTGGAGCTAACGAAACGGCGGCGAGTGCGTCATGAAGGGCCCAATATAATCCGACGCAACGTAGACGCGCACGCAGGCTGGGCGCTGCGACGCCACGATAGCGAAACGTCACTGGCGCGACCAGTGTGCGTCGGTGCAGCCTGGTGGCAAATGACGTGATATAATTGGCGTGACGAAGGGATGCCACGTGCTCTCAAACACGCATGCGTCAAAGCAAGGCAGCGCCGCTTGCGAGTATATGCCAGGCAGATCCACAATGGAGGTCAGAGGGCAGATTCACTAAGCTCTACTAGGGGGATATCACACCTGGCGTTGCTTTGCCGGCGTGACGCAATGAAACGAATGCCAGCACGCACGCGCACCGGGTCACGTCGAAATGTATAGGCACCTTGAATGTGGCATTTATTCATGTTCTTACATGATGCGCATCTCATGATTATCAAGTTTGCACCAGTCACATACCTTCGTCATCCACACATGTGATGTAATAACAAATTTTGCATATGTAAAGCTAGCGAATCGGTCACGAATGCATCACCAGTGTGGGATGTAGTCATGTTGTTGCATGACACGCATGTTATGATCATCATGTTTAAACGTGTCATTTACCAATGTTTTCCGTTCGCGTCACGTAATGCAGAATTTGGTACTTGTGAAGCTAGCAAAACGGCCGCGAGCGCATCATGAGCGTAGCATGTAGCCATGTTTCACATGACACGCATCTCATGATTACCAAGTTTGTACCAGTCACATACCTTCGTCATCCACTCACGTTCCGTTATAACGAATTTAGGACATGTGAAGCTAGCAAATTGGCCGCGAGCACATCATGAGTATGACATGTAGTAATGTTGTTACATGACACGCATGGCAAGGTTTTCATTTTAGGGTCTGTCGCTTGTGTTCGTTATGCCGTCATGTCATACCAAACCAGTTTCATAACATGCTATGTGAACGAAACAACTGCAAGGCTTGCAGGACCTAGAAATGTAAATCATGACATTCATGACATCCATATTGTGATTTTTATGTTATGAATAATATACAGTCATGTTATGTCATACCAAGTTTGGTATTGATACCATTATCCGAACGGCCAGGACAGCTGAAAGTCGTAAGCGGCTAGATAGATAGATAGATAGATAGATAGATAGATAGATAGATAGATAGATAGATAGATAGATAGATAGACAGATAGATAGATAGATAGATACGCTCAAAGTCACCGAAGTACGCTAAGAAATGCTTTGCATTCAATATGCGCTGTACATGTTCGCTGTTGAGTTCACAGCTCTCCAAGAAGGCAGCATGCAACCGACCATTTTAACACGCTTAACACATGCAAGTTTCTTCACGCTCACCCCCTCATCAGAGTGGCACGCAATGGTGAAAAAAGAAAATATGCGCAAAGTGCGTGGGCACAATGCTCTGCTCTTCTCATATTCAGGAGCTAAAACAATCCGAACAGTGTTTCTAATGCCTTACGAAACTGCCTTTTTTTATTCAGTCTATACTGTCCGCTGCTTCGAGCTTTCTTATAGAACAAGTTCGAACATAAGATTTCACAATATATGGAGGCCAATAATCCAAATTGTCCGACCCCATTATTGTGATTAGGTGTCTTAAAGGCATTAACATCGAAGTTTTACTGACGATTATGAATCATAATCAAATACATATTCAGACCTGAGGCTGGGTCATCAAGCTGCTGGACACCCAAGAAGTTTTTTTTTCAATAATTGGGCAACGCACAATAGATATACTTGTTTATTCATTAACCACGAAGCTGTTTAGCTAACCAATCTATGCACAAATCGTATAAAAGTTTTATCCCCATAACGAATGGTTATGCGCCATCAATATTGCGTGAATCCCCTACTCAGCCCTGGTTCCCTATATAGTAGGAAGGTAACACCTAGCCCGATAAACAGTTGTCTCACAGTAATCTTTTGTTGACTTATCAGAAAGCTATCATATACGTAAACGAGTAAGTGCCACAGAAACGAGCCAAATCATACTGCACACACGTTCCACTAGAAGAAAGGAATTCAACTGTTAAGTTTTGCAATGTTTTTTTTTCTTTCACAATATTTTTTGTTAGAAAGCAATATACCGTACTCATCATTCATAAAACACTATATGTCATCTTGGCCAATCCCCTCGAGTGGGTATGTATTATGGTACCCAGGCTACAACCAAACAAACAATTCTAAAAAATTGTTAGAAAGTGGCAGTGGTGAGCCGAAGAACCTGAGTAAGTACAATGAGAGAATACTAAGAAATATGAAAGGCAACTACAGCCCTGATAAGAGCTTGAAGGTATGCAAGGCCAACGCAAATGAAGAAGGGCCCGTTTCGTGCCGGGCAATGTGCGTGGTATAACTGTAACGTTTTTGCTCAGAGAATCAACGTAAAACAACCTAGGATCATCTAGATAAAAGCTTAGAAATGACCTAGAAGCAACTTAAAAACAACCTGCATCTCTTAGCTGAGGCCTAGAAACAAGGAACAAGCAAGCAGGTTAGTCTTCAGAATCAGCGAGTTACACTCTTTCCCCATTTCGGTGGCTTAGTACAAGCCTTTACCGTTTCTATACTAATTTGTTTATTTATGTCTTTGTTTATTTTTTAACCTTTAATTTTCCTTTTTTTAAGCACATGTAGCTAATGCCCTCGTAGTCAACGTGGGTGTTTTTGTTTATTATTGAGTAAGTGACAAGCATGTGTTGTTATTTGTGTCACGACCTACCACTCGCGTTATACCATACAGTTTTAGTATACCAATCCCATTTCGTTATGTAACAACCGTGGTATAATGTTTAATTGCAGAACTTCAGAGATTTCATCCATTGCGTGGGCAGCTTGAGGGGCTGGGCAAATAACATAACGTCCGAAACACGACACACACCAAAGTGACTCGAACAGTAACTCCATACGTTAGATCCCGAGCGGGCGTTTGCGTTGGATATAATACTAGGCCCATGGCCATCTAAAACAAATGGCAGAGCGATGAAGGTGCTGCAACACTTCTTCGAAGAGTGAGTGAGTGAGTGAAACAACTTTATTCGGTCCACAATAGACGCGAGTAAACTCAGCGTCACCTGGCTAGGCCCACTCGGGGACCATCAGGTTAAACCTGACGGCCCTCGCGCGGGCTCTCTGAACGGCCAGGATTTGAGAGATCTGGTCCTGGGCCTTAATGAGTCGTCTTCATTTCCTCTTGGATGAAAGGGGACCGGCAGAGGCGCAGCCCCACAGTACATGCTCGAAGTCCGCATAACCACCACACAGGGGGCAGTCCGGGCTTGGAAACCGTTCAGGGTACATTGTGTGCAGTGCCGCAGGGCTCGGGTAAGTGTTTGTTTGTAGCAGTCGGAGAGTAACAGCTTGGGCCCTGCATAGCGAGGAGTGTGGTAGAGGCAGCAGTCTTCTTGACAGATAGTGGTGCTTGCATATCTCGTTGTACGAGCAGAGAGGCTCAGGTCGCCCAGGAGATGACGCGTTACCCGGCACACGGTCAGTCAAACCTCGTGCAGCCGAGTGAGCCTCCTCGTTGGGATTGAGCGAGGCACTCTCAATGGTTCTAAGGTGCGCAGGAAACCAGACCAATGAGTGATTTTTGAGGTCTTTGACTTTTTGAATAATCTGTAGGACCTGGGGAGCCACCATGCCCATCTAGAAGGCCTTGATAGCGGCCTTGCATTCTGAATAAATTGTGTCATGTACACCGTCCGTCAATGCAAGAGCAATGGCAACCTGCTCTGCAACGCTGGAACTAGAAGTGCGGATGGTAGCGCAGCTGATGACTCTGCAATCACAGTCGACGACCACTGAGGAGAAGGCTTCTTCTTGAATGTACGAAGCAGCATCGACGAAGCAGGCTCGATCCTTGTCCAAGCGGGCACTGGCGAGCAGAGATTTACCCCTGGCTCGTCTTCGTGCTTCGTTGTAGGTTGGATGCATATTGCGCGGCATCCGCGCAATCTGGATCTTGGATCTTACGTCGTTGGGCAGCTTCACAGCGTCATGACCGACAACCGTGGGGTTTCGTCCCAGCATGCCGAGTATGGCTCTACCCGCTGGGGTGCCAGACAGTCTGACAAACTGTGCAAACTCTTGGGCTTCGACAATTTCTTCGAACGTGCTGTGGATTCCCAACTTCAGGAGGTCTTCCGTGTGCGTTCGAACGGGAATGCCAAGGGCCAGCTTGAAGACTCTTCTGATTAGGGCATTGATTTTGTTGCTTCTTTTCGTTGCTGATTTCGTTTCTTCTTCGAAGAAACGAAAATTTGTGACCACTACTGAGCGGACCATAGTTAAAAGTGAGCGGGGCGACTACGTGTTTGTTCTGCCCATATATTTTGCACTCACCTATGCAGGAAGGACTGTATATATGTATATATGCTATTTTGTTTTTTTATTCTTCATTTGTGACAATCAAGTGAAAAGGGGTAGGCGTTACCAAGTAATGGTGACAAAAACTCATTCATTTATTTTATATTTCAATGAAAAAAATAGCAAAACGTCACCAAGTGCGAGAACGACAATATTAATCTGACGGTCTGATAAACGAAACATGCTTTTAACAGCGTAGCTATTCATAGTGGAGGAATCTCTGTCCAGTGAAGTAGCGCTGGTCATGTGGCGTCACACTGTCACGAGAGCTCTGCAGCAAGAAGAAAACTGCACTATGCCAACAGTGACGAGGATGCAGCTAGACGGTTGAACCAATCAGCTAGCGCGACACGAATCGGGAAAGTGACGCTTTACAACAAAGAGTAAGGATTCGCAGTTGGCTCCGCACCAGCAGACCCGTTCCCGCTGACACAGAGGCAAACGCGGTGTTCGTGCAATAGTGGCTGAAGCTAAGCGGAGGAGAAGGAATGACAAGAAAACACAGTAGTGGCGTGGCGTGATTGAAGAGCGGTATCAGCTTCGCTGTTTCAGCGCTGTGTGATAATTGTCGCTGGCTGGCTTTTGTTCAGCTTCTGTAATCTATATTTCTGGTAATTAGTAATCTAAATATAATGAAAAAATTGAATGCTATCTTTATATCATAAATCGCTCAATTTTTTTTCAGAAAACACACCTATACAGTTTTTTCTAAAGCACACTGTTGACGTTGGGCAAACTGAAAAAAAATAAAAAGTGCAAGGAAATCTTGACAGGTCAAAATGAGTGTGTACAGCTAGCATTTGTTTCGATAAATGTGATTTGCTGTGTATCTTTATAATTATGCAGCCTGTAAATGGTGAATAGTGCAGAAGGTAAATATAGAAAAAGATACTGCTTTAAACAGTTACTGAGGCAGAACTCCTTCGCAAAGCTAACTGAGAGTTCCCTCACATCAATGAGATTCACTCAAGTCTCTCTCACGACACAGAAGTGAGTGATTTCAAATCTGCAAATTGCGAGGAAACTCTTCTTACCTGGTCTACGTCAATCAATTCTGTGATGATATAATTTTCCGTTTTCTAATCACTTAAGTATAAGCGGAAAGTGTTCAAAAATTGCCCCGGATGTTTCTCGAGCGTTTATTCGTGACTTGCACAGCAACTACATAATATTCCATTTGAGAACCTACACTAGAGTGACACCGCAATTTTTGTATGTGCGAACAAAATGCAAGTGCAGTAACGGAAAACTGGTAGATTGCATTTTCCTCCATACGTGCCTAGAGCCAAGACCGAATAAAAGAAACCCTAATTAAACTGGCGAGTGCAATATTCAATATATTGGTGCTAAAGAGACTTGCATGGCATCATGTACCTATTTCGCTATGTCTTCAGTTTAAGTTTTTAGAGAACTTCTATAAAACAAGATGTTCACGAATATTTAACGGAATTATCACAACACTAAAAAACTTTCTATCTTCAATAACCTTTTAACTTTAACCTTTGAACAAATCACAGTGTTTACTGATTCAAAAACTGCCTTTCAGAATATTGCGCCTATATTGGTCACACCCAACACACACCGTATCCTGACAACTGCACACCCCACTTTTTCACATAGAGTGTGCATCACTTGGACACCTGAACATGCCCCTCTCTATGGCAATGAATGCGCTAATGCGGTAGCTTGAAAGCTTACAAACCGGGCGCCATCGCAAGAGCTGTCCAACTCTGGCGATCGATGCAATAAACGAAGCAATAAACGTCACTGACAGACTACAGTATTACCCACAAAGCCATATGCACTTCACGCCGCCACACAATTAACTCAACTGAAAGCACGCTGTTGCTCGGCGGCAGCTTCATACTAGTTAATTCTCCTGCCTTTACATCATTTGTCTTCCACCCCACCCATTATCCCTCATGCGGCCCTATTATGGAGTGAAGCCCACGGTATAGCACTGCACCTGGGAATGTTCATAACCACTGGGCCACCGCCACACTCCTTCACCGTCACATTCCTCCTAGAGACTTCGCTGACCAGCTCATAGTCGCAAGAGCATCCTCAGGTAATCCAGCGGCCATGAGAAGTGGCGCGAGCCAATGGCACCCTGAACTAAAGGCCCCACCCAAGGAGGAGTATACCCATACGGCCTGCATGAATAGAAGCTTTTCTTCATCCATATTTGAATATTTTATGCAAATAAAGAGACACATCCATTCGTTGATTTTATCCCTGAGAAATTAAAGAAGAAAATTCGTGAGGACAAAACCTAGTGCTCCTGAGTATTTTGCACAATTTAGATGGTTGTGTATGCCCTGAAAATTAGGTATTTACAATAGCCACACAAGATGTGATGCTATTTTCAGCGACGCATAGGTGGAGAAAATAAAATGACAAAATACCTAACCATACTCAGAAAAAGTTGGGAACGTTTGTGCCTTTTTAAAAGGTTAAGTACGTCAACAAAAATCTGTTCTCTTCGGATAACAGTATTCCGCCTTGTCACAATACAAGATGTGCAAGGCTTGTTGAACACTATTGCGGGGCTTGCAAGATGTGCGTTCATCAACGTGGCCATTTGTATTCCTGTCTCAAGTACTGCTGTCTTTGCAGCAATATGCGTTGCAGCTGAATCAGTAATATTATATATGTTAAGATTTTCAAGTCAATAAGAGCAATGAAAGAGAATGTATGATAGCTCTGTTATACATACAAGAACATCATCGTTCTTGTATGTATAAGAAGAAAATGTTCTGTTGAAATGTTATTGACATCTGTGACAATAAATGTTTCTGAAGAGGTCTGAGAAGCAGCGCAGATTCACGTAATGCCTATAAAATGCAGCCCACCGTCTCAGCCTTATGAGTGTCGGTGTCACCCTGACAGCGCCTGCTCCTTCAAGAACCAGCGTTCACAATCAGAGAAGATGACACGCTCTTTCGTATCCAGGAAAAAAGACCGCGCCATGCGGAGGACCTTTTCTTACTTTAGTGAGAACTGAACGATGTTGCAAGCCGAACGTGGATCATTTTGAAAGTGGCATCGACGACATAAACACTGTTGTAGGAAACGTTTCGTTGTGATCAAATTTGAAGCTTTACATGTTCGAACACGACAAGTTTCTCGGGCAGTGGGGTGCGGCCTCTGGAAATTGAGCGAACTGACTGTGTATCCTGGAAGCAGTGAAGACGGTAGTTTCACCGACTACACGGTTATAGATTTGCAGCGTTTACTTTTTACGTGATAAAGATCCATCGCATAGTTCTTACGGGTGGTATGGTGAAGCGAAAGTGCCATGCACGATTAAGGAGGCAAGTGCTTGTCGCTTTACGATAATATGATAAGGTTTAAGAAATACGCACGCGTCTGGAGCGTATCGCGGATTATGGAGGCGTAGTAGGAGGTCCTATCCTTTTGTATATATGCGCACACAAAAAAGGTTGAAGCTCTTTTTATGTAAAAATTCTGACCCCCATGCCTCTACACCCACGACCCAAGCAATTTTTGATTCTAAGAATACCCCTATCACGAGAATTGTGAATAACGACAGCGTCCAGAAGTACAGAGTGTCGTGTGACCTCGTATGATGTAGTATACTAAAGCGCGAGTATGTGCGAACAAGATCCCAAAAAGACAAAGAAATCAAAGGTAAGCGGAGCTCAACGCTGACTTTCTAATATATATATATATATATATATATATATATATATATATATATATTGTGAAGAAGAAGATGTGCCTGCAGCGAGCAGCATCGCCAACGCCCGGCTCTCTCGGCTCGTGCTTCGGTTCGTTGCTGTGCCGATCGCTGGACGGTTCATCACGCTGTCTCGTCGCTGTCTTTAACGGCTCATAAACCTCATCACATTATATATATATATATATATATATATATATATATATATATAGAGAGAGAGAGAGAGAGAGAGAGATTGGCGACGCTTTTGTTGTATAGACATACGTTAGAGAACGTAAGAACACTCAAAGTCCAAGCATGAAATATTGGATAGCCTGGATAAGATACCTAAATATAAATATGCATAAATAAAGTACTTCAATCATAAAGGCACACAAGCGTTTGGCTACTCTGTTACATTATGCCTTACATTAAAATGTTCAAGAAAACAATGACGAACATTCGATAATTTAAACCTGCAAAACTTCAGCCGTTCTCTGAAGTAGGTTTATCTCATAAAAAAAAAGATACCCTCAAAGTCGAACGGATTATCGCTGTCCCTTTGTTTGAGTCTTGTCCTAAGGGATTGGATAGTGAGATATACAGCGTTTGAATTTAGAAAAAAAACTTCAAGCCAGGTTTCTTGTTTTTTTACTTCAAGTCAGGTTTTTTTTATTTGTTCTTTTCAAATAAGAGCGTAATTTCTGTCACGCCTATCCGCTTTTAAAGACTGAGCACTGTTCTGATGCTGAGTGATTCTGTATTGATGAGATTCACTTTAGAGCAACTTTCTCTCGAGCTGTGGCCACAGCAAGGCCACACATGGTTCAATTAACTTCTTCTTGAACTTGTGAAGTGAAGTTCATCTGAAGCTAACCTTTGACGAGTGTTCTACGAGAAAAAGCTCGATCCAACTACTTTGCTCTGTTGGTATGCTGATGCAACGAAAAGATAAAGCTTTCTTGCGCGAATAGGCTACCGTAAAAAATAGTCAGATCCCACGTACAGTGGGAATCGATTATATAGCACAACGTTACGAGGTGGAGGTAAGTGATGCCATACATGATTTCCGTCTCATAATTATCATGTTTTGGTGTGTCGTTTATCTTCCTCATTTATTCGCGTCACGTAATACCAAAATTATGATACATAGAGTCACATAAAGAACAGCACCAATAACAAGGGACAAGAGAAAGAAGGAGACAGACAGTGGCACTGACTTACAACAAGATTTATTTGCTAGAACTGCACAATATATACTTGGCAGTATCTGACAAATAAGAGAAAAATACAAAACAAAGAAAACAGAATCTACCTAACAACCACGTAGTCATCACCACAACTGCACCATGAAAAATACGTGTGCTAACGTTCCGAAGGAAATCTATTTCTTTTTGTGATAGCGCAATCGAAGGCCTGCTGACACATGAACTGCCCAGCCTTTCTATTTCTGCAGCCTCATAAATTTCACGTATCATCTGGTCCCGATGACGGTAGAAAGCTGAAAATCAGGGACACAACCGCAGTCTCGGCAATGAATGCCGAGGTGGCCGGAAACTGTAGAGGATACGTTGTGAGCATGCTCTTTCAGCCGCTCATTTAAACACCTGTCTGTTTGGCCGATGTACCACTTGCCGCAGGACAGGGGCAGAGAGTACACCACCCGGCTGAAAAAGCACGCTGAAAGAGCACGAGCGGCTGAAAGAGCACGCTCACAACGTCTGCTCTACAGTTTCGGGCCACCTCGGCATTCATTGCCGAGACTGCGGTTGTGTCCCTGATTTTCAGCTTTGTACCGCCATCGGGACCAGATGATACATGAAATTTATGAGGCTGCAGAAATAGAAAGGCTGGGCAGTGCATGTGTCAGCAGGCCTTCGATTGCGCTATCACAAAAAGAAATAGATTTCCTTCGGAACGTTAGCACACGTATTGTTCATGGTGCGTTGTGGCGATGACTACGTGGTTGTTAGGTGGATTCTGTTTTCTTTGTTTTGCATTTTTTCTTTTTTTGACAGATACTGCTCAAGTATATATTGTGCGGTTCTAGCAAATAAATCTTGTTGTAAGTCAGTGCCGCTGTCTGTCTCCTTCTTTCTCTTGTCCCTCGTTATTGGCGCTGTTTTTTATGTGAATCATGTCGTACCAACTCGCCCAAGCAACCACGTTAGATACATAGATCTAGTAAAACGGCCACAAGCACGCTGAGAGTGGTATGTTGTCATGTTCTTACATGACACGCGTGTCAGAATTATCATCGGTGCGAAATACGACATGCTACATTTCGCGCCGATGCGTTACCCAGACAACACTGCTTCTCCCTTTTTTCATGACAAAGGGACACCGGACGCGTTGAAACGCGTATGCGTCAAAGCAACGCAGCGCAGCGTGCGCCTGTGAGTATTTGGCAGGACCGGCACCTGGCGTGACAAACGCCGACGTGACGCGACGAAATGAACGCCGGCGAGCACGCGCACCGCGTCACGTTGAAATGAATTGGTGCCTTGAGTTTGGCATGTGCTCATGTTCTCACACGACACGTATCTCTTGATTAACATGTTTGCACCAGTCACGTACATTCGTCCTTCATTGGCGTCACGTAATACCAATATTGACATATGTGAAGCTATCGAAACGGCCGCGAGCGCATTATAAGTGTGGCATGTAGTCATGTTGTTACACGACACGCATCTCATGATTATCATGTTTGTACCAGTCAAATACATTGTTCATTCATTCACGTAATGTAATACTAAATTTGGTATATGTGACGCTACTTCGTTTAGTCATTTAGTTTGGTATTTAGTTTGGTATATGTTACGCTAATTTATTATATGTAACGAGTACTTTATTTAGTCAGCGCTCAAAAGAAAGAGACGCGTTGGCAGTTTCAGAGATCTTCCCCTTTGTGTGTGTGCTATTTGAAAGCTTCTCGGCATTGTCTTGAACTTGCCACATATACAATACAGTTTTCGCGAGTGTTTTGGAATATTTTTACAACTCAGTTATTTTGTTCTTGTCTCTTTCCTTTTTTGTATGGACAGTAACCAAACGCAAAAGTAAGCACTCTGATTTGGCATGATCAGTGCGAGTACATCTCCTACCATCGACGCAAGTTTAAGGTGAATCCCTTGAATATCTCACTAAATCCGAAAATTCACCTTTGTTGACCGTGGCATCAACAAGACCGATGCATAAAAGAAGGTTGATCTTTCCATCCTAGGAAACTGTTTAACACGAAGTAAAACAAATCCTTACAAAAGTGGTATAATGTGTATTGTATATTCATATAGGAGAGTATGTGCCATACTGTTCGTGTTTGGGAGCTATATCATTGTTTAACGTGATGACGGTGATGAAGATTCATTAAAAAGAGGTTGCAAGGAAAATCAGACCCTATAGTGGGTCAGCTTCTTTCCAGTACAAGGTGGAGTGCCTAGTCAGGCACGCCACTGGTTGCGGCCACTGTTCTGGCACACCGGACCATGGCTTTTAAACAGGTAGGTCCTGTAAGCTGAGCAGGGCCGTACCCAGTCCTTTCAGGTTGGATTGGGTTCGGGGGCAAAGAAAGATCGAGCTGACATGCCAATATCATGTGTCAGCCACCTCCGCACAGTACTGTCAGATGCCGAAAAAAGTAGTGTTGAAATGCCCAAGCCCTCCCGGTAGCTGTAGCGTATTGATGAATAGAGGGACAATAAATATCTCGTGCACCTTGTTGAGTCTTTTCCAGGCTGCAGGAAAGCGGTGGCGGCAGTCCCGATAATTAGTAATTTTCTCTCTTAAGATCTGGAGAGAAGTGGCTCTCCTATAAATCACAGGGGTCAACGGTGGGCGAGGCTGTGACTCAGGGAATGAGTGCGTGAGTGGCAGCGTGCACCGGCTCGTTGCCTGCGAGGCTTTAATGGCAAAGAGTCTATATTAGTGCGCGGGGAAAAAGGTGACCTACCCAGAGACCAATTAAAGAGGACGCGCTAATTTTTGCGCTTCGTGAGATGGTGCGATTCCGACAAGTGCCCATGATCACTGATGAAAGAAATATTTGTCGTAGTGGTCGATAACGGTAAATGCATATTCCGAGGTAGTGGTGTAACAGCCAGAAGAGCTGATCAAACACAGAATGGGGGCTACGGTTCACACCCCACGACATTGAACAGTACGGCGGAGTTATTCTTGGATACCATGGGCGAACTAGAGTGAAATGTGACAGGGTCATGTTTCCCGAGAAGCCAGGCTGTGATTTTGTTCGGGTCGAGCTTAAACGGTGAACATGGTGTCAGAACTAGGTGAGGCAGGCGCGTGCTGTAGAGCTATTTCAAAGAAGGTAGCCTTTATGGGGATACTTTTGAAAGGAACTTTATTTGCGCTACATGATTACATGCGTTGGTTCACTTGACAACTCCTCAAGTTCTACAGAGTACACTAACAATCACTGATTGACATGCTCCTCACAATGGCATTTAACAAGGGTTACATTCAGGTCATTCGCAGGCCTTGCAGTGGACCATACTTAAACGCGATAATTTAAAATTTTCTGTCACTGACAATGTTCAGTCAACGGGCAAAAGTTTAGGCATCTTGTCAACGTCCAACCATCTTCATCGGCTTTCTGCATTCATATGTGTGACAATCGGCAGACGAAATGCAAGTATTACGCAATTTTGAGTACACATCAAAACGTAAGTTAGATGTAGTGTGTTTTCATATTTATAAAATGAATAGATATGTCTCTGCAAAGACGGCAGTTCTTCTTATGCGGCGCCTATGACGCGACTCTATGAGCGGAAACGTAGTTGTTTTCTGCGCTTCCCACCGACATTCAGGAACTTTTACTAAATCGACATCATTCTGCCACCTAACCATGTTTCTGCATTCTAAAAACATTTTGTTTCTTGGAATCATTGGCAGGTGGCGTCCATACATCACGGAGATTAGAGTTCTTGTATATGCTACCTGTCGCCATATCTCTGTTAATCTCGGTGAACGCTCCTTAGTTTACTGCAGAAGGGAAGTTATTGCAATGGCCGGCTTGTAAGCGAACGTAATGCCTTCTTTCTTTAGAAGCTTTGCCGAAGGCTAATAGTAATAGTAGTAGCAGTAGTAGAAGTAGTAAACATTTATTAAAACAGTGGTTGCCAGGGAGACCAGCTTCTAGTGGGTCGGCCTCTCTGCAGTACTAGGTGGAGTGCCTAGTCAAGGATCCCGTTCGTCGTGGCCGCTGTCCTGGCAAGCTGGACCATGACTTGTTGGGCCGCAAGGTCCTGGAAACCGAGCAGGGCTGCCTCCCAGTCTCTCTTGTGGGATTTGGGTTTGGACGTAAAGAAGGATTACGCTGGCATGCCCATACCATGTGGCAGGTGTCAGCCACCTCCGCACAGTACCGGCGGAGGCCGGAAAAGGAAGAGTCAAAGTGTTTAAGCACTGCCGGCCACAGTAAAGTATTGGTAAATAGCCAGCGAAAAATTCTCTCCTCCGCCTTCCTGAGTCGTTTGCAGGGCGGAGAAAAACGGCGGTGGGAGTCCCGGTAATGGGTAATTATCTTTCTATAAGTTAGGAGAGGAAAGTTCTTTTCTAGAACACAGGGGTCATTGTTGGGCGAGGCAGTGGCCCGGGGAATGAGTGCGCGGGCGGCAGCGTGCGCCATCTCATTGCCTCGAGGCCCTGATGGCCAGGAGTCCAGATTACTGAATGCGGAATGGGGTAACCTACTCGCGGACAAGATTTAAGAGTTTTGGCAGCTATGGGTGTGGTCCATCCCAGTTGAAAATTTGGGCAAGCTCCTTAGGAGTCAGATAATAAAATTTTACATCTGTCGTGTGATATAGCCACAGCTATGGCCACCTCTTCTGCATGGGTACTAGTGGTTGCGCGGAATGACAGATCATCCACCTGCCTGTGTTGGTGCACCACGGCAGCCGTATACCAACCCCCACGGTAAGGGCCAGCGGTGTCTGTGTAAAATACGTTTTGTTTAGAGCTAAATTGGCACCGGAGAGCACGATCCCGCGCCTCTCAACGACCAGCGTGCGACTCACGTGACATATTGATGGGGAGGGGTATAACATGAATTGCGCATTTCCAATGTTCAGGCACTCGTACCCGCTCCTCTGTGCGGAATTCATGCCGAATGTGTAGGTGATCTAGAAGTCGTCTGCCTAACGGGGTCTGCGCCAGGCGCGCGTATTTATTTGTTAGGTGAGCCTCCCGGAGCTCCTAATAGGCGTTTACCACTCCCAAGGCAAGAATTTTTGCATTGGAAGTAGTGATCAGGAAATCTGGAACTTTCTTGACAATTTTGCAAAGAATGACTTCCAAGGAACCTTCATCGTGCTTCCGTAAGTGCAGATACGGAGTCGCATACTAGATGCGACCAGTGACAAAAGCATGTGTGAGACGAAGCGCATCCTTGCTTTAGAGATTTCTCCGCTTGTTGGAGACTCGGCGGACCATGCGGCTTACCTGTTCTCCAAAATTAGACAGCTTGTGAAGTGTTTTCTCGACCCTGTGGTGTTTCTGAATGTGGAGTCCAATGACCCGAATATCTCCTGTGCCTCATTAGTAGGTCCACTATGCAGGGAAAGGTTAATGGACGAAGTGCACTTCACGGACGGCCGAGGGTGCACGAATTCAGACTTCTGTGGGGAACACTGGAGGCCGCAATACGTCACGTATTCATTTACTATATGAGCTGCGGTTGTCAGGCTGCCCTGAATGCTACCCAGGCATCCTTTTGTGGCCCACAGAGTGATGTCGTCGGCATAAAGCACATGCTTTACCCCGTCGACAGCAGCCAAGTGGACCGGGAGCTGCAACATAGCCAAGTTGAACAGCAGAGGCGACAACACAGCGCCCTTTGGTGTGCCTCACTTGCCCAGAGGATAGGGGCCGTATTTCTGATTTTGGATACAAAGATACGCAGCTCTGTCAGTAAGAAAGTTTCGGAGGTAGTCGAAGGTGTGCTCGCCGCAGTGGTGGCACCTAAGTGAGCTAAGATGGCTTCGTGCTTGACGTTATCGAAGGCTTCCTGAAGGTCAAGCGCTAGAATGATCTTGTCATTGTGGGGGTGTTTTACAGGATTAAGTACTTCGTGGACTAGTTGTACGAGTATGTCCTGCGAAGATTTCTTGGGCCTGAAGCAATACATAGGACCAGCGAAAATGTGGAGCTGTTCAGATAAGGGAGAGACACGATCCCTGATCATTGTTTCCATTAGATTCCCCGCACAAGAAGAGAAATAGGTCTGAGATTCTCAGTGTTGATCCATTTTCCTGGCTTTGGAATAAAGCTTACTAGAGACGTTTTCCAGTGTAGTGGGAGGGATGTTTTTCCGAACCAGCTTGCATTATTAGCCGAGAAGGGACTGGTGCGCTGCATCGAGAAGATTTGCCAGGATTTTAAGGGCAATTTCGTCTCGTCGGGAAGCCATACCTGCCTTCATTTTGGCTAGAGTGGTGCGAAGATCGTGTAAATGAAAAGGAGCAACCAGGGCAAGTTTTCTCTGCTTGCATAGCGATACGCCGAGCCTCATGTGTCCTGCTAAGTGCAAAGGTATCGGTCCCGTAGTGAGAGGGCTAGTTGTGTTGTGGAGCCGTGGAAGTCGTGAAAGGCTCGGTGCAGTTGTTTTTGCGTTTCACCTCACGTTTAAGTGAGATCAATCAGACTGCGTAAGATTTTCTATGTATTACGACTCGACATTTGCCTGTTGGCAGTGTTACAGTGATCTACCCAATTTGAGTAGGTGAGCTGGGCTGGGTGCTCGGCCACCTTCTGGGTGAGATCCAGTATCCGCATGCGGAGTTTGCAGTTGTGAGTTTGTCGGCGCCATATATTTGTGAGGCCGCAACGGCCCTCCCAAAGATGGAGGAGATGGTTATCTACATCCGAGGGAGTATTCGTGAGTTTTATTTTGGTTTTTTGTTTTATTAGTGTTTCGAGCACAGAGTGAGCCCACTGGCAATAACCGATCTCAATGATAGGAGAGTCAGGTAAGAGCTGCCGGAAGGCTTCCCAGTTTGGTAGGTGAGCCTGTGCGACGGGACGTTGTAAGGGTCGTGTAGAAAATGTAGTGTTGAGAATGCAGTGGTCCCTACCGAGGGTTCCCTCGATATTGAACCAGTCTGCGTGTCTGACGTTTTTCGTGAGTGTTAGGTCGGGGAAGGTGTCCTGGCTGACAGAGCTACCTACACTAGTTGGTTACGTGGGGTCTGTCAGAAGAGTCGTATGCCCAGCGTGAAAGTTAGCTACGCAAGTTACCTTCTACGCGCCTCTTCCTTGCGATAGCCCCAAAGTTTGCCAGGGGCGTTGAAGTCACCCACTATTAAAAGGGAATCATGCCCGTAGAGCTTCAGTGCACTGCCGAAGAAGTCAGCGATTGTGAGGTTTTTGAGTTTAGGTTTGCAATTATTATTGAGGATGTGCACTAGGGGGTTGGTCCTACGCAGCGGAAGAACAGTAAACATAGTTTACGAGTACAGTATCGAAATTTCGAGGTCGACCTCTTGGATAGTTAAAGGTTTTAGTTACAAGAAGGCAGATGAATGGGTCACGTTGAAAAGTGTTATAACCTGAGGGGCGCACGGCATTTGCCGGGCTCTTGATGGGCAATGATGGCGCAAAGGTGCTCAAATGTTTCAAGATAGAGGTGGAAGTGGGCCCGTATGGCTCTATCTCTGAAGCCGCTACAGTTCCGTTGAATTAAAGAGAATAACTGAGGTTTTAGGTGTGGCGACGTGGAGCAGTTTAGTCGCCTTATTGAGAACTTGTGTTGGCTAGGACGGACTCTGCTACTATTTCCGCACCCTGTGCAAGTGGGAGATCGGAGTCTTCGGAGGTTTCAGCGAGGCTGATTGCGTGTGAAAATTTAAAGGGACGATTAACTTCCTTTGGAGGATTAGCCCTTGGGTTTCGAGGGTTTACGCCATGGAGCCAAGTATTATTGTTACTCGTCATTTGTTGGGTAACAGTATTGGAAAAAGTTTCAGGGCTTTTGCTGACGGTTGTGAGTGGTGTCTTTAAAGCAGTCATAGTACTTTCAATAGCCTGAAATCGCTTTTCAGTGTTAGAAGGCTCCGAGACGGATGGAATGGTGCATATGGCCATCGGCTCTCGAGCAGGAATGGTAATTTTGGTGGGGAGTGACACGGGGGGACTGGTGGACTACCTGTCTCCAAGGCAGCAATTTTGGCTTGAAGCTGCGCGTTCTGTGCCCGCAGCACAGCAAGCTCTTGTTTGAGCTCGAGGAATTCGGGGGAGGAGGCGGGGCAGGAAAAAGCAAGAGGAGGAGGAGGCAGCCCTCACTCCGTTGTCTACCTGAAAAGCTGTTTTCTTGTTCGGCTGCTTACGGGCGCCGGCTTCAGTCAAAGGTGGAAAGTACTCAGCTTGGAGCACGGGGGCACCCTGGTCAGGTGTCTTGGATGACGTTTGCTGTGACGGTGTCTTAGGGGGAGATGGTGCTTGTTGACTGGTCCCTCCAGTAGCAGGGTTCTTCGTGGCTTAGTTGGTTGCTCCCGTCTGACGTCCGTCTGGCTACGACACCAGATGTCTTGGGCGTTGACCCCTGCTTCGAGGAGCCGCGACTGCAATGTGTCCCGCACGCTGCTGCAGGCGGCGAAACCTTGCTTTGCAGGCCTGGGATCCGGTGAGGTGTACGTCACCGCAGACAAGGCACGAAGACTTGCATTCATGCAGTGCAATCTCCTCCTCAGAAGCACCCACAACTTGACCACAATGACCACAGCATTGGTCGTCCGACTGGGGACACAGCTCTACCCGGTGGCTCACCATCCCACAGTGGTAGCAGGCTGGAATGGTGCGTTTAAATGTATTCGCGTACTGGTGTCACGATGCTGTTGTAGTGCACGAAGCGTGGCACGCGGTGGCCATAGAAAGTTATAAGAGCCGTCGAAGTATTGCCAACTTTCTGCCGAAAGCGATGCTTCCACCACGCCAATGGATCTTTGCTTTCAAGGAGGCGGAAGTCTGCTGCTCGTGCAGCGTAATGACTGCCACGGCCTACTTCCCCACTGATCTTGGCGTGGCCGATCATTGGCAGGGAGCCCTGTGAGTGTTTCGAGCGAGAATTCTTGTGAGAGAAGGTTTGCAGAGTTGATGTCTTCGGTTGAGACAACAATGATATTTTGCTCTCACATTGGTCACACACTGATACAGTCACTATAGGTTGCGTTGAAGTACAAGGTAAGCTTGGCGCTTAATTCACTTGGTTGAAAATAGCCTTGAGATCCACTATGACACGACGCTTCAGCACGATGGTGAAGTCTTCTGCTGCAATGCGGGGCATAGCGGTAGGCCGCCACAATACACGAGATGTCTCCTTCTCGGGTGGAATGTTCGCGGACGTGGCCTTATTGGTAGCCGAGCCCTTCGTAGCTTTAGATTGCTGACGACGCTTGCGGAGGGCCACCACGATGAACAGTCCCTCATCCACGATATCCGTTGGTCGAGCGGAGTTTTCGCGCACTGGGGTAAATCTCTTTCCACGCCAACGTCGTGGGATCATATCCACGGAGAGCAGCGGCCGCCATCTGTGGCTGCGGCCGCGGAGAAGTTTACACGCAGTCAGCGTTTGGTGCAACGCTCGGTCGGGCGAGCGTAGCATCCACGAGGTTACGTACACAAGTGGACATAAAATACCCCGAAATTGGGCCTGCCTGGATGAGAGAGGTGTCGTCTGGTGCAGAATGATGTTACAAAAAACATAGGGTCAATTCTTGATAAAATTTGAAGCAGGGTTTCACCGATCCTCGCGAAAACAGCGGGAGCCGATGCGACGCGCGTCTGCTCTCGTCGCGCGCTCGTATCGTTCTGAAGGCTAATAACCTAATTTTTGGTTGGAGCCTTCTGAAAGGCATGATTCATTATTCCAATTACACGCAGAACTCTATCAAAAGTTTCAGTTCATATTGATACAAAACCGCCGCTAAACACGGCTGCATGAAAGAGGAGGACGAAGTCAGTATTCGTTGGATGCTGGTCTGGCGCCATCTTGCTCGTGAACTTCTGTGCGCTGTAAATAAATCATTAAACAAGTTACTCGTAACATTATTGGGCGAGGTGGACGACCCCCGTACCTCGATGGAGGCGCGCAGCGGTTGCACCATCGGCGACCTTTCGGACTGCTTCGACTGCTGGTACTTCCTCTACGCCGTCCTCATCAGTCAAAGCCACCACCTACGTCACATTCCCGTCCCTCCGGGATCCCGGCACTTTCTCCGGTGATGGTACGATCGATCTCGACACTTGGCCGAAGCGGTACGAGCGCGTCAGTGCAACTCACCGCTGGGATCCCACACTCATGCTCGCCAACGTGCTTTTCTACCTGGACAGCACTCCTCGAACATGGTCTGAAAGCCACGAAGATGACATAACGAGCTGGGATCTCTTCAAAGAAAAGATACGTGACCTGTTTGGCGATTCATCTGGTCGTCAGCTCGCTGCGAAGAAGACTTTTGCCACACGGGCCCAGTCTTCTACCGAATCGTACGTCCCCTACATTCTTGGCGTTTTGGCCCTTTGTTCCAAGGCCGACCAGTCCATGCCGGAAGACGAAAAGGTTAACCCCGTCTTGAAAGGCATTGCCGACAATGTTTTCAACCTGCTGGTTTTTAACAACGTCTCGAGCATCAACACCATCCTCAAAGAATGCTGACGTCTCGAACAAGCTAAAGCCCGCCGTGTAGCCCAAAACATCGTGCGCCTTCCGAACACAGCGGCCACTTCTTCGTGTGACGACGCCTTCCACCAGGCCCCTCTATGTGACAACCTCACACGCATCATTCGTCGAGAGGTCGAGGCAGCACAACCGGTAGCCACGCCACTACCGACGCCTGCGCCTTCCCCGACCACGATTTCTTTGATACAAGCCGTCGTCCGTCAAGAGCTATCGAATGTCGGCCTACATCTTGTTCCTGCCGTATACTCTGCTGCGCCTTCTTTTCGTCCCCCTTCTGCTCCTCGCATACAGCGCAATCCGTCCGAATGGCGTACCCTTGATGACAGGCCCATATGTTTCAACTATCGACGCGTTGGTCATATCGCACGTCACTGCCGCAGCCGCTGGGCTCCACCGTCCCATAATGACCTCATTATCACACCACTTCTGCTCGCCAATTGTCCTCATCACTTTCTCCATCAACGCTGACCACGTTTTCCGCTCCTACACCACCTCTGAGCAGACCTCGCTACGACCAGTCACCGTCCCCCGCTCGTCGTCAGTCCCGGTCGCCCACACAACGCCGTTCTGCCTCCCCGACCTATTCGCAGCATCTCCGACCGAAAAACTAGCCGTGCAGCTTCTGTAGGTGGAGCTGCGTTGACGACCTTCGTAAGAAATTCTCGATTAACGTTAACAACGAACCAGAACCTTTTGGACGTTACTGTCGACAATGTTCGTGTCAGTGCATTGATAGATACTGGCGTGCATGTGTCCATTATGAGTGCTAACCTTCGCCGCCGACTTAGAAAAGTTGTCACGCCCGCCCTCAACCGAACTGTACGAGTCGCCGATGGAAGAACTGCCACAAATCTTGGCATGTGTTCTGCGCGAGTGTCTATTGGGGAGAGAAGCACTGTCGTTCTTTTCGCCGTTATCGAACATTGCCCTCATGAACTCATTCTCGGTATGGATTTTCTAGCCACGCACTCTGCCCTCGTAAACTGTTCAGCTGGCTCTCTCCATCTCGATTTACCCTCTTTTCCGACCCGCCTAGCCCACCGCAAACCAGCCTCTGCTGCATTGATTTCACGCGCCTCCCTCCTAACTCTGTCACACATGTCGACTGATCTTCCACGCCGCCAGTACCTGATGCTGATTACATGGTGGCCCCGATTCCTGCAGTGATGCTTACGCACGGGGTTGCTGTGCCGCATATGATTCTGACGATTAAGAGAAACCGCACCTTCCTTCCACTGGTCAACTTTTCACTCACGACTCAAGTTCTGCCACAGGGTATCTCCCTGGCCAAAATTACTGCTCTCCAAGATGACCATGTCGAGCCCTTCAGAGTTGACGATTGCTGCAGCACAGTCAGTGGTTCCACTCCGTCAAGTTCTTGGGGCGCCGACATCGAGCGATTGGTGTCATCGAACTTCACATCTGAGCAAGCTGCAGCGCTTTGCCACATTCTTGAGGGCTATCGTAGCGTTTTCCACTTTGCCAGCAACTCTTTAGGCCAAACGACCATTGTCACCCATCGCATAACTACTGGCCATGCTCACTGCTAACTACTGGCCATGCTCACTGCCTTCACCGACGCCCCTACCGTGTGTCTGCGTCGGAGCGTGCAATAATACAACATGAAGTCGGCAAAATGCTTGCGAAAAACATTATCGAGCCTTCATGCAGCCCCTGGGCTTGTCCAGTCGTCCTTGTTAAAAAGAAAGATGGAACATGGCGCTTTTGTGTCGATTACCGTCACCTTAACAAAATTACCAAAAAAGACGTTTATCGTTTACCTAGCATCGACGACGCCCTCGACTGCCTATACGGTGCCACTTGTTTTTCAACTATTAACCTCCGGTCAGGGTATTCGCAGATAGCCGTCGACGAGATGGACCACGAGAAGACCGCATTCATCACTCCTGATGGTCTTTATCAGTTTAAGGTGATGCCCTTTGGACTCTGCAATGCACCAGCCACGTTTGAAAGAATGATGGACTCATTGCTCCAAGGGTTGAAATGGTCCACCTGCTTGTGTTACCTTGACGATGTTATTGTCTTTTCGCCCACATTCGACTCCCATCTTGATCGTTTGTCAACTATTTTGGACGTTTTTCGTCGAGCCACACTCCAGCTTAACGCCTCCAAAAGCCGCTTCGCTCGTCATCCAATTTCCGTGCTCGGTCACCTTGCCGATGCTTAAGGCGTGCGTCCAGGCCCAGAGAAAATTCGCGCAGTCACGAACTTTCCCGTTCCGAAGACCACAAAAGATGGCCGCAGTTTTGTGGGGTTGTGCTCATATTTAAGACGCTTTGTTAAGGACTTTGCAGCCATTGCACGCCCACTCACAGACCTCTTGAAGAAAGACGCCACGTTTACCTGGGGCCATGAGCAAGCGTCATCGTTTTCGGAACTTACGACACTGCTTACAACGCCACCAATCTTGGCTCACTTTGATCCTAGCCCCAACCGAGGTTCACACGGACGCCAGTGGACACGGCATAGGAGCTGTATTGCAGCAACAACGCCGACACGACCGTGTTATAGCCTACGCAAGTCGACAGCTATCTCCAGCCAAGCGCAACTATTCCATCACGGAGCACGAGTGCCTCGCCCTTGTATGGGGAGTCGCCAAGTTTCGTCCATACCTGTACGGGCGCTCATTCCGTGTTGTCACGGGTCATTACGCGCTCTGCTGGCTAGCCTCCCTGAAGGACCCCACGGGACGTCTCGCTCGTTGGGCTCTACGCCTTCAAGAGTAGACGTTCTCTGTAATGTACAAAACAGGGCGATTACTTCAGGATGCGGATTCTTTATCTCGCTACCCTGTTGATGAAGCAAACGGTACCGACGCTATCACGGACGTTTTTTTCCGTGTCGCAGCTGTTAAACATTGGCGAAGAGCAACGTCGGGATGCTTCTTTACGAGCCATGATTTACAAACTAGAGTCAACGCCTCGGGACCCGTCCCTACGAATGTTTTTGGTGAAAGACGAAATCCTATATCGCCGAAACCTTGACTCCTTCGCATCAGACTTACTTTCTGTCATCCCACTGCACCTGCGTTCCACTGTCCTGCAGCAACTTCATGACGCTCCCATGACGGGCCATTTGGGCGTTTCTCGCACGTACGATCGGGTACGACGTCGGATTTTCTGGCCTGGAGTTGCCCGCTCTGTTCGACGCTATGTCGCCGCTTGTGAGCCCTGTCAGCGTCGCAAAACGCCGTCTGCCCTCCCAGCCGGCTACCATCAGCCGATCGACGTTCCCAACGAGCCTTTCTTTCGAGTTGGTCTCGACCTGTTGGGCCGTTTTCCACTCTCCACAGCCGGAAATAAATGGATTGCTGTTACCACGGACTACGCGACGCGGTACGCAATCACACGAGCACTCCCGACGAGCTGCGCTGCCGACGTTGCGGACTTTCTGCTGTACGACATAATATGAGTGCACGGTGCTCCCCGTCAACTTCTCACCGACAGTGGCCGCACGTTCTTATCAGCTGCCGTTCATGAAATCCTGAGGTGTTGCCATACCAAGCACAAATTTACTACTTCGTACCATCCCCAGTCAAATGGTCTCACGGAGCGCCTTAACAGGACCCTAACCGATATGCTTGCAAAATACGTTGCGCCAGACCACCATGATTGGGACATTCATTTGCCATATGTGACGTTCGCCTACAAGTCATCTCGTCACAACACTGCCGGATATTCGTCCTTCTCTCTACTATATGGCCGGGACCCAAATTTACCTTTAGACACGTTACTACCTGCGGCCACTGAATATACTGGGGAAGCCATTGCCCGCGCCGACCACGCACGCCAAGTCGCCCGTAACCGTCTACAGGCTTCACAGGCGCGCCAACAACAGCTCTACAATTCTCACCATAGGAACGTGCACTTTTCTCCGGGTTCTCTCTTGCTCCTCTGGCCACCTACTCGGCGTGTGGGGTTGTCTGAAAAACTGTTGTTGCCTTACACTGGACCATTCCTGTATCGTTTGCCAAGTGACAGACGTCACGTACGAGATTGTTCCAACCGATCCAACAAAGTCATCGTCAGCTCCGAGCGACACCGTTCACGTGGCTCGGCTAAAGCCCTATTACCCCCCTTCGACATCATCTGCGTAAATTTAGCACCGGGACGGTGCTTCTACCGCCGGGGGTTATGATACAAAACAGCCGCTAAACACGGCTGCATGAAAGAGGAGGACGAAGTCAGTTTTCGTTGGATGCTGGTCTGGCGCCATCTTGCTCGTCGAGTTCTGTGCGCTGTAAATAGATCATTAAACAAGTTACTCGTAACAATATGAAGCTGCACGTCAGCAGGACAAGCTGTTCAATGTCGCTTTGAAGTCTAACATAATTTCATAATCATAATCACATCGTGATCCTGACTCTTAAACTTCACCATGTAGTTCTAAATGCGAATCATTTCTTAGCGAACTTCGGTGACTTTGAGCGTATCTATCTATCTATCTATCTATCTATCTATCTATCTATCTATCTATCTATCTATCTATCTATCTATCTATCTATCTATCTATTCGTCTTGGACTTTTAGCTCTCCTGGCCGTTTGGATAAGGATATCAATACCAAACTTGGTACGGCATACCATAACTGTACGACAAGCATATTTGACTAGTCATAACATGAAAATCAGGGCAAGTATGTCATGAATGTCATGATATATATTTCATAGTCTTGCTGTTCTTGCGGTGGTTTTGTTCACATGACATGTTGCAAAACTGGTATGGTATGATATGATTGCATGGCGAACAAAAGCGACAGACCCTAACCTGAAAATCATGACATGCATGTGATGTAACCTCATGACTACATGATACAATCATGATGCGCTCGTGGGCACTTCGCTAGCCTCACATATACTCAATTAGGTATTACGGTATGTGAAGGTATGACGGAGGCATACGACTGGTGCAAACACGATACACATGAGATGCGGGTCATCTAAATTCATGACTACATGCTACGCTCATGATGTGCTTGCGGCCGTTTCGCTACCTTCAGATGTACTAAATTTGATAATACGTACGCGAATGGACGACATAGGTAGATAGCACATCCAAACACAATGATCACGACATGCGATCCATGTAACTACATGAATACATGCCACACTGATGATGAGCTCGCGGCCGTTTCGCTAGCTTCTCATACGTCAAATTAGGTATTACGTGAAGTAAATGAATGGCGAAAGGTAGTTGACTGGTACAAGCATAATCATATTGAGATGCGTGTCATGCGAGAACATGACTACATGCCACTGTCAAGGCGCTAATACACTTCGACGTGACCCGGCGCGCGTGTGGGGCGGCATTCTTTTCGTTGCGTCAAGCCGGCGTTGCTACGCTGGGCGCCGCTCGCAGATGCGTGTGGCGCTGCGTTGCTTTGACGCATGCGCGTTTCAGCGCGTCCGGCGTCCCTCTGTCACGAAAAGAGGCAGACGCAGTGCAACGCATTGGCGCGAAAGGCAGCATGTCGCCTTTCGCACCAGTTGCCTTCGGGCCGCGCCGACGGACGCTGGGCGTGCTGGTCCCGCCTAGCGTCAGACTATAGAGTGATCGAGTTTCGCTAACGCTGTTTCCAGCATGCGCGCGCGTCAACGTTACGTTGCAGCATTTGGGGCCCTTCGTGATGCACTTGCGGCCATTTCGCTAACTCAACATATACCAAATTTGGTGTTACTTGACGTCAATAGATGACGAAGGCACATGACTGGTGTAAACATGATAAGCACGACACACGTGTAATGTACGAACATGACAACATACCACGTTCATAGCTTGCACGTGGCCATTTAGCTAGCTCCATATATACTAGATTTGGCATCACGTGACATGAACAGATGACGAATGATAAACAACACATCCAAACATAATAATCACGACACGGGAGTCATGTACGGTGTAATTTAACTCCCCTCGTAACGTAGTGGTAATTTTAAAGTGACATATCAACCTTCCTCATTCATGCTTCGCGTATAGTGGATTCCCACTGTACGTGGGATCTGCCAAGATTTTATTTTATGTGTTTACGGAGTCCTGACAAACGACAAGTTTATAGCTAATTAAAAAGATTATGAACTAGAACTGGCAAGCAAGGAATACAAACTACAAAAGTAGTGAACATAATATTACAAGGTAAATAGCAATAAAGCACGTACAGCAATATAAAGAAAATGCATGAAAGTCGCTTCTTGTCAGTCAGTGCCTTCCGAAAAATGAAAAAAAAGAAAGAAAACGAGACAACAAAGTGACGTGCCACAGTCAGTGCCTTCCTCAAAAGGAATAAATAGAGAGAAAACGAGACAACAAAGTGACGTGGCATAATTAAAATTGATTCAACTTGAGAGTTCGCGCCAAACAAACAATCACTGTGCTTCAAAGTTTGAAGATTAAGAAACAACCAAAGAAAGATGCTCGGATGGAATTTAGGCCCCGCCGCGGTGGTCTAGTGGCTAAGGCACTCGGCTGCTGACCCGCAGGGCGCGGGTTCGAATCCCGGCTGCGGTGGCTGCATTTCCGATGGAGGCGGAGATGTTGTAGGCCCGTGTGCTCAGATTTGGGTGCATGTTAAAGAACCCCAGGTGGTCTAAATTTCCGGAGCCCTCCACTACGGCGTCTCTCATAATCATAGAGTGGTTTTGGGACGTTAAACCCCACATATCAATCAATCAATCGGATGGAATTTAGGCACCTGCCACGCACCTTTCTCACAAATTAGCGTTGAAGTGAGCCGTATTTTTTATCAGTTCTGATACGGCGCCAAAATGGGTGAACATACGGTAGCATGTTAAAGGCGCAGCGCCCCTGCCATGTGAAGTGCTAATGCATGTTATTTCTTCGTGGATGCGTAGAATGCCGGAAACATCGCAGTCAGCCAAAATACGACCACGTGGCACTTTATTTATTTCGCCTTTAGACGCGCTAACGGTTAGGAACGCCATCGACTTTCTCTGGCTCGAAGAAAGGAGATCAGAGGCGCCTGTCTTGACGCATTATTGATAGCGTCTGGGCGCTTGAAGTCACGGGTTTCCAGCGTGCCGTCATAGAATTCTCATATATAACCTTCCCTCCCACATCCATAGCGAGAAGGCGGGACATCCTCGCTATTTTCCTACGCCTTATTTTCTTTCTTATTAACCTAACTTCAAGTGTTGCTCAAGCATTCTCATGAACAGTTATTCATCATTATACTTCCGAATTCATAGGCTAATATGGAGCGTACTACCACACGTCATGTGGAAAAAAAGAAAGACAGAAAAAAAGACAGAAAGAAAGACAGAAAGAAAGAAAGAAAGAAAAGAAAGAAAGAAAGACAGAAAGAAGACATAAAGAAAGAAAGAAATAAAAGAAAGAAAGAAATAAAGAAAGAAAGAAAGAAAGAAAGAAAGAAAGAAAGAAAGAAAGCCCGCAATATGCGTGTTCGACAGGCTGCCATTTTTTGATCGTACATTTGAGCGTTTTCTCGAGCTATGCTTGTGTAAGAATAAGAGAGGGCTGCACGTGAATGTCGCGTAGTGATAGTGCGTGCAAGTAATGTTTGATCTTGATTGATGTGCGGGGCTTAACGTCTTATATTTCCCATACTATTATGAGAGACGCCGTAGTGGAGGCCACCGGAAGGTTTCGACAACTATATTGTTCTTCAACACGCACCCGAATTCGAGCACAAGGGCCTAAAGCATTTCCGCCTCCATTGAAAATACAGCCGCCGCAGCCGGAATTCTATCTCGCAAACTGCGGGTCAGCAGCCGAGTTCCATAGACACTAGACCACCGCGCCGGGTCTAGTCCCTACAAATATTAAGCTCAGCAAAAAAAAGCAAAAAAGAGCGATTTTTAATGTGGTGCCAATGGCTGGAAGCTTCACTGACTCATCGACACGTTCTTGACCACCATGCACGAATAAGTCCCCTTCGTCGCTTGCAAGCTTTACACAAAATCTGAGCAAAAAGAACAAACTAATGCCTTAAGTGCATTATAAGAACTTGCGGAACTAAAATATGCTTCACGGCCTGGTGTTGGCTCTGTCAAAACTTTCATCAATAGGCTCAGAATAGACTAAGTACCACGCCGTATAGCAAGGACGAAAGGGTAGGGTGATTGCGGTCCTACGCGATTCGACTTATCGAACCACGGGGAAAGTAAAGTACGTAAACACAATCGCGATATATTAGAACCAGCCAACACCAAGACCAGGCAGGGGATGAAATGGCTCGCCGTGGTGGAAATTAAGAAGCTTTACATAGACCGTATGTGCGCGTGCTCACAAAAGCCAGGGTCTTTCAACCCTGCGGCAATCAGTAAATTCTAGAACAGGATTCTAGGACTTTATTTAACATCCATGACTCGTGAGTGGACTAATAGGATAAGCGAAGCGTCATCCTATGAAGAAGAATTCAAGAATTGGCAGATCCCACGTACAGTGGCAATCGATGATATGCGAAGCACGACTTAGAAATGTTGATATGTCACTTTAAAATCAGCAAGGTTACGAGGTGAAGGTAGCCCCACCACGGTGGTCTAGTGGCTAAGGTACTCGGCTGCTGACCCGAAGGTCGCGGGTTCAAATCCCGGCTGCGGCAGCTGCATTTCCGATGGAGGCGGAAATGTAGTAGGCCCGTGTGCTCAGATTTGGGTGCACGTTAAAGAACCCCAGGTGATCAAAATTTCCGGAGCCCTCCACTGCGGCGTCTCTCATATTCATATGGTGGTTTAGGGACGTTAAACCGCACAAATCAATCGAGGTGGAGGTAAATGATGCCGCATATGTCTTCCGTGTCATGATTATCATGTTTGGATGGGTCATTTACCTTCGTCATCTATTCAAGTCACGTGATACCAAAGTTACTATACGCGGAGCTAGCGAAACGGCTTCGAGCACGCTGTGAGCGTGGTAGATTGTCATGTTATTACATCACGTGCGTGTAAGGATTATCATGTTTGCACCAGTCATTTACTTTCGTCATCTTTTGACGTCAATTAACCCCATAATTGGTATATAGGGAGATAGCAAAACGCCAGCGTGCACATCATAAAGCACCCAATATACTCCAATGTAGCGTTGACGCGCACGCACGCTGGGCACAGCGATGCTACGTTAGCAAACGCGAGCAGTTTGTAGCCTCACGCTAGACGCGACGGGCGCGACCAGCGTCCATCGGTGCGGCCCGACGGCAACCGACGCGAAATGCGACATGCTGCATTTCGAGCCGATGCGTTACCCAGGCTAGAAACACAGCACACTTTTGCGGACACCATGTTTGGATTCCGCCCTCAGAAGTCAGCCCAGGATATACTTCTACAGCTCCACTATGACATATTAGATCCTGTTGAATGCCCCCACAATGACAAGGTAGTCCTGGCCTTGGATCTTAAAGGGGCATTCGACAACGTGAAGCATGAGGTAATACTTGACCACCTCAGTCAGACCAACTGTGGTTATAAAACATTCAATTATGTTAGACAGTTTCTTACAGACCGTCAAGTCTACATACGCATACAAGATGAGGAACATGGGCCTTACGTCATCGGCTCAAGGGGAACTCCTCAAGGCGCGGTCCTCTCTCCCATCCTATTTAATATAGCCATGATTCATCTTCCCCCCAAATTGGCTTCTTTACCAGGGATACATCACGCTCTTTACGCGGATGATATCACGATCTGGGCCACGCAAGGTAACCTGGGTCACATGGAGTCATGCCTGCAAGCAGCAGCGACTGTAGTCGACGACTACGAAACCCACTGCGGACTCCAGTGTGCCCCGGCTAAGTCCGAATTAGTGCACGTACGTCCCTCCCCTCAGGACACAACTCAGCTCCATATCAGTCTTCCCTCGGCACCGATCCGTGAGGCCAAGGAGATCCGCGTCCTTGGCCTCTTCATACACCACCAACGCAAGGCCGACACCACAATAGCCAAACTTCGCACGGTGGGAGACCAGGTGGGCCGTATGGTCCGCCGGGCCTCCAACAAGCGGGGCGGATTACGAAGCAGGGATGCAATGCGTCTTGCCCATGCTTTCGTAACGAGTAGAATACTCTACTCGACTCCCTACTTGCACCTACGCAAACACAAGGATGATCAACTCGAGGTCATCCACCGTAAAGTTATCAAGCGGGCTCTCGACCTCCCTATCACCACGTCCAACCACAGACTTCTGGCCCTAGGCGTGGTGAATACCTACCGGGAACTTCGAGAAGCCCACCTCGTTAACCAACACACGCGCCTTGCACAGACCCATTCCGGTCGCCGCCTCTTGGACCGAATACACATCAAACACGATTACTATATTGAGGAAAGGGTGAGAGTGCCAGAACCTTGGAGACGCGCCCTCCGGGTCCGAGCCCTTCCCCGCAACATGTCCAAAGAAAACCACAGTGGTCGCCGCCAGGCGCGCGCGGAAGCGTTGCAGCGACACTTTGGTCAAGAGGAACACGTGTGCTACGTGGACGTTGCCGGCCCGCACCATGGGGGGTGGTATACTGCCGCAGTCATACACAACGCAAACACCGTAAACGGGCTCACTTTCAAAGCCTACAGCGCAACACACGCGGAGGAGATTGCCATCGCTCTGGCTCTCACCTATCCCTCTTCTAAACATATCATCACCGACTCACGAGGGGCCTGTCGGAACTATCAGCTAGGGTGGGCTTCACCGCTTGCTCAGCGCATACTGGAACCTAGCTGCCGATACGTTAATCCAACTCCGCGAAATCTGGTTTGGGCACCCGGTCACCAAGGACTCAGGGGTAACGAACAGGCCGATCAGGCCGCCCGCGCACTCTCTTCCCGGGCTATCTCCCTGTCTTTGGAAGCCTACTCGCAATCAGACAATTCGGCCCTTTCATTCAAAGATATTACCAATTACTACAAGGAGGAGCACCGGCGCTATCCAGACCCTTGTAAGGGACTGCATCGCGCTGACGAGCGCCTCCTTTTAAAACTGTTTACCAATACTGTACTGTGCCCGGCGGTGCTAAAACATTTCAATTCATCCTTTGATGGCACGTGCCAGTTCTGTGGTGAGGTGGCTGACACCTTTCACATCGTCTGGGCGTGCCAGTCTAATCCATCTATCCCCCCCAACCCCAATCCCACGAGAGAGGACTGGGAGGCGGCCCTGCTCGGCTGTCAAGACCTGAAGGCCCAAGAGGCTCTGGTTCAACGGGCGCGGGCGGCGTTGCTTGCCAATGGAGCCCCGGAATGGGGGTTCCACCTAGTGCTGTGAGGGTAGGAGGCCAATAAGGCCCCAACCCAATCACCTCTCTGTAACCATTTAATGGTTATTAAATGTTTTCACCACCTCCGTTACCCAGGCACCACTGCGTCTCCCTCTTTTCTTGATGGAGAGACGCCGGACTCGCTGAAACGCGCATGCGCCAAAGCAACGCAGCGTGGCGCGCGCCTGCGGGTATATCAGGAACGGCGCCTGGAGTGGCAACGCCGGTGAGACGCCATGAATTGAACGCCGGCGAGCACGCGCACCACTTCAGGTCAAAATGTATTGACGCCTTGACTGTGGCATGTAGTCATGTTCTCACATCACACACATCTCATGATGATCATGTTTGCACCATACCGTCACATACCTTCGTCATCCATTGGCGTCACGTAATACCAAATCTAACATATGTGAAGCTAGCGAAACGGCCGCGAGCGCATCATGAGTGTGGCATGTAGTCATGTTGTTACATGGCACGCATGTCGTGATTATCACATTTGGATGTCCATATACCTATGTCGTCCGTTCACGTCGCGTAATACCAAATTCGGTACATTTGAACCTTGCGAAATGGCCACGAGTGCTTCGTGAGTGCAGCATGTAGCCATGTTGTTACGTGACACGCATCTCATGTTTATCATGTTTGCATCAGTATCATACCTTTTTCAACCATTTACGTCTCGCAATACCAAATTTGGTATAAGTGAAGCTAACGAAACGGCCGCCACCGCATCATGAGCGTGGCATGTAGTCATGTTGTTACATGGCACGCATCTCATTATTATCATGTTCGCACCAGCAAAATACCTTCGTCATCCTTTCACGTCCCGTAATACCATATTTGGTATATGTGACACTAGCAATACGGCTGTTAGCGCATCATGAGCGTGGCATGTAGTCATGTTGTTATATGACACGCATGTCATAATTTTCATGTTAGGTCTGTCGCTTGTGTTTGCCATGCAATCATATCATACCATACCAGTTTCACAACATGCAATGTGAACGATACCGCTGCAAGAGATGCAGGATTATGAAATGCAAATCGTGACATCCATGACAAACATGTCATGATTTTCATGTTATGACTAGTCAAACATGTTCTTCTTACAGTCATGTTATGTCGCACCAAGTTTGGTATCGATACCATTATCAAAGCGGCCAGGAGAGCTAAAAGTCGTAGGCGGCTAGATAGATAGATAGATAGATAGATAGATAGATAGATAGATAGATAGATAGATAGATAGATAGATAGATAGATAGATAGATAGATAGATAGATAGATAGATAGATAGATAGATAGATAGATAGATAGATAGATAGATAGATACGCTCAAAGTCCCCGAAGTTCGTTAAGGAATGTTTCGCATTCAAAAGTTGAAAAGTAACCACCGGCGTAGCTCAGTGTTAACCGCTTGCTGAGAGGCCATTTTCATTTATTTATTGTTTTATTTTGAAACATATCTCCGGCTTGGTTTTGGTTGTACAGACCTTCAGTTTAAGCATCATGCCACCCGGTTCTTGTAAGTGAGCGCTATTCATGCGAAGTCATATTCATAATTACCTAGGCAGAGCGCGTAGCTCGGAAGCAAGATTGCCGTTGGCCAATAAAAATACTTGATATGCAAATGCAAGGCACACGCACGGGGGTGAAACGGAAAGTTAGGAGAGCTTATGACATTCACAACTGTGCGAGTATATTGTGGCAGCAGCAATCACAGGAGCGAGCTGATTGACGAAACGTGCGAGAGGTATTTGTCCTGTATTGGGCGTAATCAGGATCATGGTGATAATTATTACAAAGATTCAGTCTCAAAACGTGCTTCTCGGCTTTTGTGTGTTTGTATAAAGCAGCGTTTTCCAAATTTTAAAGTGCAATAATTATCAACATAAGAACAGGTGGGCTGTAGTGGAGCAAAAAGCAAGGGTGGCCAAATGCCGCTATAACTTCTAAAATAGTTTCATGCTGATCGCCGACGTTAAGAGCATGCAGTGCAAGCGTGAAATGGCTTGTTAAGCTTGTGAAGCATTGCTGAATAAAATAATCATAAAACTTTTGAATTAAAAAAGTGGGGGGACCTTATACTAGGCCTTCAAGAGTTGAATGCGAGAGCGATATTCAGTCTCTAGTGCGTACTGAGTTAATAAATGGCTTGTGTCAGTAAAACTTTCGCATACGGCTGCGTTCTTTTTAGGGGTAACAATAAAGTTTTATTTTATTCCTCTCTGTAAGGGTATATCATGCCTTAAACTACGGTTGCGCTTGGAATCTTTCCGAGATTCTCATGCACCAACTACGTGATGTCAAGAGAAAAGGCGCAGTAACTTTTGTGCCTTTTGAAGTAGGTGAATCACTTTAAACCACCAAGTCATGACACTAATATGTCCCGAGATGTGATGCGTGTTACAAGCGTGCCAGGTATCATAACTGCGATATTACATGTTGCATTGTGAAGCATTTATACAGGACACGTGCGTTTGTAAGGCATGCAAGTTAGTTTTACTGCATTTTCTAGCACATGAAGTGATTTTCACTGTATTCTCGAGAAGACGCGTGGCATTGTGGTGGAAGACCCGCCTTCCAACGAAACGACCGGGTTCGATTTTTACTCAGACGTAGATTTTTATGGGCGAAGCTCCTTAGGCTTTGGGTCGTACCCTGCCCCGTATGTGGTATGTAGCCACCACTAGTTTATGGCTTGCTCAGTAGATGGCGTTGTGTGTATACGTGACGACTAAAGGTAACAGGAATGCAGCGGTAATGAAAAACAGGGCACTGTGGAATTACAATAGGTATGATGTTGTCAGAGGAATATGGAAAGGGGTCATGGTTTCTGGTCTGACGTTCGGCAAAGCAGTCTTGTGCATGCGAGCAGAAGTTCACGCAAGATTAGAAATTAAGCAACGTG
This sequence comes from Rhipicephalus annulatus, assembly GCA_013436015.1. NCBI lineage: Eukaryota > Metazoa > Arthropoda > Arachnida > Ixodida > Ixodidae > Rhipicephalus > Rhipicephalus annulatus. Next base: position 46,067 of record WOVY01004117.1, read on the forward strand.
GAATAGGTAGGCTTGCCTTAGGAGCTCACGGGAATACACCAAATCAGGGAGTACAAGGTGATATGGGATGGACATCATTTGAGGACAGGGAAGTTGCAGCAAGATAAAATTTGAGAAGCAATTGAGAGAAATGGGGGAGGACCGTTGGGCTAGGAAGGAATTCAGCTACTTGTACATGAAGAATGTCGATACAAAATGGAGGAAGCAAACCAGAAAACTGGCTGGTAAATACTTGGAAAACAGCAGGGGCCAAACTAAAAAGAATTATTGTTAAGAAGAAGGTGAAGGAAGCTGAGACCGATATGTGGAGAATTGGCATGATCAAGTCTGCACTAGAGGTATATAGTATTTTTAAGCAGGAAATTGCCAAGGAAAGAATCTATGATATTACTCGAGGTAGTTCTCTACTGTTTGAGGCCAGGACGGGAGTATTACGAACCAAGACATATCGGGCCAAATACGAAGTGGTAGACACGGTATGCAGTGCGTGTGGAGAGGAAGAAGAAACTGGCGAACACTTGATAATGTTCTGTAAAGGGCTTCGCCCTATAGTTCAGAATGATGGCGCAGAGTTTTTCAAAGCAGTTGGGTTTAGGGACAGGGAGGGCAAAATAGACTTTAAGCGGGTAGAATTAACTAGAAGGAGGTTATCTGACTGGTGGCTAAAGTCAAGGCACGAGTGAAAATTAAACCCTTCACTGCAAAGTACGAATCCTCAACCTCACTTTTTAAAAGGAAAAAAAATATAGTTTTTGGTTCATTAGGTGTTACGGCTTGGTGGTGCTAGCCACCGCCCGATCTAAAGGGTAGGGCCATGTTCATCCATCCATCCATCCATCCTGAAGGAAACTGAGAGGGACATGTGGAAGATCGGAATACTTACGAAATCATCACTGCCGACCTACCAAACTTTCAAGCAGTCACTTTCAAAATAAAATATCTACGATGATTCTCGGGGTGGTTCTCTGCTGTTCGAAGCCAGAACGGGAGTGTTGCGGACCAAGAAGTACCGAGCCAAATACAAAGGCGCAGACACGGTATGTAGTGCGTATGAAGAGGGTGAGAAAACGGCTGAACGTTTGATAATGTTCTGTAAAGCGCCCTCCCTTGTAGTCCAATATAATGGCGCGGAATTTTTCGAAGCAGTGGGGTTTAGGAACAGTGAGGGCGAAATAGACTTTAAACGGGTAGAAATACACGGAAGGAGGCCAACTGATTAGTGGCTAGAATCAAGGCGCGAGTGAAACTTAATCTTTTAAACCGCGCTGATAGTACTCAATTTTATGGCTAAGTGGCATGAGCCACCGCCCAGTCTTATATCCATCCATCCATCCATCCATCCATCCATCCATCCATCCATCCATCCATCCATCCATCCATCCATCCATCCATCCATCCATCCGTCCATCCATCCATCCGTCCATTCATCCATCCATCCATCCATCCATCCATCCATCCATCCATCCATCCATCCATCCATCCATCCATCCATCCATCCATCCATCAATCCATTCGTTCTTGGGAATAAAAAGGCGTGGTCAGATTTTTTATTATTTATTTTAATTGCATATTTCTCGATTTTTCGGTCACGCACAAGATGATTTTTCTCACACAATCAACGACAACGTCACCAACGCCGAAACTGAAATTGCGGGTAAACGAGCTCTTTATCCCTGTCGTGTTCATAGTGCACAGTTTTGCTTATACACTGTACCGCTTTGAATTTCCTGGTGTTTGTCTGTGTTGCAAAGACTGCTTTCTAACGTATCTATGTCCCAGTGCATCACAGTACATGTTACGGGAAATCTGTATAATACTCAGTGAAACCCAAATTCCTCCTTCTTACAGGTGCAAGAACTCCTGGTATCGACAGACAGACCGACAACAAACTTTGTTGGGTCCTGAAAAACGCTACTCCTTTAGAGCAACATCGCGGGCCGCTCCCACGTAGAAACGGGGAGGCCTAGCTTCACTGCCACATCGTGGGCTCTCTGGACATCCCGTAGTTGCAGTAGCAACTCTGAACTTCGTAAGGCAGAATCCCAATCTTCTTCTGTGAGCTGACTTAGGCGCCGTAACGAAGGGCACTGCCAAAGCTTATGGTAAGCTCCAAACAAATTGAGCAAATACCATCACCACTGAAAATGAAAATTGGGACAAAAGGACTGCAAAAACCAATAAATAGTTTTCCGACAGATATTAGCACTAACTGTGCTAGAAATTAAGTGGGTGTAATAAAAGATTGTGACAGACTTGGTGAGGGGGACGTTTCTGCTTAGCTGCCTAATAATCTGTGGGGTGTGATGCCCCTTTGCAGGTGTTTACCGAGGTTACTTGTCATAAATTTTACATAAGAAAAGTCTGCTATAGACACGGACGCCTATATCAGTATTTATTGATCTGTAATACAAGACCACTACACCAGGTCTCTCGCAGTCGTTGAGCGCTCCACACTCCGGGTTGACTTGGTAAAGTAATGAGAACAGCACGTGAGAAGTCGTAGTTGCTCTACTCGAGATGAGCTAGTAATTACACTGTCAGATTATTGCGCAGTACAAATTATGGCGTTACGTGTTAACTTTCCTGAAGCATACCAAAGAAGCACTATCACCACTCATCCGGGAGTACAATATCTGCCATTGTGTGTCCTTACCATCTACCGCAAGTTGGTCACGCCTCCTTTGTTATTGCCATCTCTCATGAAGCCTTTGTGCTAATGAACACGTTCTTTGTCTTGCTAATCTGCAAGTAGAGGACTCCCATTTGCAAAGCCTCATTGTGTGCAAGCACCGAGTTCTCATTTGGAACACAAACCTGAGTAATTTCACACTCTGTTTGCTTCCACTTGACCTTGCGGAAAAGATAATAATTGGGAAGTGATTATTGGTTGGCGTGCGCTTTAGTTGAACTCCATTCGAACAGCCGTAGCTTTGATAATGAAACAAACGAGCTATTCTGCATTAAAATATCGCTCTGCAAACACTCAGAAAGTGACACTTTTAATAACTGACCACGGTAGCCCCGACACCATGTAAGTATACACTTTAAATAACGACTTATACGGGGCTTGTCCCAGTGTAGCTTCAGTTACCCTCAGAAGCTCTGATCTCTTCTTTCAAAATTCGATCAAGCTATTTGTCGGAGTTACGTGCTATCCTTCTTCTCGAAGCACCGATTCTTTTTTACTTGACTGCGAAGATCCTGTTCACGTGGGTGGCGTTCAACATTTGCAAAATGTACAGCAGTACTGGGTCTGGATAGTTTACGCTGCTGCTCTTAAACGTGAATATAACGTGCCACCTATTTTGTAGCCTTGTTAAAAACTCTGGGAAAAACAATTGTAGATTGGGCGTAATAATTTCAGCTGCGCCACGGCAATGTTTCGAAACTTGAGTTGTATTAATAATTTGCTTACACTGAAAAATTCATAATACAGAGATTGGTCAATCAACTGCCTGTATTTTGGCTCCGTAAAATACGAAAATCGTGCTCGATGAGAACCTCATTTGTGAAATCCCATAGCAAGAATAAGGTCTTCGTACAAGTCAAATACCTTGGTCTAACCGCCAGCTTTTTTATTGTGCGACGTGACTATTATTATCAAGAATGCCGTATCTGATGCTTAATGAGTCTTGTTACGTTACGAGCGATGTAAAAATAATGGATGACAGATAGCAATGCCTTCAAACTGTTTTCGTCAGCCTTACATTGTAACATAACAGCCTTCAGAGTTGAGTCAAACTTCATTGTTCAAGAAGCTGCACGAAACACGACCAATTTCGAAAGCCTGCGTCCTGACACCGAAATTTTTATGCACACTGGAAACACGATTACATCATTGATCTGCGCCAAATAAAATGTTCAGTGGTTGTTTGGAGCCAAACATGAATAAGAAACATGAAAACCATGGAAGTTGGTTGGTACGTGCAGTAAAAATTATTGTGACAACTATCACATTCAGATACCGATCTGTCGAGTTTATTCCAAGCAACAGAGAAGCATATCCTGAGGTTCATTTTTAGAAAACGCCGACAAATATTGATAAACACGTGAAAATATGTCACTACTTAAATAAGATGATTATGCACGTTTAGGGAAAATTAGTTAACGCTTGGTAATAAGCCGTAGCTCTGCACAAACTTTTTTATGACTTTCTTGTTGTCCCGGCTACGTTGGTGCTGCCTACAGAATAATAAGAGCACACTAGCGCAGAATTGCACTCGCGTGTGTGTGCGACTGAGCGTATGTGCGCGTGCGTACGTGCGCGCACGTGTGTGAGTTTGTGCGTGCGTGCGTGCGTGCGCGTGCGTGTTACAAACTAGCGCACTTCGTAATGCAGCATTCTGTAAATCATTACTCTCACCTCTCATTTTTAATTGATCGGCCAGGTGCCTAACGTACACCGATCATTGAACCTTGCCCACACAAAACAAAACAGCAGTGATAGCTTTGAACGGACGCGAATGTCGTGGTTACATAATCATTTTCTTTACCCTAGAAGGCCAAAAATCCGAGAGAGAAAGTGTACAATATGAAAGATGACAAAGTGTACAATATTAAATACGACATAGTCGTAACGTAGGAAAAGTAACAGTATATGCCGACAGACACAACACTTCCATCTCATTTCAAGCTTTGTGAAGTGATGTTCAACCGAAATTAACAAATGTCTTGGTACAAACTGGCAGAAAAAAAATCTAATAGTTGGTTTATGACGAGCGCTTCGTTTGTAGCATTGTTTCACTGGAGATGATATTCCTTGTGTTATGTCTTTCACATTTAGGTGAATATGGGTATTCGATTGATCAAGAAACACAGAGCGGCATCACGCGTGTTGCAGCAGTTAAAAAAATTCGGCAATTCACACAAACCTCAATATAATAAATTACAATATTACAAATTATCGGTCATAACAAATTTCATTAGCTTTACCATAACTGCAATGTTACTACTGATTGCTTATATTAAATTTTCGGATACAACAAAGTATTTTTGTGGTAGATATAATTCTGTTATACTTTGATAGTAGTTCTTGTTGAGGATAATAATAATACTTAGATATTTATGTCAATCAATAATAACTCTGCTTTGGTTCTGCGTAGTGGTTTCACAGTTTAACAATGGTCACGTGAATTTCATACATTCAAGCCATCTCACTTCACGCACACAGCCGTACTCCTTTTCGACTGAACTTCAACGCGTTCAGGAGCAAACTTTAACAAGTTTTATTGTTAAAATCTTGCCCCCTCGGGCTCTGCATTCGGTTAGTTATGTGCTAATAAAACTACATAAGAAGCTTGTTAGTATGACTTTGTGGCTGGCCTCGCGGTCAACACGTGACAAAAAAATAACGAGGCACTCCACTGAACCAGGCTGAAGTACGCTTCACGATGCACTTCACGATACCCTGACTCACATTTCTTCTTGTTTTCGTCAAAGTGTAACAGGACGGATATCCATGCAGCGTACTTATAAAGATGTTTAGGCTATGGTTGCTTTCAAATGAACCAAAAAATTGCGTTGTAATTCAATTGAATTTGGGAAAGCTACACTGGCCGAGGTAGCCTACAGGCGAGCTTTTGATTTCGAACCACAGCGGACGCATTACTAAGTATATAAAATTGTAAAATTGAAGAAAACAGGTAGAGGTGGTGAGGTGGTAGAGTTCCGTGAAAAATATAACGCACTGTGTTAGCCGAGGTGCATGCAGAAAGTAGTGAAACTTGGAGCTTCCTTGCAAACAAGAATCTTGAACATTTGTAAACCAGCTGGCATTGGCGCGCTTTCAAGTAGTTGCCCTTATAGCAGTGCCGAATGCATCTTTATTTTTTACAAAAAGCACGCGCACATCCTCCATGTGTTTTATCCCCCAACTAAGGTGTAAGTAAACCCCACGTGAATAACATTTTCCTGAATGTTCACTGTCTGAAGCACCGTTTTGTATTCATCATAAAACGGCAAGGATACTCGCGTATAATTAACTATACTAATATGCCGGGCTAGGTGAATTGCTGTGGTGTCTTCTACTATGGCTTGACAGAAAACTAGATTACCAAAGATATTCTAGAAATAAATGTTGTCTTCGTCGTTTATTGTCTGTCTTCATTTCATAACGGGCGAAATTGGTAATGCTACTCCAAAAGTGCATTCGGTAAGCAGCCGCAAAAGTTCCTCTAGGCGCTTTTTCTTATAAAGCACTAAATGCTATAGCTCCGAAAATAAGTTTCGGTGTGTAAAGAAATCTAGCGTACTATCTCTGGGAACTTCATGCGCCACAATCATTGACAAAGATGAAGCACGAGCATTACTTGCAGCCGTGCTTGTGCGACCTCGCAGTTATCGATATCGAACTCAGCCAGCTGCCTACGTACTTGCATGAACTAGAATTCAAAGAGCTATGTCTGTTGGCCCTCGATAAATATTGTTTGGTCGAATGAGATTGCTCTCAATGGCTTCTTGCGTTTCTTGCTTATTTGTTCGGTCCACCAGCAGCCATGGCAGATCGTGCTATCGCTAGGGACACCACAAATTTTCAAGCACACTGAATCATCGGGCTTTTAGCAATTTCTTTATCTCTGCAGTCTAAAATGTCATCACTTACAACTCGTGGTACAGGAAAAATTTTTCACAAAAAACAGTGATATTAATACTCTTTATATTCGCCAAATCCTAGACGACTGCGTAGAAAATGATGTAATAATTCTAAGAAAGCAGGAAAAAATGTTTTGATGACTTTTTTTAAAGCATGCAGCGCTAATTTATTTAAGCTCAGCGTGTTTTGCTGCTGTTCACCACACAGAAGTTAAAAGTTGTCATTGCAGCATCACAAAGCAATTTTGAGTGTTTTTTTGTGCAGAAGTTGACATGAATCATTTTCATTTGTCCCCGAATTTAAAACAATGTAGATATTTTTTGTCACCTAATGCAAAGCTGTAGCCTAAAGTCAGAGTGATATTCCTGGCTATCGAAATAAAGCAAAATTAAGCGGCGATGGAGTTTCAAACGTTCGGCTTTAGCGGGATGATGCGAGATTCGTCAGAAGTTTGCCATCAGTTCATAATTACACGTAATGATGAAAACTAGAATTCCTACGCATATTCACAAACTAGGTGCGTGAGGCATTCCCCAAGCGGCGTTTATAGTGTTGTGAAACAGAAACAAGACGAAATGATTTGTTAAGCGGTGTTAAGCAGGCTTCAACCTGATGACCTCAACATTGCACTATAGGTATCAAACAATAAAGAAGAGAAAAGGTAGAAGGAACCATTTATGACTGTGACTCAGGATGTGAAGCAGACTACTCTGCCACTTGAGATCACAAGGCAAGAATTATGAAAAAAAAGAAAAAAAACGAATAATTTATTACCATGGATAGATCGTGTGTACTTCAGTATACACGCTCTTGTACTTTGTTCGCTGCAAGTAGAGTCTGTGTACTTTGCAGATTGTCTTGCTCTTGCAAAATAGTCTTGTTGGTGGCGGTCCCGCGCTGCTTATATCCGCTGGTAGACAGCAAAGGGTATAAATGTCGACTTTTAGTCGCATCACAACTCAAGCACATGTTTGATATAATTTTTTTGGTAATCCTCTTCCTCCGATTTGTGCACACACACACAAAGTAATGAAGATGTGTTTTTCTAAGAATACTTTATTCGGGATGACTTCCCTTCTAAGCGATGTTGTTTTCTTTGGTTTACCAGTTGAAGCGCACCATGCATGCGGCTACGTAAAATACTGCCACGACGCGATTTCCGATGCATGTGTATTTGTACGGCTCCGATTACTTTCGTCCAAATATTCGCACTCAATTTGTGCATCACAGTTTCACGTAGAAGCACTGCGTCTAGCCTTAACATCAGTCGGCTCATATAGAGCCGAAAGGCCACTGAGCTCACATAACTGAGAGGACATGAAATGAAAAAATTATTGCGCCTCATTGCTCCGGTTTGCCCTGATGGACGAAAGCAGACACTGGAACTTTAAGGCCGCGCAATGACCTAAGGGCTCTTATATGCACTTATCCTAACTTTCCAGCTTGTCAAGCGAACAGGCGAGTTCCATATTCATAGGAAAGCGCTCCGCTTCCCCAGTGGGTCAAATGTCAACCAGTGGGCTTTTGGCCTGCTTGCGTGCTATGCCATGATATGTCGGTCACCTTAATGGTTTACACACTAAGACTTAGCGTAGTAATATCCCTGATAAAATGGAGGGGAAAGCGAAGCGCTTTACCTCAAAGGTAAACTATATCTCACATTATGGGAATGTTTCAGGCCACGTGGTCACTATAGAAAGGAATATGCTTTTTTGAGAATTTAATTTTTTTTCTCTTGTGTCACTTCGCACTGTAGTTAAATACTACAAATGTTACTACTGACGCCTCACTCAGCTTCATTCTCTGTATGGGTCATTAGGTTGTGTCTTAGGATGAAACAAGCATTTGATATATTACCCTTCTTTTGTCCACAACCTTCATGATACAGATTTGAAACACTAGCAAATTTGTTTGTTTTTTTGACATTCTAAATTCAGTAAACTAACGGGCATGAAGGGAATGCTCGTAGTGTACAGGACGCTATGTGTCTTATCGAATGCGCTGCAGAAACACGGAAGCTATAGAGCTGTTAGTACTTAATGCTGAGATCAGTTCTGGTATATAAATTTGTTTTCATTGAAAAAAAAGGACGCCATTGTAATGCAGGTGCCCTGTGCATAGCTCTCCAAAGGATAAGATACCATACTGCAAGAACCAGTTTACACACCGCCATGGAAACGTGGTGGTGCGCAGTGCAATATGTTAGAAGCGGTCTTAACTGGAAACAATACGGTGCGCCTGCCGCCCCACTGCTCACTGAGCCATGTTGGGAATTGAAGACAAGTCATTCGTTCTAACAGACCGACAAGGCGCAGCGACATGAACGTTTTAAGCAAATCGAAATATGCGGCCCAATGTGCCTCTATAACCCATGCACAAATCTGCCGTGAATGCATTCACAATTGCAAAAGTAGTGAAAGGAGCCCTTATGGTAGGATAAATATCTCCACATTGTCACCCACTCATGACAGAACCACTTTTTGCAGCCAAATGAGTGCGGAGGTAGAAGGTTTTATTCTGTTACTTTTGTAATTTGCATTTCGAAAACCAAGCTTTATTACTTTTTTCTCGAGGTCTCGAATGCCTCGGTCCAGACACAGTTTGATTCAAATGTGCACGTGCCTGCAACCGGCATGTTCTCTCCTTCATTAATGAAGCTCTCACTCTGAATTTTAGTGGGAGGAGATATCTTCTCTGAGTATTCATTTGTACACGACACTCAGTCCGTTTTTATAAAGAGCGATAGAGAAAACTCTTAAATGCGAAGCCATTCATAGCGAACTTCGGCCAGTTTTACCGCTATCTATCTATCTATCTATCTATCTATCTATCTATCTATCTATCTATCATTCTATTGTGTCCCGGTTGGTAATCGCCAGTGATTATCAACCGGGACACGCGCCACCACCTAGAAATGACGTCACTACTAACCCCTTTAAAACTAACACGCCAAGAATGTCATGGCGCCTTTCAGAAAAATAGATCCCCTTATCTAAACGTCAGTCAGCCTGTCTGAGGCACTTTCACAGTTCAGCCTGACTAGTCATAACCTGAAAATGAAGACTTGTATACCATGGATATCAAAACTAACATTTCATGATCTTGCTGCTCTTGCGTTGGTTTCATTCACATGATATATTGCAAAACTGGTATGGCATGAAGTGACTGCAAGGCGAAGATAAGTGCCAGGCCACAACGTTCAAGTCATGACATGCATGTCATAGAAGTCATGACTACACGCCATGCTCACGGTGCGCTCGCGGTCGTTTCGCTAGCTTATACCAAATTTGGTATTACGGGACGTGAATGGATGACGGTGGTACATGACTGGTGCGAAGAAGATAATCGTGAAATTCATGTCATATGAGGATATGACTACATGACACACTCATGATGGTTTCGCGGCCGTTCCGCAAACTTCACCTACACCAAAATTAGTATCACGTGACGTGAAGGGATGACGAACGTGTATGACTGGTGCAAACATGATATACATGACATTCGCGTCATGTAACACATGACTACATGCCACGCTCATGATGCGTTCACAGCCATTTCGCTAGTTTCACATATACCAAATTTGGTACTACGTGACGTGAGTAGACAAGAAAGGTGAATGACACGCCCAAACAAGACAATCATGACATGCGTATCATGTAAAGCATCACTAGATGATACGCTCATGATGCGCTCGAGGCTGTTTCGCTAGCCTGATAAATACCAAATTTGGTATTACGTGAGGTGAATGGACGACAAAGGTCAGTGACATGTTCAAACATGATAACATCATAGCGCGTGATGTAAAACATCACTACATGCTATACGCTCATAGCGCGCTCACGTCCATTTCACTAGCTTATTATATACCAAATTTGGTATTACGGGACATGAATGACGACGAAGGCAAATGACTCGTCCGAGTAGTATGATCTATATTTGCGCGTCATGTAAGCCTGACTACATGCTAACATCATAGTGCGGTCACGGCCGTTTCTCTGGCTTCACATATAACTAATTTGGTGTATTGTATTATGTATTACGTAGAAATGTCCGGCGGATTTGTGTTCGTGACATGATAAATATGACATGGAAGTCATGTACGGCGTAATTTACATGCCCATCACTGCTGGTGCTGGTATTCGAAATGTCATTGGTGCTGGCATTACGCTACTATAAACAATATACCCGCATCTTGTCTCAATATGTAAGCGCGCATATCATATCTACTTGTGTTTACTGTCTACTACGGCGAAACCTCGTAACATTGTGCTGATTTTAAAGGGATATATAGACCTTCCTTTTTCGTGCTTGGTATATAATTCATTCCACCTATAAGTGAAATCTGCCAATTTTTAAAAAAAGACAGATAATTTAACCTGCGTTTACACATCACGGACTTGCTACTAGTGCGGAGACAGGAAGAGACAGAAAAAAATAAACAAATAAAACGTAAATTAGAGATAACAAAATAAACTGAGTTTTCCGGCTCTCAGACAGCACACGCGCTGATGAAGTCCAACACTGTGTGTACCTTCAAGGTGCACATAAACTTTGTAGAGCTGACCAATACTCTCCAAATAAATGAATAAAAGTTTCATCACAAATTCTTTTGTGTGAGACAGGCTGAAATGCCCAAGACACAGTCGAAGGATAATCATTCTTTTTTTGTCATCGAAAGCATGGAATGTTCGTAGGGCGCACGCTAACGGGTATGTGCTTGACACTAAAATAAGTTTGCACAATTTGTTGTCCATGCCATTACAATAGAATAGAAACTTCGCGGTGTTTACTTGTGACAAGCTGCAGTTCGCGTTGTTCCCTTCCCTCTAAACACGATGCAATATTCCAAGAACAGTAGTTTACCTCAGCCTTAGACAGATGATGACAAAAGTACAGTCTAACGCCATCTTGGCCTCCCCTTGCTTCTCCGGACAAAAGGCGAAATCCTTCTTTTGTCCTTTCTCTAAGAACGAGTGCTATTAAACGTATGAAATAAGATGCACTCTTGACAACAAATATGGCCGGTAACAAAAGAGTAGTAAGCAACAATAATTTTGTTTGATAATAGAAGATTAGTGACGTTTTCTCATTTAGGACTGCGCGCAGCTTCCACCCCATACTTCTGGTTAATGAACAATTGCACTGGTAAATCCACATCATTTCCGCCATGGTCTGCATCATCAAGATAATGAAAATGCCCCTAAACTTAAAACCTATGATGTCACATTTGTTTATTCGTTTACATGAACGCAACCGTTTTGCTATTTGTCTCATAATTTCAGGCCACCTTTCTTGCGATGCTAAATTCCTATAAAGTAATTCTAGAGCAGCCCTGTGAAAAGCATCAAGCTCTTCATAAGTGACTTTTGAGCATTGTCAAGCCAGAGTATATCAGAGCAGATTTATCCCTACCGGGTCAAAGGCTCGGCTGCCGGCTTCCATTCAATCAGTTTTAAGTACCTTGCATATTCTCTCAGATTGGGTTCTTATAGGACGTCCATAAGCGTGAGTGCTGCGAGTGAACATGTCGCGTATGGCACTTTCGAAAGCAGAACGTAATTCCTGCTTGCGCAGGGCCACGTAAATGTCATTACTGTCATTTATCATCCTTGATTTTCATGCCCTGTACAATGCCTGATTTCTCCTACGTTTTGTAGCCTTTTTTCCTACATGAATTTCATCCAGCATGTTGCGAACATAGATAGATAAATGACAAGCCCCAACAGTGTGAAGCACTAGAAGACGACATTGACTTGTTTGCAATTAATTTATATTTTGCCGCGTTTGCACGGCATGCTTGTCGCACTGAATGTATTTAAACGCTATAGCATTGAAGAGCTTGTTTCACAGGATTGCAGCGTAAGTGGTTGTGAGCGGAAAATCACCATCATTGCGTCACTAAATATCAAGAAAGATGCAAATAAAATATATATAAATTGCGAGTCCCAGTGAAAATCAAACCTAGGTCGTTTGCGTGGCATGCGGGTTTCCTAACACACAGCCACGCCTCTGTGTGTGAATACAGTGAAAATAAGTTCGTTTGCTTGGAAATGCAGTCACTAACTTTTATGCCTTACTAACACACCCGTCTTGTGCACGTACATGTTTCACGATACAACGTATAATACTACTGTAATGATGCGTGGGACAAGCGTACCTTTCCATCGGGCATCAGAACATGGAGTTATCATGGCGTCATAGTTCAAAACCAGTCACCTTCTATAAAAAGCCAACACACACGACTGAACCCTTCAGGCCACGTAGTGGGTCCATAAAAAGTTCCAAAAGGTTTCGTACAATAGGTGATTCAAGTACACACTAGGAACAAAGTATCGCTATGCCGGGTATCAGCAGACGACGACGAAGAATTCATCGTGGGCTGCTGTCTCTTTAGCGGGCGCCATGAAGTGCGTGTACTACTGGCATCATCATGTACTGTTCTCAGCTCTATTGTAACTATTAAATACATTTTTTGTAATTTTGCTGTTGCATCGAACGCCGTCATTCCACGGCAAATGATGTCTAAACCCCGGAAGCAACGAGCGGAACCGGCAACCTTACGAGCATGTAAGCAGTGATCATTAGAATACGAGAACGGCCAGACAGCTAAATGCACTGCTAAACAAATGCAGTTAACGAGAGTCACGAAAGAGGCAACAACGCTCTCGTGGAGTGACAGCAGCGACCGAATGGTATTCAGCAAGGTCATAGACAAGCTCGTCGCAAGCAGTGACGAGTTGGAAGATCAAATCCGCAATCGAGAACGTGATTCCGGTGGACTAACTTGAGAGAGAGTACGAGTCTGCGGGGCACAATGACCATCAGGTACTTCAGGTTCTGACGTGCCAGTGGTGTCGTATTGAAGAGCTCAGCTTATGGAATGCGCGGTGGACCTCTACTTGGACGGCGATCAATATGTCTCCTGCCCCAAGAACAGAAGCGTCCCAGAGGTTTGGACCTCGTCTCCCAAGGCTCACTATCGAGCCATTTCGTGGGGGTTATATCATTGGATATATTTCCAGAAGCAGTTCAACGGAGCTGCCGCACCAACCAAATTCTGAGCAAGACGAAAAAAGTTTGTTACCTCCGCAACTACCTGGTAGATGAAGTCGCAGTGGTGATGGCCGTGTCACCAAAGACGTAAGCTTGTTATGAGAGTGCCGCCTCGTTGCTGAAGCAGAGTCTCTGTAACAAGAGCAGTATTGCACAGCAGCATTTCTAAGCACTTCGTGAACTGCAGCCAGTAAATTCTTCATCAGATACAAAGGAGTTGAGCAAGCTTTACGGTACAGTCCAACTGAAGGTACGCTACCTCAGCGTTTTAAACAACACCATGAGAACTTTTTCAGCAGTGCACTACGACATTATGCTTCAATCCTTGCCACGAGAAATCGCCGTCGTGTTCCACCACTACAGACGTCTCCAGGAAAAATCACGAGAATCAGTGACATCTGTTTCATGGGAGGCAACCACAAAGTATTGTAAAAAAGGAGCATTTCTTATCTATTTCCTTACACAACACACTAGTGTTTTAGGTGTGTGGTGATTGGGTATGTGGGTGTCTGGTTGCATGCGTGTGAGAAGGCGTCGTGTGTTTGCGCTCTAGTTACTTTTTTGGAAAGTTGCAAATACAGTTTACTAAGACACCCCTCATAGATTTATCGTCAAATATCGACTCTTGTTATAAATGCCGAAAAATCCCTGCATGTATTCCACTACAACGTTCATAAGGCTAAGGCATTGATAATCTCAATTTCATATACATCAGATTTTATGCACTAACGTTTAGATGTTGCAAAATCACGCGAGGATTACGATTCATGCTTCTAGTTGCCGCGTTGCACTTGACTCTGAGATTACATCGGCACCGACTTGGAGCAATAACACGGAGCTAGGTCGTGATGATGGCTAGACCGGTAAAGGGTGTTCCTGCCGAACTTGACTGTCACAACAAGTATTGTTCGTTCAGTCTGTGCAGGATAATACATAATAAACAAAAGTTTGTGGGTATATTATAGAGAAGCATATTGGGACTCTCAAAGAGGTTACGCATTGGCAGTTTTCAACAACACATGAAAACGACCACATCATACCGCATATTCGCGTCAACACGCGGCCACATTTACGTTCATACAGTGGTACTCTTGTTTCACATTTGTGAGCTACATTAGCTCTCACCTAGGTATTGTTTTCATTTTTCTTGCATCATAAACGTATGTATGCCATTTTGTTTGTTTTACTGATTTCATCAAATATTAAAGTACTTGCTTCACGGGAACTATAGCAAAAAAAATGTATGCGAATAAGATTCACTTGTAATAAACACAACACTTGGAAGTGGTCTTTCCGTTTACCTAGAAAAACTATTTTGGTGGACACTCACGCGGTAATTGCAACGAATGAGCGCATCATTCACAATGAACCTTATACAACATTCTCAACTGGCATTATAAAGTTTTTAGCGAAATTTTGCTGGTCTGGTGATTTAACACATTCATTCAGAAATATTTTCTTTTGCTTTAGCTAGTAGAGGAAACTGATTTCGCCACCTGCTCCAGAGCAGTCCTGAGAATACATCGGCAATTGGACATAAGTAGCATCATGTGCTTTTGTTCCAGGGCCTGAATAAACAGCAAGGTATTGTTTGCAACGTAGTCAATTTGGCTCTTTTTTTAAGTGGCAGCATCCTTTCATGCAGAAATAACTACAGATTGGTGTACTGTAAAAGCCGTGTAAAATGCGCTCATTCTAAAAATCATAAGCATTGTGTACCGAAACATACAATCGATGTATGCCAAATTACCCAAAAGTATATACAACATGTGTTAAATTAGCAAAAGCTTTCAAGAACGATTTAGACACAGCTTTGGTAAACAAGAAGGTGCTCTGCCTGACAACGTTTGAAATGAAGGAAATGCCGGCGTTCAACAAACCCAACAGCGTTCATGCAATATAACGTACTGCATGCAACTGTAGATGAGCCTCAACAGATCTATAACCTCTCATCGTCGTTTGATAAATTTCGCTAGTGATTTCCCCTTACACAGGAGCTTAGACCGATCACCATGAAAATCATTGCACAGTGGAGGTGATTACTGGGCACTGCTTCTGACTCATTAGCCCTAATGCATCCGGGCTGTCAATGATCGGGCGTGGAGAGGCTCGTTGCGCACAGCATCCATACCTATACTGCCTATATACGGTCACCCGCTATGCGGAAATCATTTCCCGCTGAGATGAAAGCCATGGAACGCCATTTGTCTGGACTAATGCTACAGAGATATTCTTTTTGTCTTAGTTTTTAGAGAGTTATAGGAATACATCACGCACACAATTCAAGATTCACTCAAAGGACAGCGCCCAGTTTCACATCGCGAGCATTGTGCCTCATCAAACAACAAAAGCATATCCATGGAGTGCATAAAGAAGAATGGGCCGAAGCACCCGTAAGTCCGTCCGTGCTTCCATTTATCCGTGCGTCCATGCATCCGTCCCTGCATTAGTCTGTGCGTCCATCCGTCCGTCCATTCATCCGTGTGTCTGTCCGTGCGTCTGTCCACCCGTCCGTCCATGTAGTGAACACTCCAAGTACCGCCATCTCGTGTCTTTTCATCATGTATTCATCACACATGCGTACCGCCATTGAGCGGACAATCCAAGGACTAAACGAAAGGTGGCACGGCCGGATTAGAGAAGTGGCATTCGCACACTGTCTTACGGCCTGCGCTTCGTGTCTAGTTCCCGCCTTTCACCGCCGCTGATTCATGGCGATGCGGCTCAACCCTCGCTAATCCTTGCTAAAAGCAAGGAGCTTACGCCCAGCAAGTTTAACGTGTCAACCTTTTCTGGCCAGATAGTGCTCAAAGCGCGTCCTTCTCTAACACTTCTTTTTTAAAATAGGCATCAATTTCAAGGCAAATTTTATTGGAGATTAAGTCATCGATACTCGTCTCTGTAAGTTGTTTCATCAGAAACAAACATCCCTCAATGATGAATAGTATGCGTGAGTTTCCTCCTCAATTGAAAAGGGTGCGCTTGTGCCACTCCTTTAGTCTGGCCGTGGAGGTGGCTACCTACTACTACTACGACGATGACTACTACTACTGCTACATACATCGCGGACGCACAACCCACAGCTTAGGGCACTTCGCCCCCAAAATGGAGGCAGTGAAAGATACTCCGGTACGTCCCATAATGTAAATGGAGTGATTGCATAATGAGTTTTCGTCAAAAATGGCTCAATGTTGAAGAACTCGCCATATTCTGCAAATAGTTTTGCCGGAATTGAGAAATAGAGCTTAAAAGGGGAGTTCAAAGTACGTACAATTGTGTAGTATACAAAAGGGAAAAAAACTTGCTCGACCAAAGAACTTTTACAAGATTTTGTTTTCAAACTGCTCCAATGATTAGAATGCCGTGTTTATTTTTAGGAACTGATTTCTAAGTAGTGCTGGAGGCTGTACATTAGAAGCTATGTGCAGCCTCATAAGACGATTATTTTACGTTCATGTAATTCCCAACTTTTTGGTCACTAAGTACTCTATGAAACGCAAATTCTTTACGTGATTTTAAACGAGAGCCCCAACAGAAACTCACCTACCACCAAGCGTTGTCGTTCATTCAGAAAAAAATATATATATTCCTGGGGCGAAGTCAATGCCAGGGGCCGAAAAAAAGTACAGTGTAGTGCTACAAAACCTAAAGCGCAGTGCCAGCAGCCCGAGAGCTTGCGGCTGGCGGTAATGAAACTTTAAACGTTATGGTGGAAGCAGCAATCCTAGCAAAGCGGAAACGCAGCGAGAAAACGTAATAGCGGAAACGCTGAGTGGGGGGAAAACTAGAAAATTCGGCGTGTTGTGTGAAACGTTTTTCCGGCATGCTTATCGCCCACCTGAATTGGTCACGAAGCGCTTACGCTCACTCATTTCAATAAACAACAATGTTACGTGTTTCTAGCATACTTCCGCATAGGCTTCAAAGGGGCCATGAAGTTACAGGCAAACCAGTTTATTTGTTATCATACAGCCATTATGTCGGTCAAAGCGTCACCTCAGCCATGACATTGTAGGCATGGTGCCTATACTGGTGTCATGTTTCAAATACCCCGTGCAGGCCTTATGCCAGACAAAGAATCACGTTAGCATACGTTTGATAACGTGCATGGTAGTAAAGTAATGTAACATGCAGAAGTCACACAGTACAAATCCCAATTTGAGTTGGTAGCCGAATGCCTCCAACCGGTTACAAACGCCTCAATCGCTAGTCTTGATCGCCATCAGCCGCATCAGAAGCTAAAAGTGCCTTGTGGATGTGTTATTCTGTGGCTCTCCATGGAATAACAAAAAGCGACCTAGTCCGCTTCCATGAAACAGTGAGTAAGGTGCTCGGTGAATGACCCGAAGGTCGAGTGTTCGATCCCGGCCACGACGATCGTATTTCGACAAAATGGGGGAGACTCGATACTGTGCGATATCAGCGCACTATGAAGAACACTAGGTGCTAGAAACTTTGGGAGCCCTCTACTGCGACGTCTCTCATAACAATTCCATGGTTTAAGAACTCGAAACCAAAGACATTTTATTTTCGGTTGTTTTTTGTATTATTATTATTATTATTACTATTACATATTGGGGGCATCCGCACTTCATGAAACTTGCGTTGATTTAGAGCGTCGGGAATATTACACGTGTACTTGCAAGCTGCCTACAGAAGTCTAAAACGTGCTTTAGAATTGCCATTCTTCCAGCTTTGTCTGTGATTCTGTTGTGTGTTCCGCCGAGACCAAGCGAATTTTTAGCTGACACACAATACAATATATTTCTTCACTTCAGCATCGCAGTTACGTAAAAAATATGGTCAAACCGCCATTTTAAGGCGCGCCAGACGTGACCCAGCAAAACTGAGCGCTTCGAAGACTAATTAATTACTTCAATGTTCTTTCTAGAACTTGGTAAGTGGAGCAGGGAGGTTGTTCCCCGGTGGCATCTTGGCACCTGTTATACAAGCTATACGTAAGTGATGCAAGGATTTTTCCACGTTGATTATCAGCGCAGGGAGGTTCTGCATTAAAGCGCAGACAGTGACAGACATGAAACGGGTACGGCGACTTTTGAGTACAGACATTTCATCGCTCTGCGGTCTTCTCGTAGCCGCAGTTGGCTTTGCCATTCACTAGTATTCTCTAGTGTGCACTGGTAGGCCTCAGATATCCGCCACACCTTCACTGCCGGTTGCCTTCTTCATTTTTTGTAGGGAGTCTTGTGCAGTGAGAATTTCCTGTTTTCCATGGCACAGAAAGCCGAAACGGACAAACATAGAACGAAGTAGATTTCATGCAGTTCGGTAACGCAGGCATCATACATCACGTTGATGGCATAAGGCAGGTGACTTGCAGTGGCGAATAAATAGTAAGGGTGAAAACATCACTTGCATTTGAAAAGATCTCCAAAAAACGAGGCTGATATTCTTATATGAAAATCGGTGTCACACTAAAGTGAAAGGGGTCTTTACAGAGACAGGGCCAACCTTTGAAGAGACGGAAGCTGTGCAGGGTGTTGCGCGGTGGGCGCCAAAAATTCTTGTGATGCCAGTTATAACGGTCTGATGGCCCACTTCAACTGTTTATACTAGGCAAGGTTTGTAAAAGTCAAGTGTGCGTTGGCGTCGATTTATTACAGAAATCAGACCCCCCGTTTTCTGCAGTCGCAGGGCATGATAAACGTTCGAAAAAAGTATGCAAGGTCAGGCTTGACACGAAAAAAAAACAGGCATGAATCTCTCATATCTACCTCCCAATGGGCGGTGTTAACATGCTTCTTCGTCATAAGTGCTAAGACAATAGGTAACACCTATTTAAAGGCATGAGCACAAAGTTCTGCTGATTCATACATAAAATAGGAAAGCATTGTCTAACAAACCCGTCAATGAACGCTATCAGAGGCACTGCTGCAAATACACTTATTTTATGAGGCATTTATTGGCGCTAGAAAACTAGAAACGCGTTCGCCATCGTTTCATTATATGCCTCTATGTAATTTTTTTCTCACACAAATAGACAAATGCCAATTATTCACCTTGGTTATGTATAATTACAGCAAAATATCTTGTCAGCATTGAAGCGCCCAAGTGGGTTTTCATCCTCAAAGAAACAATCAAAGCTTTCAGAATACGTGCTATAAAAAATCAATGCCTTAAGCTAGTTCCTAAGAAAAACCTTCACTAAGGAACACAAGCTTTCCCAAATAATAAGTGTTAATTAGATGTCCTTCTATTGCGAAACAGGGGAATAAGTTATAGTGCGATTCAGACAGACTTCATGAAACTGTATACAAACTTTAATTTTACCACAGCGCCAAATCGCCCCACCATCCGATAGGCTGGGTATTTAACAACAAGCTGGCGCTTTACATAAAACGATTCTACAAATACAAATTTTTATGTGAATAATTTACCACTGCTTTAGCGTTGCGTATACCATCGTAACCCCTATTGCACAGTACTTCCTGATGTAAAAATATTTTCCACGAGTCATTACAATAGAGGCGGAATGTTAAATACCTGACGGCTCAGTTCGGTCCGTATGAAAGTGCTTCTAAGCCTTGCATATGAGCGTGCTTCAAATTGATGTAGTAATTTTACATAGAAATTTCAAGCAACTAAAATATGATTAAAAGCCATTGGGGTGACAAAACGGACCTTTTCGGATTCAGGGCGTGCATTGCAGACACTCGGTGTATCATGAACAGCTCGTTGACCGGACCTAGGTACCATTGTGCAGCAGCCGATATCTCCTCCTCGTGATAGGTGGTAAAGGGCACCATCTCTCCTCAGTGCACGTCCTCATAACACAACGTAGTGTCACTTCGTATAGTGACAGAACCACCTACGTTATCCAAAACGCCTCTTATCATCTCAAAAGCTCGTGACTTCTCTTTAAGCTTTGAAAACACAACCATCATCACCAACTAGTCACTAAAACAGAAAGAGAGTGCTTTAGTACGAACAGCGTTTATCGATTCCTCGCTTGATGACATTGATGCCGAAACGCTAGGTACATTCTGAGTCGTCGTTATCCGCAGTCTGCACGTAATGATCTAAGGCCAGCATGCCAATTATTCAAGATGTGACTGCGAGATTACGTCAAGATCTGTTAGTGGTGAAAGATCCTAGGGGACAACTTCCATGGACGAAGCAGAGAAGGCAGATGATGAGATAGACAACGTCAAATCTGTGGCTTTTCCCTGGCTCAATAATGCTCTTTATGAAGCAACAGACAGTGACAAGGCCTCCAAGAAAGCTAAAGAGAATGATGAAATACAAGAGGGAAATCCAGGAGTCGAGAAATGTAAGCTTCACTACACTTGCCACTTGACTGAAGAAGCACATGTGCGAAGGCGGATACTGACCATGCACAAACATGAAGGTCAGAAGAGAGGTGTCTGCGGCAACTGGAAGAAGTACCATGTCCATTCTCTTTTCTATCACTTCCATCCACGACCCGTCCACCATTCTCACGGTGTTGGTTAAAGACCTGTACGCATCTAAAAGAGCAACAGACTTTGAATTACAAAACATATCTCTCATGGCCCATCTGAAAAGGAATACTAATGCAGTGTACTGCTCATCTCTAGGAAAGAAACCTTCCACAACTGTGCTAATCGAGAAGGCCGCTGATGACAAGACGGTCTGTCTCTCTGTACATCTATTGTAGTGACCTATAGGAACATTCGCGTTCTTCTGTGTAACACTTCTGCGTAAAGAGCTCTTGGTTACATGTTTGTAGAGTTTCACTGTGCGAACTTGACCAAATGAACCACTGCATAAGTGCTGTTTTGTCACGTACAAAGTTGACATTTTTCAGTACCTTCAAAGGTACACTTGAAGCTGATGTCACAAACGCTAGCCTTTGCTGGATTAAATAAAGCAGCCAAGTTCCAGGCGCAGATCTACAACGCTCTTCCTCACTCCCATAATGAATGAAAAAATTCACAATGGATCCTGAAGAGAGACAACCTACTCAACAGAGTTAAAGGAATCTGTGTCTGCTTCGAGAATGCCGTGACTGTGTGCATATCTTCTGGAGAGTACAGCAATATCGGCCGAGACCCGGTGTCTTGTCATGCAGCAATGACTTCTAAGAATGATGAATATTCTTGAGCCAGGTGAGGGTACGTCACCAGGTGAGGGTACAACAGCGCCATTGTTTCATAAGCACGAAAAAGAAAACACTTTGCGTTTTAAACTTGAATTCATGGTGAGGGATATAAATGTCGACGAGAAGTGGTGATGCGAAATATTCCATCTGAGGTAACCACACAGAAGTGTAAGCAGCTACAAACCTGAACTAAAAGATAGCAGCTTCCAACTCTTTTCACCTACACCAACATGTGTTGCTATGGTTATGGTGAATGTTTATTTCTGGTTAATTGATTTGTCAGCCTATCATTAAATGCAGCCTACGTTATTGAAAGCGTCAGTACATGCAATTATATGCTTTGTTTTAGAGGCTCCTACCACAAGGTAATATCAATATTTTTTTTGCATTTTTTAGATGCTACACGAACCTTCAATTCATATAAATCAAAATTTTTCAGTGTGGTCGATTTTCTTTACTTGAACAAAAGACGACGTCGATGAACTCGGTGTTAATCGTCTTGCTCTTCTAATATTTATTATAAACAGGTTTTCTATCATAGCTTTATCGAATAGTTCACCGCATGTGTGTGTCTCTGGTGCGGGTGCCTGTTTTCGCAATAAATTTTGCAATCACTTAATCGCAAAACTTTTGACGTAAGGTCGCAATGCTTAGAAATGCACAGTACAGTTTAGCTGCCCTATTATTTTTCCAATATTATCCTGAGTCATTGTATGGCATCTATCCTTGTGTCATTGCTGTATCCATGCGTTTTTACTGCGACACACTGCTCGTGAAAATTCATATTGCAAAGAAGAAGGCAAACGCGTCATCCCCAACCCGCGTTGAAGTTGGTGTAGGCGTTAATAAGGATTGAAAATTTCGTAGTTCATCGTAGCCTTTTGACGCATAATTTATCGGACAAATAACTTGTCCACCTGTTTGAAATCATCGGTACATTCAATAGTATGCCTGTATTCATAGGCTGCTACTATAAGGTAATATTTTTTTGCATTTTTTGTAAGCGACACAAACCTTCAATTTCTTTTCATGAAAAGTTTCCAGTGTTTTCAATTTTCTGCTCTTGGACAAAAGACGATGTTGATGGACTTGATGTTATCCGCCTTTCTCTTTTAATATTTTTATAGGCAAGTCTCCTACCATAGCTACGTCGAATAATTTATAGCTTGTGTGCATCTCTGGTGTGTGTGCAGATTTGCGCATTAAATCTTGCAATTACTTCGTGTCCAACCTTTTTGACATGAGGCTGCAGTGCAGAAATAGGTAGTGCATTTTAACTACCTTATTTTCTCGTTATTATCCCGAGTCAAAATATAGAATCGAGCCTCATGCCATCGCTGTATCCACGCATATTTACGATGACACAAATCCCGTGAAAACTCTTTTGCAAGGGAGAACGATGATGATAGTACGTGAATTTTAGTGGCGCAAGGGCCATGCTAGGCCGAAGAGCACCATGAAAGTGGATGTAACGATAACAACGACTCATTATTTACAATGGCATTTAAGGGCCATGAAGTCGTGAGCAATGGTGGTGATGGTAAGCAGCTGTATAGGTTGCTAAAGCTTATCGTCCTAAAGAAAAGCAAAATGTCTCGCCAAGGGCAAAAATACACATGTCTCGCCATACATGTCTCGCCAAGGGCAAGTAGAGACATCTGTATAGTATTATTTCCCGATAAAAACTTGTACCAGCTCTCCCTTCTTGCCAGTGGGTAGTTTTCGCCGACCTTCGGGTTCAAATTGTTTAAAGCCAATGAGATTATCAGCAGTGGGGCAGCCGTGCAGCAGTTCCCAACGCTTTGTTCGTTGCGTCAGGATGACGTCACCTAGAGGGACAACAGACGTTCACGTCATCACTTGACTTTATTTCTTGGTGAATTGTAGTAGTCTGAAACTGTGTTAGGTGTAGACTTTTTTTCGGGGAGGCTATGAGACCAATGCAATCGTCATGAAATGAAAAAAAAAATTTCCGCCATATCCACGAAGTGAATGATGATGAATGGGCAAAGCTCCGGAGGTAAACCATGAATCCTCTGTACGTTTTGCCCACTCGATTTTATTACATCGCTCCCCCTAGCGTACGTCGCCGCACTAAATCGAACGATTGCCTTCAACCAATGACACGCGCCATATGTGACATCATTCCTATTTTATAAGATCTCGCGTCTTTCATCAACTACAAGTACCGCTTTCTAGTTTATAGCATCTTGCATCTTTTCATCATCACCTACAAGTACCACCATCTTGTAAACACTACAAGAACTAAACGAGAGGTGGCTACATACAGGAGATGGTACCGCCATCTAGTGAACACTGCAAGAACTAAACTAGAGGTGGCTACATACAGGGGACGCACAGCCCACGCCCTAAGGAGCTTCGCCCCTAAAAAAAAACATCTGCCGCATTGGAGTAACCCTTGGCAACTGCACAAAGAGTGGCGGACTTCTTCCTATTCTGTCAATGTGTAAGCGACAGGTACTTGCGGTTCACTGGCTCTACCTAGATTTTCGAATCGGCCTGAAACAATCCTTGGCAGGTAATACCTCCTTGTTCAAAATATACCATCTTTCGGTAGCATAAACAGACTATGATTGTACAACGCTAAATAATGTGCCGTAAAAATGTTTTTTCCAACACTTATGAAGTACTGTATTCGTATAAACACTGCTTTCCACGCACTTAATATTTTGTAGCGTGCATAGTTTAGACCAGCGTCTTCTATTTTTTTTTTTTGCAGTGCCCGGGCGAACGCTCTCTTCCGGCCATCGAGCATGCGCTCCGCCTCCGCTCGCTGATGCCGCATGATGGCGCTGCGCGAGTAAATAACAGGATGCTGGCGCTGAACGACCACGCGTAATAGGAAGCTTGCAAATTCGTGTTTTCATGAAAGTTGATTTGCAGTCGGGCTTCTTGACGGCTTTCACTGATGCGGGAGTATGAAAAGTAACACGAACGTAGTGGCGCGCTGTTTTCCCCTGGCTCTATCAGGCCGCGCTACCAGTTCAGTATATGCGTGCGAGTTTTATAGCATTCGCGTTTTATTTACTCTTTCAAGCTATTGAAATCTCAATATTTGCATGCCTCAGTATATAGTGTTTACCAAACCCAGAAATTCCTGAAGCTGGCGCTTGGCGGTCGGCTGCAGAAGTCCTTGCATGGCTTCAACCTTGGGTTGAGGAATAACTCCTGAGGTTGAGATGACGTGTCCAAGAAACGAAAGCTGTTGCACGCCAAGCTCACATTTAGGCCATATTCATGACCACGCCATGCTCCACTGAGGGCTGGAAGACGAGGCGCAGGTGATTCACGTGCTCTTCCGGAGTGCTACTGGCGACTAACAAGACGTAAAAATAGGCGTGGTAGAAGTTGAGTCCGCGTATAACACCGTCCACTGAACCGCTGGAATGTCTGACCTGCGTTTCGGAATCCGAATGGTATTCGGAGGAATTCAAAAAGTCCGAAAGACTTTGCGATGGCGGTCTTCGGGACGTCCTCCGGGGCAACGGGAATCTCATGGTATGCCCGCACCAGGTCGATCTTCGAGAAGATAGTGGCACCGTGAAGCCTCGTAGTGACATCGTATATGTGTGGTCTGGAGTCGTTACCTGGTTCAGCGCCCTGTAGTCCCCGCATGGTCGCCAGTCTCCCGGCGTTGACTTTGGCGCCATATGAAGTGGAGATGCCAAGGCGCTCGACGAGGGTCTGATAATCCCTAGCTCCAGCATGTGTTTCAAACTCTTGTGCGACCTTCAACTGCTCTGGAGGCAAACGGTGAGGCCGCGCGTGCACGGGTGGGCCACTGGTGGCGTTTTAGTGGCGTACCTCGTGCTTCGCCGCGGTGCTGCCTGGTGGCTACCTCGTCAACTCGGGAAACTCCCGCAGAATGCGAGTAAAACGTTTTGCACCGGACGGCCCTAGCAGAATGGAGCTCAGCGGAGGGTGTTTCGAAGGATCGCCTTGCATAGTTGCCTGCGACATGGGATCGTGAAGGCGGTGGTTGCGCACGCCGATGAAAAGGCCAACATGCCGAAAAAAGTCCGCACCCAAGATGGCGACCTTCACTGCTGCCACGAATAAAATCCACCGGTCTAAATCGAGTGGCAGCAAACGATGTCCGTACGTGGTGATGGTTGTGTTGTTGACCGCCTGAAAGGGGGTCACACTGGGAACATGGCGATAGGTGGACCCAAACAGCACCACGCTCACCTCAGTGCCGGTGTCCACGGGGAATCGAAGGCCACTGTCGCGGTCGGTGAAAAAAAAAACACTATTAGACGACGTTCGAGGCCTCTGGGGCACTTGTCGTCCTCAGTGCCGGCCGCTCCCGTTTGCCGCATAGTCGCAAGGAGGGATGCATTTGCGAGCAGTGTTGCCACGCCTCCTGTGATACCAGGAGGTTCTTTGTTGCACTGCTGGACGTAGGCGCTCCTCGAGATTGCTGCAGGCCTGCATTGCTGCGACGGTGTCGGCGAGGTGGGATATCTGCTCCCAGATGTCATGCAGTGCGGTCGTGGGCGCGCAGCCGGCGATGTGTGGCTGTACCATCGCGACGGACGGCGGAGCGACCGCCAGCACCAAGTCCGCGAGCTCGGCGAGTTGAGACAAGCGTTTGTTCGGCAGCCGAGGTGAGGACCATGCGCACGTTGACCGGAAGTCGCTGTAGGAACTGCTCGCGAAGCAGTCTGCTGTCGGCATCGGTGGTGGTTGCGCTGGCCGTGTGCAACAGCTGGTTTATGTGGCCCAACAATTGGCTGGGCGTCCGATCCCCGAGCTCGGTGTCGTGCACTAGCTGCTGCAATCGCTGAGGCTCCGACGGCATGAGGCGGCTGCTGAGCAGCTGTTTGGGCGTGGTGTACGCGTTTTCTGCATAGGGAGCGACCAGCATATTGCGTATTTCGCTCGCTATTGCTGGTGGGAGGCAAGCGACCACGTGGTGGTATTTTGTTAGCTCAGCGGCAATACGATGAGCAAGGAATTGGGACTCCACCTGCAGGAACCACAGGTGCGGGTCCGCTGTTCAAAACGACGGTAGCCTGATGTCGGCGCAGCGGAGATCGCTGGTGCGTCAAGGGGGGGGGGGGTCTTTCATGGCGTCGATCGCTTGACAAAGGTGGTAAGCCTCATCCGGGTCACCACTGTTGGAACGCGTGTACGCGCGGTAGAAGGAGACAACCGCCTGGCGTGAATCCCAAACGTCAACTGATTTTATTCGGGTTCCGGAGAGCAGCGGAGGGTGGTGCTGCCTGGCGGCTTGGCTGAACGCCCTTGGCTTCGCTTGGCTGCCACCACATGCTCTAACGAATGTAAAATAAACAACCAAGAAGGTCGTTGCTGGACAGTGTAACTCAGCCTGTGCAACCAAGTTTCTTTCTCAACAGAAATAAGCTCCTTATTAGGTTTTTTTGAAGTATTGCTTCGTTAATACTATACGGGCTTTCAGTTTTTGCCGCGGTGCACAACTTGACACACTTAGTAATCGGGGTCACGTATACCTTATGCTAATTTATTCACCGTGTTATTAACACTTTTCAACCTATGAGCTGTGACTTAACGGAAGCAGATTATCGAACTCTTGTTAACATATTCATCCATGTAGCATGAAAGCACTAATACTGATATCTTTTAGTTTCGTTAGTCACCTACACATACAACGCTGTATCTAATGCCATTCCAGAAAGTTCATTGTTCTTTTGGCTCTAGGACAGCAGGTTCCCGGCGCCATTCATAGGGCTCTTGCGAATACCGTGAGAACCCTGGCGACTACTAACGTCGGGTCGGTGGTCACTTAACATGCCAATAAATTCAAACAAGTGGGTGACGCCTACTCAAAAGCATCGTCCAATACTGCGTCATTCGTAAGAACCCTTCCCTGACTCCTTCACCATCGTTTTCCTCGCGCAGCTTTAGATCTCGCCCGTTTCTGCTTCAGGCTTTTTGACTAAGCTTCTTCTAAAATACTACGGGCCCTATAAGTGTCACAAACTGAGCGCTCAAAAAAGGCGCGCCGCCAAATTCTCGTGACGAAGCTCCGGAGAGACGCCTGGAGGTCAACGATGAAAAAAAAGAAAACAAGCATCCAAAGACTCCCCGGGTGCGCGTTCCTCTCCCCTCGGAAGCGTAGGTTCGCCGGCGAACCTCCTCACATCGCTGGCCGAGAAAGCCCTAGAAAGTTGTCGATGGAAAGGGGCGTGGTGATGCAGGGTTGCGTCATCTGTCGCGGACAGCCCTCGTACCGTCTCGCGCTTTCCCCAGTCTTCGCTGCGTATCGCGCTGACGAAATGATGAGAACTTTCTGGAATCTCGCGTGAAAGGTATTTAACCGAGCTCCAGAGATGGGAGATCAGGAGAAGAAGGAAGTTAGCGCCAGTGTGCGTGGGGTCATTCCGCCGCGTCTGTCGGTGAAGGTTTTGTCCTCAGTGACAAAGCAGGAGAAGGAATATCACGCCAGAGAGCGCAGGGTGTTCCGCCTTGTTGGCGAAGCCTTTTGTCTTCCGTGACAAAGGAGGAGAAGAAGAGGATTTCCACCTGAGGGGTGAAGACTCGGCTACAGGCAAGAGTGTGTGTCTACCGCCAGCGAGCGAAGACGCGTGGCAACAGCTGCGTGAGGGAAGCCGACGTGTTTCCGGCGAAGAAGTTTGAAGCTTGGAGAGTGGCCAATTGAAGATGCGAGGTTTCCTGGAAGAGAAGCTTCGGGGGCAGCGAAACGACAAGAACGCTGGACTTTGAGTGAGGGATTCTCGGAAGAGTATCATTCCGACTTTTGTTCCAAGAACTTTGGACTGAATAAGTTTTCCAACTCTTTAGTCTTTAAGTGTCTTAGTTGTTCGATGCATGCGACTGCATCGTAGTGCGTTTTGTTGTCTGTGTCCGTTGTTTCAAGTGTGGCTGATTGTACTGTGTAGTACGTTGTTTGATTGGTGACATATTGTATTCAACTTTGGTCGAATGTGCTCACTTGTGTATCGTTTTGATCTGCCAAAATTGGGAATATAGTTTTGATTTGTTTATCAACTCTCAGCTATGACTTGTTTTTTGGGCCACAGCCGGCGTCCGCTGGCGCGGCAAACAGGACCACTTCTAAATTGTCCTCGCTTTCGTGGTGCATTTCGGGGGGCCGGTAATTTGGTCCGTGGAATTCGCCCGGCGATCGCCTCCCTAATTTACGGGACCCGTGACAATCAGGTGTTTCCTAAAAAATCTCCTGTTAATTACGTGGTAAAACCTGCTAAGCCACCTTCCAACTTCTGTCGTCGCAACTGAATGCCATTAACGTTGACGGGATCAAGGCACATTATGACCCTGCGACCTGTCTTAAAGTCTCTAGAATGTCTACATTCCAGCACCGGATGTGGCTTCAAGTATATTGCGTGAGAAAGCCACTGTTTTTATACAATAATTATAATGTAAAATCACCTTAGGCCTTTTGCGTAAGACCGTTCATTGACATGCCTTCAATAAATATTTTTGTGCTGTTAGATTAGTGTGAACCACCTAGGAATTTTTGCGAGAGGTTCCGAAAAATTCCTTTTTGTTTGCCGCTGTTTGAGTGAACTCAATTCCCTTGATAACGTCTTGCGCATATCAAGAAGCTCAGGAAGTAGTCGATCAAGCGGCTTTATACTGTTTTAGAGTGCGCCGTACACGCTTTATCACTGAACCTACACCAGTATGCTGGTGGAACACGGATATTTTTGTAGATTTTCTTTCACAGAACAGGCCATCTTTCTTTCCCCGTTAACGAACAGCTTTAGGCACTAAATGTACATTTTGCAAAAAACTACACGTTTACAAAGCCATTCATCTCTCTCGAGGCACAAGATGAACGATGGTGCATATCTGTCAAAGTGGGATTTCGCACGCACCATTGCTGTCTCTTGCCGTTACTCTGAAGAGAACGAAGACAGCCATCAGAACATATGCATTTGTATTATGGGTGCACACAAGTATCTTTTTACTTGACATGTGCAATCTCTTTGACGAAACACGGTGGGTGAATGTACTACTCTATCAGCCTTGTGAATGTACTACTCAAACCATTATTACTCTCATTCCTTCAAGCCATAGCAGCGCACTCAAATGTAGGAAAGGGAAGCGCAATATTATTCACGCAATGTTTTCTCGACGCGAGACACTACGATGAAGAATTCAGCGGCGTCATAGCCATGCCTCTTTATGCGTTCCTTCTTTCACTGAGACATATGTTGTAAAACATGCCTTGAGCATTAGATTACAAGGTGGAGACACAAGCTTTATTTAGGTGAATATGAGCACCTCTGCGGAGCACTTGTGCTGCGTTAAGCTAGACTAGTACAGTGTTTTTACAAACCAGAAAAATAATTCAAAAGTTTGCCTGTTGTGGAAGCTATAGAACAGTTGCAGCATTCCAGTAACTTGCAATCTTGTTCACCGTTGACGTTCAGTAAGTCACAGCTGTGATCTGCAGCACAAGACCGAGAAAGTTTGAGCCAGAAACTACGTAACAATTAAAAATTAAAACACTACGGCATACGGTAACCTAACAATCTTGTCCACGCGGCCCTCGGTATTGAAGGGGAAAGAAGTTTCAAAATGCGGAATGTTTGACGCTTAATACTCTCTTCAATCCCACGCACTATCGTTGAGGGCGTGCATTAAAAGGAATTGAAAAGTGAACGCCGCATTCAGCACGGTCACTTTGATTCTTTTAAAAAGTGTGGTAACTACATCAGCAATTCACTGAATTCGGCAAGCGATCGCAAGCTTGCTCTGAAACACATTCAGGAGTACGGAAAAGTTTATAGTGAGAAGGAAAACGAATGTTTACTAGTAAGCAGATGTTTTGTTCATAACAAAAACAAAGTAGTGCTTGAAACACCCCGTGCAACTTTGAGGGATATTTCTGTGAACTGGACCTTTCTGTAAACTATCATATTGCCAAAAGGTGGCAAGATGTTCAGGTGGTTTTAAAGAGGAGGCTTTTTTTAGTACTACTATACTAGTAGTAGTAATCAGTTTATTTGATTTCTTGCAATGCAATAAAAGTGATTCAGATGCAAAAAGTGTTTAATACACCTATAAAAGGTCTCTGCACCTGTAGTTCATCACAGATACAATATTTTTGTAGGTAAAAAAAGCAACAAAACTGACATGACATGTGCCACAGGCGCGCAAACAAAAAATACAGCAATCAGAAACAAGCAACACATAATAGACTTAACATAGTGCATATACACAAGTGATACACACAAAAAAGGAGAAAAGTAAAACAACACACGAAGAAGACTAGATGCATCGTATACCGCAATGAAACCACACGCTTTCCCAACACTTCGGAAAATAACAAAGCCCAATTAATTTCTACCTCCTCTTTTTAGACAATATGGGTAAGTCATAATCAGTTATTTCTTTCTTGATTCAAGTTTATTTGAGTTGTTTTGGAAATGTCCCTACACTGACGTCAAACTGCAAGGCATTCTGGAACTCGTTAACTAATAGCGTTGACTGGCAGTGCAGTGTTTGTTTTCTATAATTTGTGCTGTTTTTTTTAAACGCTGTAAGTTTTGTTTAGCAGGATAGTTATAGTCATTTTCTGTTTGTTTATGCCACTTGTTTTTGTATACCCTATGAAATAGTTTAAGTATTATAATTGGTTTGCCGTTAACATTTCATGTTTATGAAACAACACTGAAGCGCGCACGTTGTCTATTTTGCCCGAGTAATTTTAATATCAGCGAAATGTTATGCTTTGTAGCATAACAGGTTATATATTTTTTTGTTGTTGTACTCCATAATAGTATACCGTAACAAAGCCTCGAAGAGAATAGGGCATGCCAGAAAATGTTCTTTTATTAGTCAGGAATGATGAAACCAGTTCTTCACAGCCATTCTAACATTTCTGTAAGTCGCCTATCTATACGATTAACAAGGATATCTCACGTTAATTCTTGACTAAAACATACCCTAAGGAATTTAACTCTACCCTGCTCTGCTTCAGCTAGTTTAAGAATGAAGTCACATACTCATTTACAATTTTTTCCGGTATTTCAGACTGATTTGGTGTAAAATAGGCGTTCGCGTCGTCCGCACACATAGTAAAGTGCGGTGAGGCGGCTATACATGTAATATCCTCAACGTGGCCCCGCCGCGGTGGTCTAGTGGCTAAGGTACTCGGCTGCTGACCCGCAGGGCGCGGGTTCGAATCCCGGCTGCGGCGGCTGCATTTCCGATGGAGGCGGAAATGTTGTAGGCCCGTGTGCTCAGATTTGGGTGCACGTTAAAGAACCCCAGGTGGTCTAAATTTCCGGAGCCCTCCACTACGGCGTCCCTCATAATCATATAGTGGTTTTGGGACGTTAAACCCCACATATCAATCAATTATCCTCAACGTGAAGCAAACATGACAGATGACCCATTGAAGAAAACTTGTTTGCAAAATCAATCATTGCTATTTAAATTGTAAGTAGTATAGACACATAGAACTACCACAGCATGACATCATCGTATGCCTGACTACGCCCACTGCAGGGCGAAGGCCTCTCTCATGCTGTTATACACCGTCCTCTGGAGGTTTATCGGTAGATTACCGTTCATGATTTGAGAATGCTTGCCGAATGTCATGCTAATGCTAAGTGCGACAGTTTTTTTTTTGCGCTTATCATGATCCTCTCACGCCATACGGACTTTTCGTAGCGGTTCTAACACAGTGTATCT
This sequence comes from Rhipicephalus annulatus, assembly GCA_013436015.1. NCBI lineage: Eukaryota > Metazoa > Arthropoda > Arachnida > Ixodida > Ixodidae > Rhipicephalus > Rhipicephalus annulatus. The sequence goes on from WOVY01004117.1 coordinate 78,505, forward strand.
TATTTTTTATGTTATTATAAGATCTTTGTGGATTTTCTAAAGTTACAACTAATCCAGACTGAACAGAACGATGGAAGTGGACCCTCCGTAAAAGACACCTCTCCCGCAAAAATAGGTGCGGCGTAAATTTTATCAGGGCTTTTTGTTACTTTAAAAAATTATAGAGGCAGCCTGGTTTTATTCTCAAATGTTAAACCAAAGACGCCGCGTTTGAAGCCAAGTACTTGACTGAAGTGTGTGTACGTTTGTGCGTGTGTGGGCGCATGTTTGTCAGTGTATATGTTTGAGTCTGTGAGTGTGTGTTTGTGCGCACATGTGTGTCACTGTGTGTGAGCACTTGTCGTGGGGATGTGTGTATGTGCGTGCGTGCGTGCGTGTGTTTGTGTGTGTGTGTGTTTGAGCCTGTGTGTGAGCGTGTGTGAGAACGTGCGTGTTCGTGTGTGTTTGTGTGTCTGTGCCTGTGTGTGTGTGATCAAAAAAGCAAAATACTATTCAGGTGTTTTTTTAATTCCACGATATCTTTTCACAGTTCTTTTAGCAAATAAGGAGTGACAAAGCAATTAAAGGCAGTGATGAAACAAACAATCGAATAAATGAGAAAATTTTCAGATAACGCAGAAGCTCTTGACAAAAACGGTCACCTAGACCTCACACGCAGCAATTTCTAACAGGCTTCACGTAACATAGCCACTCTTATCTCTCCACCTCTCGATAACTAGTGTTCTTACTAACTTTCAAAGTTTTACTCAGAGTTGCCATCACGTTGTTCGTCATAATTTTGACATACTTTAATGCTGCCGGACATGTGTAACGCTCTTAAAAGCTGCGACACTGGTATTCGATCAAAAAGTGTAAAGCCGGTATAAAGAACCTTTCCACTCGTTTATATCAAAGGCGATGCCGGCGCTTTTCGCCGGTTTAATAAATGACGGAGTCATTCAATTGATATTGATTACACAGTTGGCAAACATCGTCGCTTCGACCCGATCTCCCGGTGCGGGTACTTCTATATCCCTGTTCCCGCACAAAAGCTTCAAGTTTATCAGAAATCCTACACCCTTTTGATCCTCCCTTTTTCTCGAAAAAGAAATTAGATGTAAGCGTGGGCACAGATATTGGAGTCGATATTTGCAGAGCACTTCTACCGGAGGCGTCGTGCCATTGAAGCCAGTTATATAGCGGCGCCTTTCCTATATTGGTCTAAATGGGATAGTCTTTCAACAGCCTGTGTACCGAGAGCCACTGGTTGGGCAAGGCCTGAGCTACGTTTCGATGTGTTTCTTTTCAAGAGTTCATTATAGTTTTGTGGGCCTTTCATGCGTGATAATGACACCTATACTGGCATACCTTCACACCTGACGTTCGTTGGCAGGTGTAGTGCTCATTTAGCAAAGGGCCCTCCGTAATCATCGTTGATAAGCAAGAGCTGTGGACCATTTGGCCGCCTGTAGTCTCCAATTTAAAAGGAAGAATTCTTTTGAAATCCGCCTATTGACATTTACTTTCCACAACAACTCGGCACGTGCAGCCGTCACAGGTAAATCGACTTCTAGCCTGTACTTAGGATGTACACTGCAGTGCTGAGGGATTTCTAAGTACGCTACTGAGTTTATTGTTTTCAATTATTTTTCTGGGGGCTTCCATTCTTGATCTGAATTTTGATTCTACCTAAATGTATTTTGTCCAGCGCACATTTAAGTCACTAAACAAAACAGCTGAGTGAAAAACACTTTCACAATGCCCTCTTAGCAAAACACTGCTAGCTTAACCAACTACCTGAAACATGCGTGATTTTTTGTTCAACAGAAAGGTTATTTTATGCAGCGCACGTATAACGTTGTAGAAGAACAGACCGAGTCATCATGACGTGCAGTGCGTGATTCTTTCGACGGGATGAATGATCTAAATGTTATACAAGTGGCTCGATTTCAGAAGAAGCTATTTAGTATAAGGCGTCATGCCTTCACGAACGCTAACTGCTCGATAGAAAACTTGGAGGACGCTTGAGCTTTGCCTTCAAGAGCGGAACGCGCTTCGGTTCTCTCCGCATGCCCCAACCATGCCGAAAATAAACGAGTTTTGGTGCGCGTAGCAGTAGTCGTTCAATGGTATTCCAGAATTTCTACTGCAAGTACCATAATTTTAAGGCTTTGATGTCTCACACACGTGTCCGTCCATTCGTACTCGGGAATGGTGTCAGCTGTGGCCTCTCCGCCACACAATCTCTCAGCAACCACATGTTAGCACAGCGACGCATATAAACAGTTCCACAACCACAGCTGTTTCAGTGCCACAGCTTAATCAGTCAAATGTCCGCACGCTTTGATATATACAAAGGGTCCTTAAAAGTTTCTTTTAACAACCACCGAAGGGTAAACTATGCCTCCGTAAGGCAACATGCGAACCTATGCAACTGCTCACTTTGTTTGATGCTTTCACACTTGATGTTGATTTATTGTGTCTGAATGCCTTGTAATGTGTGGGCTTTTAATACACTCTACCGTTGCGCAACTCACACGTTTAGATGCCTGGTGTTCTTGTATACATTTACCTCGCAACACATCATGCGGTAATATATGAAGTGTGAAGTGTCTCTTTCTACTATATTACACGAATGTAGGGCTTTTCTTGGGAAGCAGTTTCGAGCAATAACGCGGCTATATGGCAGAACACCTGCTTGCCGCGTAGACGGCAAGGGTTTGAATCTCACTTGAACCCTAGATATTATATTATTTTCTTTTATTTGCCTCTTTCGCGATTCTTCGGGCCCGCACAAGGCGGGGATTTTGCACTCAGAACCAATGGCGCCGACACTGACGCTGCCTCTTTCAGTTATGCGCAACGAGTTCTTTGAAGCTATCGGCTGAAAACATCACAATCTCTCAGTGTCTATTTTTTAAAAATCTTTCAGAAAGTGCAGCTATTCTAATGTCCCGTAGAACGTCACAAGAAAATGTGCCTTGGTAGTACATTATTTTTGAGTAATTAGTTTTTCGAGGTAATGAGTGTTTTGCTATATCATATCAGAGTTTCCAGTATTTTTCAAACAACTGAGATATGTGTCTAGGAAGACGCAATATTTCACGTTATATAACCCATATTCATTACCAGCCCACCTCTAACATGCTCATACCTGTGGGCTTTTTCAGTATGATATGGTTGATTCTGTAAATATTGCTACAATAACTTTTTTCCTTCGCAAAGAGCGTAAAATGGGTCGTGTAGTTTCATTTCAACACGTTGTTTTGGGACGCAGGTGATGATGAAAGCTTGTTCAAGCATGGTGGCTTCCCCCACTTTGGCGCAGCAAGTTAAATACCTCATTGCTTTTTAACGCGATAGCGTTAGAGAGCTGGTGTCACAGAAATTCCGCGGTCGGCGCCAGCTACGTTGGTTGTGAGCGAAAAATTAAGAAACAGGCAAATAGAATAAAGAATAAAATTTTCGGTCTCATTGATGGTGAAATCCGGGCCATTCACGTGGCAAGCAGGTGTCCTACCACAAAGCCATACTGTTACTTGCAGCTGCCTAAGGAAAAAAAAACACTACATAATGCCATGTGGTGGATGGATAGAGTCTCCTTGCTGCATTTTAATTGACAGGTGTCACGACGAAAACGAGCCCATTTGGCAATTTGTAGGCGCATTCGGGAGGCTATCAAACTACGTTCAAAAACGCTAGCATAGTGCAGCCATGGCCACACCACTAAAAACCCACAATAACTTTGAAACAGCCAAAAAAAAATAAACATTTATGTCCATCTAGCGGAAAACATATGCCTTTTCAGAGGTGTTGGCTAAGGAAACAGCAAAGCCTAGATAATGTGCTGCCCTCTATAAGGCTTTGTGAGACTCCTTATGGCCTCCGAAATGGCGAGCGCGTGGTGTGTATCTTGGAGGCCATGTGATTCTTGTTTCAGATCAAAAACCTGTATGTACCATTCACGCGCACGCGCGTGTGTGTGTGTCTGTGTGCCACATGTAAGACAATGTGAAAAACATGTCTCCACTACTGCAGAGCGCCGTCCTAGCAGAGGGAAGTGGCCACTGCACAGTCACTGCAATACGATAGATAAGTCGCGCTTGCGTGCGCATGCTGTGTGCATGCGTGCGTGTGTGCGGGCTTGTGTGTGCGTGTGTATGTGTGTGCGTGCGTGTGTGTGTGCGCGTGTGTGTGTGTGTGCGTGCGTGTGCGTGTGTGTGTGTGCGTGCGTGTGCGTGTGTGTGTATGTGTGTGTGTACAAAAATAATAAGTATGCACTCAGTGGTTGAAAGTCGCACTAGGGGTTGAATTTCACTATCGCGTTCAACTCTTAAAGGTGAAGCTTAAGGGTCCCCCAATTTTTTATCAATTCTTCTTGGTACAAACAATTTATTACTACAATCGAAGTAACACACGCGCACACGCACTCACACACACGCTCACACATGCACCAGCAGACACGTGCGTGCTCAGACACGCACACACGCGCACACGCGCCCACATACATAGAAGCGTGAGAATTCGGTTCATGACAGGGCTCTCATGTCCCCTTTTTAGAGGACAAAGGAGGACGGCCACCTCCACTTAGCGTTTGTGCACGCTGATGCACAAACACACGCTCACGTGCAGTTTCTTGCAAAATTGATGAGATGACGCATAAATGAGTATTGCGATGAACACTGGGCTCTCAGACTGGCACCAGTACAGTTTTGCAGATACAGGTTCGGATACAGATATAGGTTCGGCAGCAGTGCGTCAACAGTGCACATACTAATCGGCATCTTCTCATCTCGCAGTGGGACGATTATCTTTGAAGCACGATCACCGTCCGCACCAGGAAGGTGACATCGCCCGGTGCTGCTGCTCTACACCTGACAAGGAACGTCGCATGCGCAAGCGTCAGCGACACCTGACAAGGAACGTCGCGTGCGCAAGCGTCAGCGACACCTACAGCACCTATTTAAACCGCTGTAGCATTGACTGGCGACTTTGTTCGGCAGCAGTGCGTCAACAGTGCACATACTAATCGGCATCTTCTCATCTCGCAGTGGGACGATTATCTTTGAAGCACGATCACCGTCCGCACCAGGAAGGTGACATCGCCCGGTGCTGCTGCTCTACACCTGACAAGGAACGTCGCATGCGCAAGCGTCAGCGACACCTGACAAGGAACGTCGCGTGCGCAAGCGTCAGCGACACCTACAGCACCTATTTAAACCGCTGTAGCATTGACTGGCGACTTTGTTCGGCAGCAGTGCGTCAACAGTGCACATACTAATCGGCATCTTCTCATCTCGCAGGTAAGCACAAGATTTTGTGCTCCTAAGTCCATAGTACCTTCTTGTTTTCTTGCACTGCTGCCGAGCAGAGTTCTTGTGTCACTTGCATTCGTTTTCTTTCAACATTGTGTTTCCGTGTTCTTGCTGTCTGTGGCCATCTCGAAATGACTGGCCGCAACACGCGAAAAACGGGCAAAGAGGACACTGACGATAAACTTAGCGATAGCATGGCAATGCAACAGGGGATTGATAGCCTTAGAAAGGAGGTGATGTCAGAACTTCGCTCACTGAAACAGAGCGTTCAGTACTGTAGCGAGTCTTGCGACAGCGTGACTGAGATGGGCAAAGACATAAAAGAGCTCATAAATGAGATAAAAGAGCTAAAGTTAAGCAATCGGAAACTAAAGGAAGAGAACGAGAGGTTGACTGCGCGAATCGATGAATTGGAGCAATATACTCGCTCCAATAATGTAGAGATTAAGGGAGTTCCGGTAGAACCAGATGTGATTGACGTGGTCTCGAAGATGGGTCAGCTCATTGGAGAATCGGTATCGAAAGACGATGTTGACATCTGTCACCGCGTCTTCACGACTAAGCACAGCGAACCAAACATAATTGTGCGCTTTGTCCGTCGTGAGAAGCGAAATTCTTTTCTGGCGAAGGCCAGGAAGACTCGCCTAACGGGCACATTGCTTGGTTGTAGTTCTACAAAACCTGTGTTTGTTAATGAGCACCTGACACGTCAGAATAAGCAACTTCTCGGTGCTGCTGTGGCTAGGAAGAGGGTGGCAGGCTGGCGATATGTCTGGACAAAGGATGGACGAATTTTTGCTCGTCGAGACGAAAACTCGGCCGTTCTGCGCTTAAATTCCGCAAGCGACTTAGAGAAGATGACGCAGTCAGCCGACGCGTCATAATTATGAGACTGTTGCCTACGTGGCCCTTTTTTCTTGTAGATTACTGCCGTCATGGCTGTAAAACCTTCTTCACTTAAACACCTACCTGGATGTGATCACTTGTCTTTTCTGCATGTGAATGCGCGATCGCTGGAATCCAAACATGACGAATTCGAACTATTTCTTGCTAGCACGGGCGTACCGTTTGATATCATCATGGTATCTGAAACGTGGTACACAAAGTATTCCGTGCCGTTCACCCAACCAGGCTACCAAAGCTTTGCTTTAAACCGCTCTCAACGTAAAGGAGGGGGCGTGCTGTTGTTGGCTAAGGCTGAGCTAAACGTGAGCATCATTGACGAATTCTCTGTTTCAAATGCTAACTTCGAAGTTCTAAGCGTGCGTAGTCGATCCAATATCTTTTGTGTCGTCTACCGCCCACCTGACGCCAATATACACACCTTTTTCTGTTTTCTTGAAGAATATTTTGACTTCATTCGTTCCAACAAATATTCTCTTTTTCTTGCCGGTGATTTCAATATAGACATGCTAAAAACCTCAAGAGATCAGATCGAACTGTCAGCTTTACTGCAGTCAAACGGGTTTGTAAACACTATTGTAAATTCTACCCGCATTACTCATTCGTCAAATACCCTTATCGATCTATTCGTCACTAACACCGACAGAAAAAACCTTTGTAGCGGTTCGATTGCAAGCGATATGAGTGACCATCTTCCCATCTTTACTTTCATCGAAAATGAAGTGCCAACTAAGCGGATTATCGATCCGCCTCAGCGTTTCCAAGATATAAACAGTGCATCTCTGGACGCTTTCCGTAACGATGTTGAAGCCCACGACTGGCGTCAAGTTTTTAGAAAACATGACTCAAATTCCATGTACGAGACCTTTATTGCTGAACTGAGGACACTGTACAATAAGCACTTCCCATACGTTGTCAGACATAGAAGTAATAAATCGCGAAAGCCATGGCTAACCAATTACCTTCGCAGCCAAATCAAGATAAAAAATAACCTTTATTGGGATTTCATCAGGACCAGAAACCCTGAAACATGGAAAAAATTTAAATCTTTCCGAAATCGCTTGAATGCTACGCTAAAGAAAGCGAAGGAAGAATATTTTTTCAAGCATTTCTCTGTCGCGGCAAACACTGAGCTGTTGTGGAAACGACTAAATGCCATAGTTCATCCTAAGACTGACCGTGCGATTTCGAGCCTGTGTGTAAACGGTCTCATGAAGTGCGGTTCAGATTTGTCAAACGCACTCAATGACCATTTCATTGCGGTAGGCCAGTCAGGCGCTTGCAACGTAAATCCATATCCCATTCAAGGTACCAGTTCACCCTACTCCAGTATGGTATTCTTCCCAACAATGGAGAGTGAAGTTGTCGGTATATTTAGGAGCTTAAAAACTTCTAGATCACTGGATGCAAACGACATGCAAATCCGCCCTATAAAGCACATCATCGACATTATTGCTCCTATTCTGGCAACACTGTACAATTTAGTGCTTGAAAGTAGCTGTTTTCCAGAAAAAATGCAAACAGCAAGGGTAATTGCCATACACAAGGGGGGCGATGAAAATGATTTGGGAAATTTTAGACCAATTTCTATACTCCCAATCTTATCAAAAGGCCTGGAAAAGATTATTCACGCACGACTTGTTCGCTTCCTAAATAAACACTCTCTCATTTCATTGGCCCAGTACGGGTTCTTGAAAGGAAAATCCACAGAACAAGCACTACTTGCTCAAAAAGAATGTATAATAGATGCCTTTGAAGATAAAAATATAGTACTAGGTGTATACATCGACTTCTCAAAAGCTTTTGATTGTGTGCAACATAACCTACTACTGTATAAGCTAGAACACTATGGCGTGCGTGGGAGGTCCAATGACCTTCTGCGTTCATACCTTCGCCATAGAAGTCAATTTGTCACAAATGACACTTTCGATTCAAAGACTAAACGCCTGAAGTCCGGGGTGCCCCAGGGCAGTATACTCGGCCCGCTCCTATTCATCGTCTACATAAACGACATTTTTTCCTCTTTTACTAATTGTAAGTGGGTAGGTTACGCCGATGATACAGCCCTTTTTTTCAGCGGAGTAAAGCCGGATGGGTTGGTATCTTTAGCTAATGATGCGCTTGCAGAAGTATCAGCGTGGTCAAAAAGAAATTCCTTGAAAATTAACACAAAAAAGACTCAAGCCATAATTTTCCGCACTAGAAACAGAGTTATTGAACTGACAAAAAAGTTGTATCTTGATAATGACGAAATTAGTGTTGTTAGAGAGATCAAAGCTTTGGGTGTCACTTTCACAGAAACATTGTCGTGGAATAAGCATGTGCAAAATGTTTGCAACAAGTTAAATTCCGTCACTGCATTAATTAATAAAAACCGTCAAATATTACCAGTAAAAGCTAAACGTCTGATATATAATGGATTATTTTTATCGACATTAAATTACTGTCATCTTGTATGGGGTACCACATCCTCTGACAACTTGAAAAAACTCGGTATATGCCAAAAGCGCGCAATTCGTGCAATAGCCAACGTTTCGTATGCTACTCATACTGCCCCTTATTTTGAAGCATATAATATACTCAAAGTTAAATTCGTCTACGCATTCCGTCTTTCCTGTACATACCGTCTCGCCATGAGGACTAATAACACCGAATTCATCAGTTCGTTTCGCCTAGCAAGACGTCACTATACATACGACACAAGAAGTCAGGATGACTGGTTCCAGCCAATATGCCGCACAAACTATGGCAATCAGTCTGTATCGTATCAACTAGCCGTAATCTTAAACAAATATACAAAACATGGCATAACCGCTGAGTCGGCCTCAGCACGCACCTTTCGCTCATTCTTATCGGGTGAAGTTTAGACTTCATTTCACACTAACATCTAGTCGTATTCATCAGTCGCAGAATGATACGCACGGTTCATTTTTTTTTTTTTTTTTGTACTGTGCGTTGAAATTGTAATCTTCTTTTCACCAATAGGACTTATTATCATGGTCCACATAATAAACCGAGGCTATAACATTTCTCATACTAGAGAAATGTGCTCAGTGTTGGTAACTACTACCTGTTTTAGATTTCGTTCAAATGACTGTTACGTTCATGTCGTTTACCAATGACTACGGCATGTTTTTTTTTTTTTTTTAACGTTTTTTATGTTCTCAGTGTAATACTGATTTATTGCCTTGCAGTTTTTTGTTGGACTATTTATCAACTTCTGTTGTACACGTAACATTACCTACAACTGTTCGTGTTTTTTCTTTTTTGTCCTTTTTTCCATAAGTCTTATGAATGCGTATTACTATGTATAATGATGTATAAAGACCAAGTCCTCCCATGTTTCTCCTAGAAATCGCTACATTTGCCTCTTCCTGTCAATGTGCATTCAAATCACATGTTTTATCTCCAGCAAAATCAATTTTTGTGTGGTTGATCATTGTCACTGCTGGACTTTGTAGGGGACCGGAGCTTTGTCAAGCCGCAGTACTGCGGCTTTTTTTCCGTCACCCCCCATATTTCTCTATGAGAAATAAAAGTTGATTGATTGATTGAAAGGGTGTGGAGATAATGGCGGCCAGGTAAGCTGCCTTTGAATAATAGCTGTCCCTCGACGTAGCTCACAGATGATGGAGAGCTAGAGAGGTGATTTGAAATCCGCGGGTTTCGCACCGTCTGACGTGAAGGTTTTCGGCGAACTCTGTAGGTGGCGGCACGGAAAGCCCCACGCACAAGCGCGACGCGCAAACGCGTGCGAGCGAAGCGATGCCATAGCTAGCATTGGCCCTTCGGTAGTTTTTTTTTTTTTCGTATTAAGTTACTCCGCGACCTTTCCTGCTTGTCGCTCCGTCTTTCCATCCATATCCCTATCTCTTTCGAGATCGGTTTCTCCCGCAGACCTCTCCTCCCTCTTCTTCTCCGCACCTCTCCTCCCGTCCCTCACTCTTTCCGAAAAAGGCGTGCGCGCGACACCCCACTCTGCAACGACGAGATGCGGAGCGCTTAGTCGGCGTGCGGCTGCGTTCGCGGGACGTCGTTGATGCGCAAACAAGGGAGCGTGGGAAGTCGGGAAAACGTCGTTCAGTCGTCGCCAGTTATTCAAGCTGGAGAAACAACGGGAGTGGTTGCGCAACGTGATCGCTGTCTCTTCCAACTGGATTCGCTCTCGATAGCAAGCATATCGGATCGTCCATCTATCCCGAACAGCGTTACTCCGTCAGAAGGCATTCTGCAAGGACGCTCAGCAACAACATGAATTCAGGAAGCCTGCGACAGTTTGACTTCGTTTTATTGGAATCACGTGCTGTAACAGTAACCAGCGGTGACAAGAAGTGGAACGTTTTTGCTCGTGAGTGCACGGTACAGTGGTGCAAACGTTAGCGGTGGTGCATCTCAGTGAGATTAAGTGATCGCAATTTATAGGTTTCGCCGAAAGCGTTGAGAAACAAAGTGAAATCTGATTTACTGAACACAGCATGACAGGAAGCCGTAAGATACAAAGGTGACTAGGAACATTCGTATGTTACGCTGTATCTGTGTGTCAAGTTTTCCCTTCATTTAGGGCAACTTTGATTTTGGAGTTTCGAGCATCTTTAGAGCAAGCGGAACTGCTATATGTTTGAAGAACACCGGCAGTGAAACTTGCAGGGATTCTTTCTTAATATACATCTGCTTTCAAAAAAAAAAAGATGTCGCGCACGTATGGACAATGAATTTGCAAAACATAAAAAAGGGAGTCGAAAAGTCACAAATTCTTTGGTATTTCGAACAATTATAAGCGTTATGTGTAGATTACCCAATTTAGAGAATAATAAGATAATAACTGAGCAGGTCGTCTTCGGAGCAGACTACATTTTCTGCATTAAAGACATGGTTGTTAGAATAGAGATCAGCGCTCGAATTCATTAAGCTTTCAGCACACGGTAACCAAAAAAAAAGATAAGCGTCTTTCTTTTCAATCCTACAGGAGGAAAGATTCGAAAACGTGAACGCATACCTTTGGGAAGGATTTTAATCCAGAACGCCTGCCTTTGTGCAGTGGTAGGTCCTTTGATCTCGCCGATATTTCTTTTCAATCTGGGAAGTTCAGGCACAGCATCTCGACTACGGTTCAGCGAACGAAAATCAGTTTAGCAGCACTTTTCTCCCACATACTAAGCTCGTTCATGATATTCGGGTCACGTCTTTCATCGTTGTGTATCAACGGGCGCAAAGCTGTGGGTGGTGATGAAGACCTGCACGATACTTCTCAGGAACTGCCCTTCACGCTGATACGCGGGACACGGCGGCGGACGCATGGCTCGGCTTCATCGACGTGACGTGGGACGGTTAGTGGCCCCGAGTGAGCGGCGGTGGCAGCGCCTGACATTTTTAGTCGCAGCCTTAACTACGATACTCCCAAAAGAAAGCTACATGGGAGCTGCGCTACCCGATGTCATCCGAATCGGTAAGTTAATTGCTTTGACAAAGCACGCTTTGCGTTCTCCATTTTCTAGTAATGTTTTTTCATTTTAATCTTTCTGCTGGTAACAGGATGTACGAAAAGTTGTTAGCGGAGTCACTAGCGACTCTCTGCTTCTCAGAGGGGCTAGGTGATTCATCATAAATATACAACAGCACAAATGCATCGAACTGATGACGAAGTTCAGTAAAGAACATCAAATTAATGAAGTGGGGAAGGTGTAGGGGTGGTTATGTAAAAAACTTTAAATGGTGCAATTGATTTGAAGTAGCGAAGAATAAATATACTGCTTTATTACACTTGACCGCTAGCTAGTATACAAAAAAGGTGATCACGCAATTTTAGGTAGCCTAAGACACTGTCGGTTCCTAATAGTCATCAATAGAGGCAGTGCCCTGATGCGGGACGACAACATGCTATGAATGCCCTATTTACGTGAGATGATGAATGTTAACTTGTAATATTCGCTGCTGTAGAACCTGCAGAACTTATATTTTAAGCATGTGAATTTTTCCGTGATGCGACAATCATATAGACAAGCTGAATGACACAAATCTCAGTGGCTAAGGAATGACAACAAGGTGCTTCGAAGCAAATGTCTTTTATTTCTCTACCTAAACACCCTTTGTTTAATTATTGAAATGGTGCAATTATAGTGACACCGGCTAGTCTTTCTCGCTTAAAAGACAAGATATGTAGTAAAAAATAAGGGAACCAAATTAAATACAGTAGAAAACAGGCTGTGAAAGAACATGACACTTCAAACACGTTATATGCACACAAGTGTCCTATCACAAGTTCAGAAAGAAAAAGTCAGTTCACGTGAGAATGTTCAAACTAAAATGTTCCGTATTGCTTGATGTACACTGGAAGCCGCACTGAGACAAATGACTACACACAAAATCCGAAATGCCTTCCTTTCTGCGATGTGCGATGAGAGAATGGTGGCATAAAATTTGACTTCGTGACGTGAAATGAACTTTCTGATGACCCCTTTATAATGCAGTACAGTAAGAGTAGTGGCATACGGCAGATAACGAAAAAAAGGTTTTTGCCCTGCTAAATATCAAAATACTCTCTTTGTGGACCGTACTTTAGTATCCACTTTGTGAAATGGGTTGTCTTCTGTAAAATATGAAGACTGTGAATCAGTGGTGCTGTGCGCCAGCATTTCACCATCTAAAAAGAGTTGAATTGAGCAGACTTGCACAATAAATAAAGTGTTCTACACAATTAAGAGGCAAGCTGCACACAATCACAAGGTTTGCTTGTGTAATTAGTAATAAAATTTACTGCCAGAATAAAATTCGGCGTATCCCACGTACCTGAGAATCGACGTTATGCGAAGCATGCGGAGAGAAGGTGACGGTGTAGGAAAGTTTTCGTTGAGCGTCACGTCATGAAATGACGCTAAATATATGTACATATGTTGCAAGCACAGGCATATGTTGATGAGTTGCAGATGTTTATGTGACCAGTTTGCACTTGCGAAACGATGACAACTAGAACATTAGCGACACCAGATGCTGACATGAGGCGCCTAAGCTCCCATGGATGCTATAGCCCTGGATGTAGATACATAAATGAACTTCAGCACATGACAACTAACCACAATTCACGTTAACCCGACGTGACGGCTGCATAAAAGGAGTACATATGTAATGTTTATAAACTTGGGTAGGCAGCACTGAAGCCACCATTGACGTTTCATGAAGATCAGCGTCTATTTCAAAAGTATTTCCAAGACCTGGCACAGCTCTGTATTAAAATGCCTCATTACCACGCAGAATGCTTGGGTTTGATTGCAGCTGGTACCCTGACATTTATTCTTTGCATTCGTCGGGCCCACTCTACCGATGTCGGGTATTTCTGAACGCTTGCGCCTTAATATTGCCCATATGTGTTCTCTTCGTTCCTGAGTAGATACTAAGCATAAATCACCTATGGCACATACCCGCGTACCAGTGGTACATACCTGCCGGTGGGTATGTGCCACTGTCTGGCGGGAAGTGTTTAACGATGCGCCAAGTTAAGGGGGTGATTACAAGAGCTCCCAAACGTAAGCGCATAGATAGATAGATAGATAGATAGATAGATAGATAGATAGATAGATAGATAGATAGATAGATAGATAGATAGATAGATAGATAGATAGATAGATAGATTCGCTAAAAATGGCAGCATATCCACGGAGTGAATGATGGAGAGTGGGGCGAAGCATTCGTCCGTCCATGCGTCCGTCTGTGTGACCGTCCATGCGTCTGTTTGTGCGCCCGTCCCTGCGTTCTTTCGTGCATCCGCCCCTGCGTCCGTTCATGCGTCCATCCATGCATCTGTTTGTGTGTCCGTTCGTTCATCTATTCAACACTCCAAGTCCCACCATCTCGCATCTTTTATCATATATTCCCCATATAGAAGCACCGCCATCCAGCGGACATTCCAAGGACTAACGAGAGGTGGCACACGCACACTTTCTTACGGCCTGCGTTTTGGGTCCACTTCCCACCTTTAACCACCTCGAGTTCATGGTATATTCTAGTTCACTGTATTCATGGCACTGCGACCAAACGCTCGCTAAACCTTTCGAAAACCAAGAAGGTTACGCCGAGCGAGTATAACGTAGCAACCTTTCCCTGTCAGATAGGGCTCAATTTACATGCCAATGGCTGCCAATGAGAAATGAGAGACAGGAGAATTCAGCTTTTACTTTCTTACGGCTTGCGCTTTGTATCTACTTCTCATTTTTAACCACCTTGAGTTCATTCATGGTATATACAAGTTCATTGTATTCATGGCACTGCGGCTCAACGCTCGCTAAACCTTTCTAAAGCTAAGGAGGTTACATCCAGCGAGTATAATGTAGCATCCCTTTCTTGTCCGATAGTGCTCAATGTATATGCCAATGGCTGCTAATGGGGATCGCAGCGTGCGCGTTGACTAAAGCCGAATGCTCATGTCTTTCATTCCCCATTAGCAGCCATAGGCATGTACATTGAGCACCATTTTTTATTGTTAAACAACGCACAGATGAAATCTCTCACATGCACCACCTTGGAGGTCAAGTGTTATACCTATTCGGGTATGTGCCACTGGTGGTTACATACGAGGGACGCCAGAGCCACGCCATAAGGAGTTTCGCCCCTAAAAATGCTTCGAATTTGAAAAACTGCTAAAGGCAGTCACTTACTGAAAAAGGTCTAGAGGTCATATGCTGACTAACCAGGGCTGTGACATGTGCGAATGGTGGCTATATATCTGGATTTTGTCTTTCCGTATAAGGGCTTACTGATTCCTTATAAGAAATCAGCATTATTTGTGATAATGATTTACAGCAGCCGCGGGTTTTGTGTGTCTTGGTGCAAGAGCCAAAGCCTCATTGTGTGGAACTTGTTACCTACAGAAGCGCAAGCATCCACTTCTTCAACTTCATTGTGATTAACACAGAGCTCTGCGTGTTTAAAGAACCAGTTGTAACAATGTCATGCGAAACCATGGCCGCATTTCCAGTGAGATGCAAAGGTAGGCCTTGTTTTGACGAAATGGTTCCTGTTGCCGCCACTTCTTTCATAAATCTATCGAGCTCCGCGCTCGACACTTGTGACAGGCATTATTCGGTGCATGTCGGGATGAGAAAAAATATTTTTTGCGTGTCATTCCCTACCAGAAATATGTGGCAGTGGAATAACAAAATATATATCTAAAGAGACGCTTAATGCGCCGTATGTAAAGAACTGGCTTCCGGAAATGCCACTTTTTCGAGAGCATCCTTGCGATTCCAGCTCTTTGCAGCAGTTCACAAGCAGAAAAGTACGCCACCGGCAATTTTTTTGCCAAAACCAAGTCGTTTTAGCTTTATGTTCCTCACTATGACGGGCTTCCTTATGTCCTTAAAACAGTGTTTTTCGTAAGTGAAGACTTACACGTTGATTTATTGCTTTATGTTTCATTGCAAATATTTTCGCGTGTAAGCTGCAGTTCGCATACGCATTGCAAGCGATGTAGCATTCAAGACGGTGCTGACCGATCACTCTCTATCTCCCAACCCTATCCTTCCGATATAAACTCGCGCGCATAAAGAAGTATAGAATAAACAAACAGAAAAAGAAAACAAGGAAATTGATTTATTGACTTGGTGCAGCCTTCTGACTGATGCATGCAAGCATTTGTATATATATATATATATATATATATATATATATATAATAAGGGAAAGAAGTGTATACCTAAGGGCTCGTTTTTCCGTGTTTTAACACAATATTAATGAGATATAACAGACATTAATGCCAAGGAATGTACAGGGGAGGTTATTAGAACCAATGGAATGTAATAAGAAAGAAAAGTGGATGAAAAAATTACCAACTGTGAGCAGGAATCGAACCTACGACCTATATATATATATATATATATATATATATATATATATATATACCTATTTTCGTCATACTTTTCTAAGCGCAAACCAAACCAGTTGATGATGTTTAAATAAGGGTGGTATGCAAGCTGCTGCGAAATCTTCAGGAGGATGAAAATGTTATCACCACCTAATATTTTTGTTTACCAAACTAATGTCATATATATTCACATTGTCATTGGATTAAAGGCCATAGGTTATGTTCTCTCGAAGTCAAGAGAATATCGGCTTGCTCTGCTTCATAGACAGCAATTCACAGTTAATTTTCATCATTATTGTTGGTTGTGTGTAGTTGCTTCACCCCACGGAAAATACGTTTGCGCTAACGAAGGTAAGAACGTCTGCTGAAATGCGGAGCCAATGACATCATCATCATTCACCGCAATATTGCACCCTGTGACTTTGAAGTACATTTTTCGTCTTTGCCAATGCGTGGCCGTTAATGAAGGTCTTGTTACGGCCACACACGGTGTTTATACCTGTGCTCGAGATAGAAATATTTATAGTTGCCACAACTAAAGTCACCAGACGGCCTGTTTTCTATTGTAGAATGTTTTATTTCTATACTTTAGGTAGAAGACAGTATGTAATAATTTATGGTAGTTGCCAAATTGCCATGAACACATGCGGATTTTCCAGCTCTTTCAGAGTTACCAAGACGCCATACAGTGAATAACGCTCAACTCAACATGTAGAATTTTATGGCGCCACCTTTTCTTGCATGCGCACGTATTATATATCTATCACTGCATTTGTACGTAGCTTTGGTAAGTATGCCATCGCATCGTTGTTATCGATTAGGAAAGAGTACACTTATGTACGAACGGCAGCGCTCAGTACGTCATTGCTAAATGAACTCTCAAGAGGACAATATATGCTGCCTTCCCAGTTATTTTACTCTAGACTCATATGTTCTGATTCAAGGAAGAAAAGCTTAGCCTTTAGCCTCTAATGACCTGACTCAATAACTCAAGCACGCATATTTTTTTTACTGCTATCTCTTCGAAGCGGTTTAATACTCTTAGCCTTTGAGTTTCGGCAACTTCGAGGAATTCTCCCCCTCCTTCCTGCGCAAACAAACAAACTTTCGTTTTCTTCTGATGTAAATTGTTTCGACGCAGCTAATGAACACCGCACACAGGGAGTCTCTTTGCAACCGCCTTTATTTAAAACCAGAGTCTGATAGCGCCACAGTGTACGCCGCCCTGCCGAAAACAAGTCTCTGGCATCCTGCTCTCACCAAGTCATTTGCGGCTCTTATTGTAGCGGGAGAGAATGCGACACGGGCACCGAAAGAGCCCACGGTAATCGCTGTCGTTGCTCAGTAGAAACAAGACGCGCCAGTCTGTGGCTCAATGCGACCACGCCCACGCTGTCGACAGTCCCTGTCTCCCCGATTGAAGAAAAGCACAGCGTTTTCACAGCGAGCTCATTTGAGAACGAAAATGCATGAAATACACAAAAACTTCGGCTCGCATGACAACTTGAGGCCTGTTTTCACGCTGAAACGATCCCCTACTCAGGGCTCTATGTTTACATGAAATCGCACCCGGATGATAGGGTCGTTTATGAAATCAAAGCATGGATCAGATCAAGTATTAAAACCGCGTTATAGATGATGAGGTGCATTCGTAGAATGCCACGAAACCATGGTTGTAGCATACGAAGCAGGCAGGAACCCCATTACACATTCGTACTTGAAATGTCGCGCAACATTAAAGATGAGGTCAGAAAAAAGTCATCGTTGTGGCTGGAAGACGGCAAGTTGAAGCAGTTGATTAATGTTCATTGTCGAACATTTTTGTTATGCGCACTAATGTGCGGACGAAAATTTTCGAAAATTAAAGCTCAATATGGTTTAAACAAAGTTAGGCTATCACGAAGTGCACATAAATTACTTACCTTCAATTTTTTTCTAACAAGTGATTGCTATAACGTTCTTATCTACGTTAAATTGGTCCATAGTATGAGATGATACCAGATTTTGTGCGGCGAATAATCTTCGCAGTGTGGACAGGAAGGTAAGATTTTTTTGCTAGAAAAAAATAGAGGCAATTTTTCTTGTTCCACTGTAGAGACAAAAATTTCATACTTCATAATGTGGAATTACAAAGTCATGCTTCTCACTACGGAGAAAATGCAGCTCGTAGTTAATGTAGATCTAGTAAGTCAGGGGAGAAACGATGCAACACCATGTTACTAAACGAATTGTTGGCCTCGTTGGCACTTGCTTTATAACATAATTAGGCCGCAAATATCACAAACACAGAGCTTAGACTTAATACCACACTAGCTAATGCTGCATGTTAGTGCCTTGAGTGGGGAATGGAAATTAACGTATCGAAAACAGCTTCCCTTAGCATAACTCGCAGAAAAACAATGCAGCATTTTAGTCACAATTCGGATGGCACAAACATAGCAAAAAATGACGCTGTTACATACCTGGGCGTCACGTTTACAACTAAACTGAAGTGAGATGTACATATAAGCAGCACATACACGAAAGCCTATCGCCAGCTAGGGTTCCTGCATCGAAAACTTGCATTGGCGCATTCTAATGTAAAACTGACAGGATATAAATCTCTCATAAGGTCTATCCTCGAGTACGCCAACATTGTTTGGAACCCCCACCAAAAATATCTTTCCAACAAATTAGAAATCATCCAACGCAAGGTCCTTCACTATATCTATTCTAAGTATTCGAGGCATGACAGCGTCACTGAGCTGCGCAGGCGGGCGTGCTTACCGACCCTTGCAGCCCGTCGCCGTGTCTCTTCCTTAAAGTTTCTTTTTCTTTTGTATCATAGTGGTTTAAACATAGATAAAGACAACTATATAAAGCCGCCTAACCATCACTCTCTTCGTACCAGCCATAATAAGTGCATCAGACCATTCATGTCACGCTGTGACACTTTTGAATATTCACTCTTCCCATCTGCAGTTGAAGAGTAGAACAAACTCCCACGTAAATGCGTAAATCTTTCCTCTGCAGATGCATTTGTTCGGAATATGGAAAGCCTGTCTTTTGAAGAGTAAAAGCAACTTTTGTTTTTTGATGTTTGTGAGCGCTTCCGAACACACTTATCACTGTACCACCTACTGATACCTCGATGATGTTTTGTGACCTGCCCATGATTTCCTGCAATTGCTTTCATCGTTCAAGTTTTCTTTTCGCCAGCATCTTGTGATTACGTTTTCTTCCGCTAAGTGCGATATTTCCTGGTTTGTACGCGACTGTGTATATTTGCCCGCCCACCCTGTATGAGCCTGAGAAAGGCTTACGGTAATAAATAAAAAAAATAAATAAAAAAGGAACACAAAACTTGTGTAAGTGATTCTTAAAAGAGAGAAAAAAAGATAAAAGTTAGCCCCGTAACTGTCTGCATTACGTGCGAAACCTCAACAGTTGCTCACAGGAATGCGGTCAGGAGGAATTAAAAGGATAGGATCAATAGGTATAGAGATTGAGATAGGAGGAAGGAGAGAGCGTCGTGCTGGGAGAGCGACACTCAGAAGCAAGGAGAAAATAAGAAAGATGGACACGATCGCAAGAGTCCGAGGATAGGGCACCACTCAGCGAGAGCTTTTGTCGGCGTCAGGAGATGGCATAGGGCTAGCCAGTCGGTCATAGCTGTGCTCTGGCCGACTTGCTCGCCATACGCCACCGGTCGCACAACCGGTCAGCGCGAAATCCAGTGAGCGAGTCCCAAAAACTGGTGCTTGTCATGGTGTGTTCTGATTTTGTGATGGTTGTGGACAAAGTATGTCATTAACCACGTTACTACTTGAAACATGACAATCATTTAGACAGCATGCATTGAATTTTATGGGCTAAGCTCCTCTAGCCATGACTAGAGAACAGTGGGCCACCAATATTGCTTTTCAGATAGTTTTTATCGTCATACACAAGAACGTCTCACCCCCACCTCTCGCAATAAGAGCTGTAGACGCTGCCGTTCTCGTCTAGCAATCCTACGCTTCCTTTGTTGAGGCACGCAACAACACAGTTCCGAAGTATAGCAAGACTGTGGCGCCAACAATTTTCGAAGAGGTGGTCGTGAGTTATCTTAAAAACCGCTTACGACCTCAAGCGATATAATCTAAACTCGCAACCGTGAAGACCAATGCTCACTGTAGGCTTCTCACTCATTGCATCAACCTTGAAGTGCAATAGCTGCACAAAAATGCACATTCAGTACTCCAGCCGCTATCAACAGCGCGGTTATACGCGTGGTGCTACAGACGACACCAGACGGCGGCGTGCCCCACTAATTTTACAGCCACCCTGGAAAAGCACGTGACGGCCGCCACACATTGATTGATATGTGGGGTTTAACGTCCCAAGCGGTGTAGCTTGAGCGGTGTAGCTCGCATTGCGAGGGCCTCCCCTTCGTTTTCCTTTCTCTACGCGGCGAGGCAAAAACTTGCACTCCCCGGCTCCACACACTACACGGCATACTCGGCGTACTTGTTAGCTACTCATCACCTCAGAGACGAATGAGCGCCACAGGTTTGCAAGGCAGCAGCAATGCCTGCTCACCGCCAAGACGCTGCGGAGAGATCCCGGAAGGCCGAAGCAAAGAGGATTCATCCACAAGTGAACCTGGCTCTGAGAGCCAGTAACGTAGAAACGTCTTGTAAGTGGCCGG
Source organism: Rhipicephalus annulatus (assembly GCA_013436015.1). NCBI lineage: Eukaryota > Metazoa > Arthropoda > Arachnida > Ixodida > Ixodidae > Rhipicephalus > Rhipicephalus annulatus. The sequence continues at coordinate 99,223 of WOVY01004117.1, forward strand.
AAGCGGACCTGGGTTGAGAGCCCGCGAGGCCGATGACAGAGGAAAGCGGCGACAAGCGAACATGGAAGCGGAACGGGCGTGGGATGCAGCAGCCAAGCGCCTAAAGGGGTCGTTACCAGTCTGGAAGCGCCGAAGCGCGCTTCAAGCGCGACGTCCTAGACCACTCACTCTGCCACATTTGCGAGATATACGACCACTTGTGGTTCGATAATAACCATACCACAATCTCCTTTTATATACTCGTCTTCTGTATATAAATGCATCGATGTTTAAAATATTAAAGATTGTATACAAACCGTCACCCTATTACAACGTTCACGTCTTTAAATGATGTGTGTGGTGAATGTTTCACGATGTTACCTATAAGCATTTAGCTTCGCCTCACAGATGAGCATTGACTTCGTGGAGATGACATGAATTTTTTTTGCGCATATATTTCATGCAAAATAAAGGATGGTTATGTCTCGGACAACAGCGGTGTTTTCGGTATATGCCGGTGAATGTTGCACATCCAAAAGATAACTATGTTTTTCGCCACCACCATTATGTGTAGAAAGCAGGCTATGATCTCTCCGGGATGGTGCGTTGACAAAGAAAGCCGGAAAGTGGACCATGCCTTCGAGTGACTGACGAAAGCGTTGCACAGAGTATGAAATCTCTTTGTCTCACGTGAGAGGCTACACGTCAGCACGGTTTTTTAGCGACGCCACTCGGTGCGCCAGCCCTCATATAACACGTTCCCTGTCATCGCATCGCCTTTTAATGCTTTGCGCTTTTCACGTTGTTGTCAACTTTTAACTTTAGAACAACGATCGAATGAAAACATCACAATATATGTTGCATTCACGCTGCAAGAATAAAATAGTGTTCGCATTTTTTTACTTCTGTACACTTTTCGTGCTTGCCGCCATCTTTTACTTCGAGCGAGTGATCCCGTACATCTTCATTTATGATTTTTGAAATCCATTTGAGCGTTCCACGCAGCGTAATTTTGAGAACCTTCTAAATTTCTCTGAAACTGAGTTATCTACTGATTGAAATGAGAGAACGTCGTTCAGTACAGTGTGACCGCATCATTGTTTTTCATGTGTTTATGAAGACATTTTTCGTTTTTTAAATGAGCTGAATAGATGACAACATAATTACAACTTGAATGAAAACTGCTGATGATCCCGCCAAAGAAAAATTTCACGTTTCAGCAAAAGATAGTTGGCTATTGAATATTGCGCACGTTTGAGCGCATATTTCAGAACGCAGTCCGTTTAAAGGATATAGCAATCTATTCCAGTTGCTGCAAAGGGTACAACCATCGAAAGCTATATTGTTGATTTCTCGTTTTCGAGTGCAGGCTATAGAACACACTCAGTACATGTTTGTTTGTTTGTGTGTGTGTGTATGTGTGTGCATGTGTGCGTGCGTCGGTGCGTTCGTGTTTACTCTAACAGCAAAAATTTCTTCATGCAGAGTTGGTAAAGGGATCGCATATATTTTGAGACCAGCTAGGCAATCGCTACAGGCCAAATGCTGTGAAGAGAAACACAACGATGAGCGACAAAAGCGGAGAACATAGTAAGCGCACTAACTTTCCACAAAACAGTTTATTTCGCCCGAATCACGAATATATGCTCACACGCTGCACCCAAATGTAATGCGCAGAAAAGTACAATCTTTCATCATTCTTATTTTATGAAAAGATGCGCAAAGAAGTGGACAAAATGTGCACCCATCAAGGTCGTAGTTCCAACGTTGATCCTGCACAAAACAGGGCAGCTGTGGTGCCGTAGATACAAAAAATTTCTCATAACATAGAACGAGCCGTGTCACGTGCTAATGTGTAGGTAGTCTTCTCCGCCCATTGGAGCCTAATTAAATTAGTGACTCAGCAGTGAAGCTTTTCAGAAGAAGTCTGCTTGCAAGATAAGGCATGGAGCCTAGTTCCTAAACTGTACAGAGGTGTATCGGCTTCAAATTTCTAGAGAAATACAATACATCGCACTGGCACGGTGCGCTGTCGACAGGTAATGAGAGCACTGCCACATTGCAGACAACGGTAACGATCGGTGTCTCGCGATGCTCTGCAGACTTTGCTGGTGAGCCCGGGTTTTGTGAGAATCGACCAACCATAAAAAAAAACGCCAGGTCTGAGTGGAAGGCGCAGCACAGTCAAAGCGAATGCTAAAAAGATGGCTTTTAAGAGCCTTTTGAAAACACTCATTGGGTAATTCCTGCAAGCACACTTGCTTGATACCCAATAGGGCATTGATAAAAACTTCTGGTTAGTAGGCTGGCATTCACTATGCTATTTTTCGTCATTCTTCTGAGAAGCGCAGTACCCGCTAAACACTTGCAAGGAATTTTGTGCGAATCGTCCATGCAGCAGCTGACGACGATTAGGAATTAGTGGTTATGCCCCACAGTTAACATGGGAACGTGAACAAGCTTTTGTTATGAGTTGGAGCATTGGACGGTCAACTCGTTACACTGTTCGTGTTGTGCGACGACTGGTTGTTCTCTCGTTTGTTTAAAAGGCTTTATAAGTCGTAATAATGCGATTGCTTTCCCGACATAAAGCCGGCCTAAAGCAAGTTTTCCAACAAGTCACAAGCACCAGCGTAGCTCAGTGCCATTCTGCTTTTGGTGACGCGGACGCAGGATGGCAGGTTTGTCAAGAGCTGTTACAGCGACCGCTGCTGGCCGTGGTTTCTCGTGCACATCACTTCCTAAGCACTGCCGTTTAATTCTGCCACCACTGCCATGAGGAGAAGACTCAGACGCACATTGAGTCTGCACTGCGATATCGCAGCATGTCCGTACGGGATTATTACTTCCAAAAGCCGCTCAAAAAACTAGGCATCATTCAAGAGGTGAGCGGCATAGGAGCGCATCAGATGTTGCATGTCTCGCTTCTTAACATGAAGACAGATGAGGCTAAGAAGACACTTCTGGACGCTGGCCTACTCTCCGTGGAAGACCAGCCCTGCATCGTCGTCGACCCAGAGAGGCAAGAGGTGCGTCTCAAGTTGCAATTGGTAGCCTTTGACGTCAACGCTGAGGCTGTACGGCGTGCTTTCCGGAAGTACGGTGAAGTGAAAGAAATCATCAGTGACAAGTGGAGAGACGAAGACTTCGAAAGAGTTGAGTCAACCACAATATTCGTTCGGCTAATACTTGAGGAATGTGTTACTACGAATCGCATACCCCAATAGATGCGTCTCGGGAGCGGCACGGCACTGGTGGTCATGCCAGGCAGAGCGCCGCTGTGCCTGCGTTGCCGGAACACTGGACAGATTCGTCGCGACTGCAGGGTGCCCAGGTGCGCTGGTTGTCGCGCTTTTGGGCATGAGCAGGTGGACTGTACTCGTTCCTATGCCAGGGCAACAAGGCGAGCAACAAATGCCGACCACATTGTATTGTTGATGGATGAAGGGGAAGCAGGGAGGCCCGCGGCATCGGAGTCAGTGGTGGAGGCGCTTCATGCAGTGGCGAACAGCGAGAGAGATGGAGACACCTAAGCAAGACACAGGTGACAATACGGTTATGGACACTCCACCGCAACCGCGTTCGACTCGAGCGGAAACCCAACACAAGCCTGAACCAGCCATCGGCCCCGATGCTACTTCGGACATGGATACAGTCGAAACTACGCCAGTAAACGACGACTGAATGAGGAAGACGCGGCGTCCCAGCAGCGTCCAACCCTGGCAGATCAAGGGCAGGGACGAGTGACTGGCTCCAAAAAGTCTCGGGGTGCTGGCCGCCTGCATTTTTCGTCGCTTTCAAGCGGCGGCGATGGGACGACGCCTTGAGCGTCGGCCGGACAGTGGGTAAGGTAAGGTAAGCGGTAGGTGTTGGTGAGGTAAGCGTTGTTCACTCGGCTTTTTCTCATCACGATGGCGACAATTAGATTGTCGATGCTAAATATACGTGGGCTTTCTGCCAAACAGCGGCAAAACCAGGTTTACCGCCTGAATATAAAACAAGATCTAGACATCGTTGCTGTACAGGAAAATAAAGTAGAGAGTGGAGAGCACGCTGAGCGAATGGTACTGCCTTTCACGAGACTGTTCGACGTGTGCGTTTGTCACGCGGTGGGTACATCTGCAGGGTGCCTCTTGTTAATTCAGCAGAGCCCTAATGCGAAAGTGGAGTCCGTACCTACCTGCGAGGTGGGTCGTTTTATTATATGTGTATTATTCTTACCTAGAGAAAAATGAAGAGTTATCTGTGTGTACGCACCCATTGTGATTCAATATCGAAAAAAGTTTTTTTTTTAAACTTGATGTGTATTTGAAATGAGATTGTAAGCTAATTTTGGCCGGGCATTTCAACAGCGTTTGTTCAAGTATAGATAAATTAAGTTTCAGGCCATACAGAGATTCAAGCACTGCCGTTCTAATCGATATTTTGGTGAAGGCTCAGCTAGAGGACGTGGGTAAATGTCTTTGCAGTGGAAAAGGGGTTACGTTTACCCACTTTCAAGTCATGCTAGACGAGACAGAGTATACGTGTCTTCTGAAATCATTTATTCGTGCCATGATTAGAGGATTACACCTGTTACGTTTAGTGATCATTGTTTGGTTTCATTCTCAGTGGGTAAACATAAAAGCAATAACGAACATTTCTCTTGGGACCTCTGAAAATTTATTGTAAAGCTATTAAAGGATGAAAAAATTAACAGCATTTTTCTAGAGGGCATAGAAGACTTAGCAAATAGAACACTTGAATCCTTGGGACATAAGTGGAAAATATTTAAACAGACCATCAAACTCAAAGCTCTTGAGAGAGCCAGTACCCTGAGAAATGCTGAAAAAAAACTTGAAGTGCGCTTGCGTGAAAACTTGCAACAGCTAGTAGCGGATGAATGTGGTCATGCAGGCCGGAACATTTTCAGAAGAAATAAACAGAACTAAACAAAAGCTAGAGTTGATAGACCAAGAACGTTATCACGGAGCATTGATTCTAGCTCGAGCAGAAAACTTGGTAGCGGGAGAGATGCCAACGAAACGAGCTCTTGGAGCTGAGAAGAGACATGCCTGTAAAAGTAAAATAAGAGAAATAGAATATAAAGGAACTAGATACCGTTCGAAAGAAGCAATAGCCGGTGTGTTTTTTGAATATTACAAAGAGTTATTCACACCAACCAATGTACACGCAGATCGTTTTAATAGTGGTTTCATTTCAATAATGCGAAGACTTGATGAAGAAAGGAAAGAAATTTTAGAATTGCCTATAACAGAGCGAGAAGTTGAAAAAGCAATTGATAAGTGAAACAATGGTTAGTCTCTAGGACCTGATGGTCTGAGTGCTGCAGTATACAAGGAATTCAAACACGTAATTTCACCTATTGAGGAAGGTATTTAACGAGGCTTTTTTTTGTAAACAACTTCCACCAACGTTCTTGTCAGCCCACACGGTCTTAATACCAAAAACAGAAGATCCCTCAAACTTAACAAGTGTTACTTCATATAGACTAATCAGCCTAACTAATGTTGACTATAAAATGATGAAAATATGAGCCAGAAGACTCCAGACAGTTACGACAAAACTAGTTGGGTCCCACCAAACTTGTGGCATAAAGGGAAGAAAAATAATGACCAACATAAACATAGCACGATCAATCCTAGAAAGTTTTGACGCTATGCATCTCAATGTTGCTATGCTTCAAATTGACCTCGAAAAGGCATTTGATCGCGTGCCGCACGACTTGCTCCTTTCATTACTTGAGCACATTAACGTAGAGAGTTTGATTAGCGACAGAGTGCGCATGGCTTACATTGGATGAACGACCAGATTGGTAATAAATAAAACTGCGGGTGAGTGTATACCTGTGCTGTGGTCTGTGACACAGGTGTGCCCACTATCGCTATCCCTATTTTTTATTGAACCTTTCTGTTTAAGTGTAATCAATAACACTGCAATACGCTGCTATAAATTGCATAAAGCTGAGGTTAGCTTCCGTGCATACGCAGACGACATTGTAATTTTCTGTACAAATTATGAGTATAATTTCTGTAATTATGAGTATAATGCATGCTGTAAATGCTGTGAAAACTTTTTGCCAGGTGAGTGGTAGTGCCGTGAACTGGGTTAAGTGCCTTGGCTTCTGGCATGGGGAATGGGACGTCACGCCAAGAATATTTCTAAACATTAAATGGCAGGAAACACCAGTGAAGTATTTAGGAGTGCCGCTGGAGTTTCATAATGACAGTGAACCGTACTGGAAAAAAGAAACATAGGCATTGCGCAATGATGTGGAAAAACTGAAAGGCTAAGTTATTTCGATATTCGCACGGGCCACAACGTGCAACTTGTTTCTTGTGAGCAAGCTGTGGTACGTAATGCAGGTTTTGCACTGCAGTAGAATAAGTGTACAGAAAATACACAGAGCATTTGCAGTTTTCATTTGGGGCTCTGTCTGGAAAAGATCAAGCCGCACAAACCTCTTCAGAAAAGTTAGAGAACGGATTAGTTCATTTGTACATCAGCCAACTTGTTAATCTTTTTTTTTCTGCGTGTTGTAGATGACCCCTTTTTGAGAACTTTTACACAACTTAGGTTATCAAGAGTGCTGCCGGGATTTCTCGTATCGTCATCAAATACGCATGGCCCAATACAAGGGTGTTTAAAGGAAGTTGTTTTGTCTTTCCACTTTTTTTTCAGTGAGATTTTCATTAGAGTATCTGGCTGAAGTACCACGTAAAAAATTGTATAAAGACCTTGTCGATGTTTTACTGCCTGTACCATTGTACCGTCAGCTATATTGTGCAGGCCCATGACAGTATGTTTTGAACTGTGTTAAAAAACGTGTGAAACCTTACCAGTTAAAACGTGGTTGCAGGATAAGGGAATATTTGTTCCATGGAGTACAAATTGTCACTTGTGTTATAAACACGAATCAATTGAACACGTGTTTATAGATTGCTGGAGCGGGGTCTTTTTCTGGGACATATTGCAAAGAACGTTGAAAAAAAGGATTAGCATTAAGTCCACATGACATCCGTTTTCTTTCGGTTAAAAACAAGGCAGGTGTACCTTATGATCTAATCATGCTTCTGAGCCTCCACACTATATGGAAAACCTGATGTGCCTTTGAAAACGCGCATGCAGAAGCGCTATCTGTGCGCCAATATTTTTGCGAATCTGTGTGTCATTTTCTTGAAGTGCTGAAGCGACAAGAGGTTGTACCAGATTGAATGGGGCTCGTTGAGCGATCGTTACGAATGTCCAAGTATTTATCAATAGTCAGCTAAGAGCTGACGGTACCTCAATGATTTCTGTGGTTGTATTTTGTGACGCAGTTATTTTTTTGACAAATGTGTCTATATGTCAAATGTGAACAGTCTTGATATGCAAGGCAACAAAGGAAAAAAAACAGTCTAGCTCAGTGGAAGAATGCTGGCCTGGGACGCTGAAGACCCGGGTTCAAGCCCCACAGTATTTTTGTGCTACGTTTTTTTTTGTTATTGACACCGGCAACGAAGCCGGTGACCGATGACTGCGCATGACCCGAGTTTTGATCTCCTAACAGCTTTCGCTGTTAAACTAACCAAAATACCGCAAGAAGATGGCAAAATAGCAAAGTTTGTTAGCAATTAGGCAAGCCCGCAGTCATTGTTCCTGTCGGATGAAGAATTGCATCTTGTGAGCGTGCACCCGCTGTCCGCCTCGGTGAAGTCGTGGGGGCGCTGCTCTGGTGCTGACACAAAGGTCATGGGGTCCACCCCAGCGGTGGCGGTCGCATTAGATGAAGGTGAAATCGTGAAGACCTGTGTTTTGTGTAGTGTCAGTCCATGTTAAAGAACACGAGATGGTCAAAATACGGGGAGCCCTCCAGTACGGCATCTTTTTTTTATACTCATATCATGGTTTCCGCTTCCCTTCCTTTTTCACTCAGTTCGTTTTCTTTACTTTTCTGCCTCTCCTTCTCTAGTGCATGATGGCAAACAAAATAGTTGTTTTCCAATTAACCTGCCTTGCCTTTCTAATTACTATATATATATATACATATATAGGGGAAAGAAGTGTGCATCCTAAGGGCTCGTTTTTTGCGTGTTTAACACAATATTAATGAGATCTAACAGACAGTAATGCAAGGAATGTACAGGGGAAGTTATTAGAGCCAATGGAATGTAAATATGAAGAAAAAAAGAAAGAAAAGTGGATGAAAAAATAACCAGCCGTGGGCAGGAATCGAACCTACGACCTTCGAATAACGCGTTGATGCTCTAACCACTGAGCTATCACAACGGCCTTCCCTCCATCCACTTTGTTTTGGGTGTATATGTGAATTTAGAAGTGGGAGTGACAGTCAGCGCCATTAGGTTCCATTGGTTCTAAGTAACTTCCCCTGTACATTTCTTGCATTACTGTCTGTTAGATCTCATTAATATTGTGTTAAAACACGGCAAAAAACGAGCCCTTAGGTGTACACTTCTTTCCCTTATTTCATTGAACGAGGGTCTCGTACTGGCAGACTTGGTGTGTTTAGGTTGTATAAGAGGGACAATTAATCAGCTGCCCGCTCATAATAAGTTCACGTGCTACGTGACGCCAAACATGCGCGTAAGAGTGTTTCCACACTCGCCGTTTGGCCTATAGATGGCGCTGACTGTCACTCCTACTTCTAAATTCACATATACACCAAAAAAAAAGTGGATGGAGGGAAGGCCGCTGTGGTAGCTCAGTGGTTAGAGCATCGAACGCGTTATTCGAAGGTCGTAGGTTCAATTTCTGCCCACGTCTGGTTATTTTTTCATGAACTTTTCTTTCTTCTTTCTTCTTATTTACATTCCATTGGCTCTAATAACTTCCCCTGTACATTCCTTGCATTACTGTCGGTTAGATCTCATTAATATTGCTGTTAAAACACGGAAAAAACGAGCCCTTAGGTGTACACTTCTTTCCCTTATTTTATTGAACGAGGGTCTCATACTGGCAGACTTGGTGTGTTTAAGTTGTATAAGAGGGACAATTAATCAGCTGCTCGCTCATAATAAGTTCACGTGCTACGTGACGCCAAACATGCGCATAAGAGTGTTTCCTACACTCGCCGTTTGGCCTACAGATGGCGCTGACTGTCACTCCTACTTCTAATTCACATATACACCCAAAAAAAAGTGAACGGAGGGAAAGCCGCTGTGGTAGCTCAGTGGTTAGAGCATCGAACGCGTTATTCGAAGGTCGTAGGTTCGATTCCTGCCCACGGCTGGTTATTTTTTCATCCACTTTTCTTTCTTCTTTCTTCTTATTTACATTCCATTGGTTCTAATAACTTCCCCTGTACATACCTTGCATTACTGTCTGTTAGATTTCATATATATATATATATATATATATATATATCTGAAACCACAGATTGCTTTTATTGAACGAGCAATAGTTCGAAAATTTACGTCGCCACAGATCATGATCAGAAAAAATTCCTTTCAAGTTCCTTCCTCTGTGCTTCTCTTTTAAAATTGAAAGTGAAAAAGAATGTACTTGACATTATATATACATAACAGACAATATTGCCAAGAAAAGTATAAGGGAAGTTATCACACCACATTCTAATGTAAAATTGAAGAGCTAAAAATGAGTTAAAATATAACTTGCCGTGGTCAGGCATTGGTTCTTGCCCACTTTTCTTTTTTCACATTACAATTAGGTCGAATAATTCCCCCTATACTTTCTTTGCCTACATTTCTGTTAAATATCTTCCTTATTGTGTCAAACACTATAAAATGAGCCCTTAAGTACACAATTCTTTGTGCACAATCAATTAAGTACACATTTCTTAAGTACACAATCGAACCTACGACCGATATATATATATATATATATATATATATATATATATATATATATATATATATATATATGTATATATATATATATATATATATATATATATATATATATATATCGGTCGTAGGTTCGATTCCTGCTCACAGTTGGTAATTTTTTCATCCACTTTTCTATCTTCTTATTTACATTCTTCTTATTTACATTCTATTGGTTTAATAACTTCCACTGTACATTCCTTGGCATTACTGTCTGTTAGATCTCATTAATATTGTGTTAAAACACGAAGAACGAGCCCTTAGGTATACACTTCTTTCCCTTATATATATATATATATATATATATATATATATATATATATATATATATATATATATATATATATATATATAGGAAAGAATTGTGTACTTAAGGGCTCATTTCTCCGTGTTTTGACACAATGATGAAATCTAACAGACAACAATGCCAAGTTAAGTATAGGGTTATTGAGGAGGTTATTAGACCGAATTGTAAGGTAAATCTGAAGAAATAAAAGTGGGTGAAAATATAACTTGCCGTTTGCAGAAAACCATGGGCAGGAATTTTTATTTATTCTTTTCTTCACATTTATCTACAATACGGTCTAATAACCTCCCCTATACCCATATACTGTACTTGGCATTATTGCTGTCTGTAAGTATACACTCCTTTCCCTTATATATATATATGGTTTCCGAACTTCAAACAACAGATTGGTATTATTGAACGAGCAATACTTCGAAGAACTACGTCGCCTCAGATCATGCTCAGAAAAAATTCATTTCTCTGTGCATCTGTTGAAAAATGAGAATGACAAAGAATGCACTTGACTACGCATGACAAGTGGGGGTAGCGTGTGAACATCCCTACGTTTTGTATGGTGCTTCGGTTGGGATAAAACGGGTACATTTGTCTCCATCCCTTCTTGCCCTGTTTCTCTGCGTTAAATGTTGCCTAGCGTATTACAAACAAGGGCGGATTTCCTTCCTTGTCATCCGCAGAGGTTCGTTGTATTGTGTACTGTAGAACCTTAAATGACTGGAGCGCTTTCAGCACCTGCAATGGCGGCACTCAGCCGAACCAATAAGTGTCAAAAAATATATCTCACACACACTACGATTCAGATAATAAACCGAGAGAATAGTAAAGCAGTCCTACAATTGAATAAGATAAAGGCAAAAATAGGACTTAGTATCACAGGGAAAAAATAAATGTGCACAGTTAGAAACAATTCATTGGAGCGGAAACATATATATGCGTATCTAGGACAAGTTTACAACAGGAGGGCCTAATCAAGAACAAAATAGCTATTAAGGAATAAAAATGGGCTAGTGCATTCGGCAGCTGCTTCCAAAAAATGTGAAAAAGTCAGCCAATGCCAATAAGGTAACATTCACGCAATCACTGCGTGCCATCATCTCCAAAATTTGAGCCTGGAACACTAAAGCAAAAAGAAATCAAAGACGAGAACTTCAGTACGAGGCAGCCAGCAATGGAACAAAAAAAAAATGATAGCAGTACCTCAAGCCAGCAGAGGTGGCTGAGTGGGTCAGGGAAAAAGGTAGAGGTTGGAGGTAGCCTAGTTACATAAACGTAAAAAATGCATCTGGGGTGGTCACAAATTACGTAGCCGGTGGACAGTACGAGATATGGTAACCAGTGGACAGTAACACTAACAGTGTGGGTACCACTAGATGGTAAGCGCAGCCGAAAAAGGGAGAGAGTTTGATAGTGGGACAAAATTAAGACGTTCTTAGGTAAAAAATAAAAACTGCTGGCCCTGGAATAGGGCAAATTTGAAACCATTGTGTGGGTCTTCTTATCCAGCAGTAGACTCAAACAAGCTTAGAATGACAATTATAATTATTGAGAGACGACGTCCCTACACGACAGTATCATTGTCATATCTTAGTGCAGCCGCACGAGGCGCAACTGAGACAAGCCACCTGACAAACAATGATGATGATTACAACTGTTTGTATGTACCGATGAAAATGATTCGCTCAATGTCAGCACCCACACTGCTTTCCCCCGTTCGCGAAAGTGGCCACTAAATTAGCAATTAGCAATAGCCCTGGTTTGATCCTCACTCGGACCCGGAAGTGTCTTTCTTTTTTTCCAGTTTATTGACATTTTTCTAGATTCTTCGGTCATGGAGAGGATGATGATTTTTCACTCCCAACCAATGACGTCTAATGCCAGCGCTGACGCGGACGCCAATGTTTCCGCAAAATGAGCTCTTTAACGCTCTCGCGTTGAGATAAAAGAATATGACAGTCGGCCCAACAAGCGGTTAAGCGGTAAAGAAATTTCTTCAGCCTACCAGAAAGGTACGATGATCAACAACGAGTATGTGCTACAATAAAGAACCCGTTCCCAATACTCACGACTGCTCCACTAAAAATGGAGCAGACAGCTGTTAGTCTTAAGCTAGGGAACGGGGAAAGGCAACGGCGGCTGCGAGAGAACCCAAAGGGATGGAAGGCATGATCTCAACGACGACCTGCCCGTAGATCTATGAGAGGTGCGAATGCTTGGCTTCGGAGTGAGATTCTGTCCATCGAGTTTCAAGGTCTGGCAGGTGTTCGTGACTGTGTGCGGCTTACCTCGGACCTCTAATCGAGAATCAATGTAGAAACAACCAGCTTCGCCTAGCCAATGTTTTGTAACGATCTAGGTGCAACCTAAAAAAATACTTCTGCACCCAGTTGAGACCTCTAAACAACCTAGGAGCTTGACTTCAGCCAAAGGAAGGGGGGAGGCTGGAAGCGGTTGTTATATCAATATCAAACTATGCAAATGCAGAGCTCTCACAACCTTTAAAAATGCACCCCGCTTAAAAAAGTTCTGGCTACGAGCCTGCCTAGAAGGAACAAAATCAGTTTTTCGAACAGCCCAGTTTCTCTGTTTCAAGGCTTGTGAATTTTCATTTTCTTTCTCTACAGAACCGTCTATATTATATTGTATTGCACTGTATAATAAATGATATAGTCGCGCGTTTCAACTATAGTCGTCTGTAAAACATACAAAAGCTTGCGCAGGAAATGAGCCGCAGTGTAGAGGAAAAGCAATTGCTCTCTTAATATAGGCACCGGGACTTGACACAGCCTCGGTATTTTAAGTCTCTGCTGGGGAGCCTCGAACAACAATCTTGGCAGTGTCATTAATAGAAGCTAACAGAGCATACCGAATGGGCTGTGTGCCGAAGGAATGCACGGTCGTTAATCGTGAAAGTCTCAGAAGAGGAAATAGGCAGGGTGGCGTGGAATAGACGCCCAAGGTTAGGCATAGGTGTAATCCGGTGACCTGCCCACTTTATCGCGCGAACGTTTGTACGCGGTGCAAAGGAAGAACCGGTCTCATCTCCTAGCTCCTGCGTTGTAACCAGCAAGTACGTGTTTATTCGAATGTGAAAGTGGGAGTGGCTCGTAATCGAAGGCACTGTTATTTTCTTTAATGGCCATCTCCCTCGATAGAAAGGGTGTCATGCAGAAATTGATGGCTTTCGAAGCGAACGAAGCCATTAGGACATCAGAAGCCTATAGGTAATTATCAGATGAAACTAACTCTTTCATCAGTATCATCAGCTTGTTTCCATGTGCTCTGCAGCAAGGAAAGCCTGTGTCCAATGACTTCTAATTATTATAGTCCTGTGCTAGCTAATTCAAAGTTGTACCGGCAATGTTATCCTATGTCTCCACATCACCACAAGTATCTGCTATGTCTACTCAATTTCCCCTTTTTACGCACGAATTTTGTCATTCTTATAACGTTCCAAAGAAAGCGGTTTGCGGTCTTCCATTCATTTTTTTTTACATTTTGCGAATCTACCTCTACCTGTTCTTCCACTATAGCCTCTTTTTTGTCGCCTTTTCCAGCCGATTTTCTGGGATCACTACAACTTCCCAGCCTGCTCTTTCCATCTTCCGGAGATGGTATAGAAGTATTGTGAGAAATATTGTTCCGGGAGGATACACAGAGAAACGAGGTGATAGTTGAAATATATTTGCACGACGTAAAGCGCAAGCCGAGATGGCAAGCGAGAATGTGCCCTACATCAAAGATTCACGTCGTTTTTCTCGTTGTCTGTCTTGCTTCTTCAGCGTAGTGTAGTCTTGTAACATAACCCCTGGGTGCAGAAACACCATTTTGGTGCTTTCTATGGTGTTGCGAAGCGGTAGAGCTTCAGGCGGGAGACATGAACAATGTCTGTAGACAGTGGAGCGGAGGGAGATGACGACTTCAGTGGGGGCCATCTCGTAGGTAATGTTGGTCAGCTGGCGCAATACGTGGTAGGGGCCTGAGTAGCGGGAAAGCAGTTTCTCAGAGAGACTAACATGTCGAGTCGGCGTCCACAACAACACGAGAGAACCCGGGGAAAAGGAAACGCCGCGATAATATGCGTCATAACGTTGCTTCTGTTGCTCTTGTGATGCTAAGCGCTCTGGTGAAAGTGTCACAGGCGTATTCAGTCGGCGAATCGACAGTTGCCGGAAAGATGGTGTCGAAACAAGAGTTAGGTCACAGCCGAATAAGAAATTGAATGGTGAAAACCCAGCGGTATTGTGGCGTGAGGAGTTCTATGCAAGTGCAACAACAGAGAATGCAACGTCCCAGGCTATAGGTGGTCAGAGGAGAACGTACATGGAGAGCATATCAGCTAAAGTCAGGTTGAATCGTTCGGTAAGCCTATTCGTTTGTTGCTGGTAGGTCGTCGTAAATTTAATGTTTGGTTTTGCAAGAGTGAAGCAGGTTGTAAAGAACTCGGGAGAAAAAAATAGCGTCCACGATCTGTGGGGAGTTGGCATGAAGCACCATAATGAAAGATGACATTGTAGAGAAGAGAAATCGGCAACATGTGTGACACAGCTGGTTGGCAAAGCCCGTGTGATGGCGTACCGGGTTGTATGATTCATTGCCACAGTTATCCATTCGTTTCTGGAGGTAGACTCAGGAGAAGGGCCTAGGAGGTCAAGGCCAACTCGAAAGAAGGGGTCAATAGAAAGATCAAGTGGCTGGAGGAGTCGGGCTGGATTCACAGGCGCTTTTTTTTCGACGTTGGCACTGATCGCATGCGACGGCGTAGCCCTGGATGGAGCGATAAAGCCTGGGCCTGTAAAATTGATGCTAAACACGGTCGTAAGTCCGAAAGAGACCAAGATGACTGGCGGCGGGGGCATCATGGAAGCTGGGCGATAACACTCGAACGTAGGTGGGAAGGCACCACAAGGAGCGGTTCGCTCTCAATGGTGTTGACACTGTAGCGGTACAAGGTGCCTTCTTTAAGCACAAACAGTAGAGTAGACGGATAGGGCGTCAGAGAGTTGCGCTCCTCAATAATGTAACGCAAGAAGGGATCTCGGCGCTGTTCATCACGGATGTTGCTCAAAGCAGAGAGAGTAGTGATCGAGTAGTTCCGCTCGGCCGCAGAGCAGACGGCTGGCCTATGCGATAATGTGGGTGCAGCCGCTTTGATGCTAGATCAAAACAGTACCCATTCCATGGCCGCTGGCATCAGTGTGCACTTCTGTTGAAGCAGAAATGTCGAAATAGGCCAGAATAGGTTGTGTTGTGACGAACGCGATGAGAAGTAGGGAACGCCAAAGCCTGCGCAGCGCCCCAAAAGACAGGAACATTCTTTTCATCAAGTCCGTAAGAGGTTGGGCCGACTTCCGCAAAATTGTTTACAAAACGTCGGAAGCAGCAACATACGCCTGCAACATAGCTGTGGACTTCCTTAGTGCTGGTTGGGACTGGGAAGTTTCGCACAGCTCAAAATTTACGAGGATCAGGGCGTATGCCAGAGGAGTCGACAAGATGGCCCGACATAGTTAGTTGCTGGCGTCGGAAGTGGCACTTTGTTGAGTTCAGTTGCAGTCCTGCATTATGAAAAACAGAAAGGATGGAGGAAAGGGTGGTCTAGGTGTGTTTCAAAGGTCGGAGAAAATACAATGACGTCATCGAGGTAACAGGCAAATCGACCACTTGAACCCGCGCAAGAGAGTGTCCATCATTTGCTCGAAGGTGGCTGGAGCATTGCATAATCCGAACGGCATAACCTTAAACTGGCAAAGACGATGAGGGGTTACAAATCCAGTCTTCGCGTGGTCCATGTCGTCGACAGCAATTTGAGAGTACCCTGATAGAAGGTCGATGAAAGCAAAATACTTAGCTCCATGAAGGCAATCCAGGGAGTCGTCGATGCTCGGTAGCGGGTAAAAGTCTTTCTTTAGTGATCCGGTTTAGATGTCGGTAGTCGACACAGAATCACCAAGACGGTTGAAGTTGTGGGCGCTGCGACGACTTCTAGCCTCTTGAAAGCGTCGGCACTTCCTAACGACGTCTTGGACTGTCGAACAGCCTTTAAATACAAGGAGGCTAAAGGCATCATCAGGGATGCCCTTGAGTACGTGCGCAACCTAGTCGGCTTCGGTTATAGTGGTATCAACTTTACGGCAAAGGGTCAAGGCATCTTGAATCCGTGGATATCTGGAGACGGGTACCAAGTTCTTTCTTAGCGGCCTGCTTGCACCCGGCAGATTGGCCAAACAACTCACGCAACTTCGTCTTACACACGCCCCAGCTGGTGAGCTCTTCTACGCTGTTGTTGAACCGCGCCTTGGTCGTACCTCTCAAGTAAAAGATAAGGTTTGCCAGCATTATGGTTGGGTTCCAACAATGATTATCCCTCACGAGCTCGTAAAATTGAAGCCACTTATCGACGTCTTCGCCGTCAGTGTCCGAAAAGTTGCCAGGATCATGGGGTGGAATGGTCACAATGACCACAGGTGAGGTGGGCGCCGTTGATGCGTTGGGCATGGCTGTTGGCGCATCATTCCTGCGGTAGTCATGTT
Source organism: Rhipicephalus annulatus (assembly GCA_013436015.1). Taxonomy (NCBI): domain Eukaryota; kingdom Metazoa; phylum Arthropoda; class Arachnida; order Ixodida; family Ixodidae; genus Rhipicephalus; species Rhipicephalus annulatus. The sequence continues at coordinate 115,878 of WOVY01004117.1, forward strand.
CGAAGCGGCCACTTGGCGTCCGCTGCGAAGCTCCGTCATGCTTTGCTACCAAGCGCCTCCGCGAAAATTTTATGGGAGGGCACACAGAGAAACAAATTATAGTTGAAATATATTTGGACGACGCCAAGCGTAAGCCGAAGTGGCAAACGATAGCGTCCCCGCATCCAGGATTACGTCGTCTTTCTCGCTGTCTGTCTTGCTTGTTCAGTGTGATGTAGTCTTGAAACGATATGTTTGATAGAAACGCCTTTTCGACCTTGCCCCGAGGTCCTTGGTAATATGCCACCTTCAGTAACCTTTTCACTTCGTGGTCGTCATGCAGAAGTAGGGACCAGTAACATGAGACTTGAAGTCGAGTCCTTTTCGCACAAGGACCATGCTTCCAGGCTGCACATCGGGGATCTCTGATCGATGATGCTTATCAAAATTTCTATCCATTGTATGGCTATATCTTTGGTTCTACTGTGCCACCTTATGTTGTTTTTTGAAGATAATATTGTCAACTAAACCCTGCTCTATATCAGGTGGCAGCCAACTTGATTTTCCGAAAGCCGGGAATAAGGCTTCAGGTTGATGTTGGGCTCGAAAGCATAATGTTAGGCCTCTTTCTTTTCTGCCCATTGTCGAAGCTTAAGACATGGGAAGGCTGGTCTGTTCTCAGCAAGAATTTCTTTACTGTCTTTGAGATAATCAGCATTTACAGTGGAACTGCCTTAGACTAGCTGGACGACATTTTAATAGAGGGACTTCTCTTTTTCGTTGTTTCCATTTATCGGCTCCCATATAACGTCTTTGAAGATTTCCCGTTCGAGGAATGAAATTACTGCATTCGTATCTTCTATGCCTGCCTTAGCAGCAACATGGCGCGTGCACTCATTGACGACAACCAGAAATGCTTGCGTTTTCTGCATGCCCTTACCTTCTTCATTTCGGCAAAGTCGAGATGCAGTACCTCGAGAGGTACCTCAGAGTACTGCGGCGTAATCATTTCATTTCTTCGTGGCCAAAACTTGGCTTTGAAGACCTGGCATTCATGGAATGTTTTAATGTAATACCCGCCTTTATGTTCGTCCACATGAACCTTGCAGTTAGCTTCCTGTGCGTTCTTCGAAATTCATCGTGCCCTCCAGATTTTGCACAATTATAGTAGAGCCTCAGAATAGTTCCCCCTTTGGTCACAGCTACATGTGCTTTTTCGTTTCTAAATATAAGTTTTTTAGTTCCTTCCCACAGCTTTGCCAAGTTTACGTGCTCCTCTGCAGTGTATTAGGAAATGTGTATTCTGCACATTGCATCCGCATCTTGGTGACTTTGCTCCGAACGATGAGCTACATCAAAAGTGTACTGTTGAATTTCGCTTATCCAGCCCGCAATTCTCCCCTTTAGCTGCGCGAGAAGCCGCCGATAGGTGAAGGCCGGGCTCTCGGTGAACATTTCAAATAAAACATCTCCCGTTCAAGTATGCTCTAAAATAACTCAAGGCCTTAACAACTGCTAGTGCTTCTTTCTCTGTGATGTCATAATTATTTGGGTTTCAGTAAACGTATATTAAAAATATCTGATCAATTGTAGTTGTCGAATCACATCCTCCTTGTCACTTATTCGGTAAAAACAGCCCCATTTCTATGATGGGAATTATTGATTTAGAGCTTGAATGGTAAGGTAAAATCTGTGAACGTCAATACAGGGTCGCACAAAATGGTGGTACTTAGCTCTATAAAGATAATTTCACATTCTTTCGACCGCAAGAACGGAACCTCTTTTTATGTCAAGGTTACGAAGCAATTGGGCTTCTTGGCCTAGTCTTTTACACATGCTTGGATGTGCCCTGCGAGTCTTATAGACACATGAAGTGAACGGACGTCGTGGGGCTTCGCAACAAACCTGATTCACTGCACGCTTTCTTCTCTGGTACTCTTCGTTTTATCATCTGCTTTCTGTTTGGCGCCTGCCAGGAAATACTACCGTGTGACTAAAGAACTCACTTTTCTTCGCATTGATCTTTAGTCTTGCATCACTGAGTGCTTGCAACACTGCTGAAATGTGAGGTATAGGGTCGTCTCTTGTCCTTGAATACACTAGGGTATTGTCAACGTACAAATTGCAAAACATTCCATTAAGGTCTCCGGGTACACTGTTCATCAATTCCTAAAACAATGTACTGCAGTTCTTCCATCTGAACGGCAGTCGGTTGTGTTCGCACACGTCAAATAGTGTGACAAACACCGTGAACGTTTTCGTGTATTCCATCAAGCGTAGTTGCCGGTATCCTTTACACAAATCTATTCTAGAGGGCTAGTCGCCTCCGTCTGTTTCATCGATGATCTCGTCTATTTTTTGCATCTGAAATGGGAACTGGTCGGTCTGCCGGATGATGAGTCTGCAATCTGCGCATAAGTGAATTGATTCATCTTATTTAGGCACGATCGTAATCGTTGAAACAAGCGACGATGTGGATGGTCTGATGATGCCCGCGTCCAGCAAACCCTGAAGTTCTTGCCTCCACCGGGATTTCATTTCATGGCTCTAAGTATATGTTTTTTTTCTTACTACGTTTTTGACACGCAGTACGTTACTGTCACACTGTCTTCCAAGTCGCTGAAGTCATGTGATTGTCGCCGCAGCGCGTAGTTCCTTCAAAATGTGTTTTCGGCCTTGGAGGAGGGAGCGGGGGTATTAAAAAGCAACAAAAATTTCGGAGGCATTTTGCTACGCTACGATTTTGTTTTATTGTGGAATATTTGGCTGCTATGCTGCGAAATGTTACCCCTGGCCAAAACCGCATTTCCCAGGCTCGTTGACTAAGTCATTAGCGCCAGCTAATAGACCAGACGCCACTTAGGGTACGTAGAAGCAGCGCTAGTTAATCGTGGTACAAACTCCTTAGACGTAGGACGAAGTCTGGAGACTGCGAAATCCCACCAGGCACCTTACAAAGGGCTGGCGGTGTGTCCTATTTAGGCGTGCTAGCAGGCGCCTATCAATTTAGCGCGCTAAGTGAACGAACGTGTCGCCGGTTCTCTGAGTAGGCCTCTCTTGTTTGAGAATGCTTGAAAGGGGAGCGATGCGGCCAAGCGGACTGATTTGTTTTCTTAGGTTTTATAATAAATACAAATAAAAATGTGCTAAACAAAAGTGTCAGAACTAAAGAATTACCTTGCTATTATCTGTTCTAAGTTTCTGACTACGAACAACTTCACATGCAGGTTGTAGAGCAAGATTGGTGAAAGCAAGAAGTTCCTGTCGCTCATTTTTATTCTTCTCTGCCACCAGAGTAGTTACACGGCTGAGAAAAGAAATGAAAGAGAAGTCATAGATGTACATGTTGGGCCTCTTTATAGGAATTTGGTTGTATTTAGTGCAAAAGAAATAGCAGAAAAGGGCGCCTGTATTTGAATTTGTCAGCTTCAACTGCGCTGGAATGTAGTTAAATGTTGCGTGTTTCAGTATGGCTACCTGCCACATGCACGAAAAAACTTTATGTGTGTCGCAGATCGCTGGCCTTCAGCATGAGTTAAATATTGAGTGAGATAGGTTCTTTTATTTTGAAAATGAAGTACGAACAAAAGGGAGATTTAGGTAGTTTAGTTAAATTTATTTATTAAACAGCAAAAAAGCTGAGAAGCCAACTCTCTGTTTTGTTGAGTAGTTGATGCTCACAACTAAACTAATCCATCTCACTCGTCACCTCTTATTGAAGGCTAGTGATTTGCGACCACACAGAAGTAAAGCTTTTTGTGAGTGCGGCACAGGTAACGTCAAACTAGCGCTCGTACTGATAAGTCTTTTGATGTTTATTTGTCACGTGAGCCAGGGGTCAAATGAAAGTATAGTGTTCAACACACACACACACATTTATATATATATATATATATATATATATATATATATATATATATATATATATATATATATACCTTTACCTTCGATATAAAGAACAAGTCAGGACTAAGAGCCGACGCCTTGTTTTCCAAGTACACAGCCACCAAGTTGCTCCTCGATCAAAAATGGCTCGTCCGCTTCAGTGATTTCATCGTCGCTGAAACCTCTTGTGCTGCACGAAGCAAAATTGGCCGTGGCACTACTGTACTTATGTGAGAGCGGAGCGCCACCGCCACGATGAACTCACTGCTCTCACAGGTTAGAGCAAGTGAGCTGACATGATGAAGTTGGGTCGGTGGGGTTTTTGAGCTAGAAAAAATACTGTGTGCTCTTTGCAGTGGTTTTCTGTGCTTAAGTTTCTTACAGAAAACCCGCCATTGCTTTCCGTCTAGCTAGTATTTTTTGCATATGCCTCGTATCGGTAGTGTCATCTGCAGACTATATCCTATAAGCACGTAATTCAAATCTGTGGTGCATTGCCTGAACACTCTTATACTGCTGCCGACCGAGTCTGTTCATGTTGTTAATAAAGGAATGGCTGCTTTGACAGCAGTGGAGTGCGCCTTGCTTTAAATGCTGAATAACCTCACAAATTAGGATAAATGGGCAGCTGTCAGCAACATATTGCCACCTACTTCTAGTAGTGGGTCGTGTGCCAAGGTGAAGGCTCACACCACAGAGAAGAAAGAAGTGCACGTGGCCCCCCTCCTTCCGTTTTCCCTCCAGCCGTTTTCGTATCCTAACGATTCAGACGTTTCTGAAATTTTATAGCTATGCGCCAAGACGATCTGAGTATGATTTATAAATGACCCAGACAGCTTTTTTCTTGCCCATTGGCCACGCTTTCGAACACCTCAAATTGTTTTTGTCCAGAAACAACTAGATAGGTTAAATGTAAAAATTTGAGATGTGATTGCTGCGCAGGATACAAATCAAATTCTTAAGATTGAATTCGATGACATTTTTCTCTCTAAGGCCAAATTACAATCCTATAGGGTATTAAATAGCCGACTGCAGGATTATCTTGCACTCGCGGAAACGAATAACATTATAGCCACAGATGCTTCAGTATTGGATGAAAAGACAGGTGTAGGTATATACTCACATTCGCTTGACTGGTCTTTTTCATTAGGATTACCGGATTTCACCCCAGTTTTTGAAGCTGAGCTGTTGGCAATAGTTCTAGCGCTGCGAAAGCTACCTTTGAATGCCGCTAATGCGATCATAATAACGGATTCCCTGTCAGTATGTACGTCGATTACGGCGTCAACAAAATTGATGGCCTTAAAGACGCTCCTTATGCTGGTTCCTCCTTAGCTGCAGCTACTGAAATTAGTATGGGTACCCGGTCATTGCGGCTTAGAAGTAAATGAAATCGCCGACTCTCTAGCACGAGCAGCATTGGAAGGGCCAGTACTATCAGTCCTTCCCGAAGTGGCCACTATAACGGCGACAAGATACAGAAAGCTTGCGCTCAGTGCAGACGCTATGGAAGCAATATTGTCAACACCAGAATTTACTCACTTGAGATTTCCATGGAAAAGTCACTGGTGTCCTACAAAACAGTTGGAAACCATAATAACCAGATTTCGATGTCGTGTCCCCCCGTTAAATTTCTATTCACATAGGGCTGGTCTGGCGATATCACCACTATGCAACATTTGTTCAGATTTGGAAACAATAGAGCACTATTTTTTATCATGTCGCCGATACAAATTGCTTAGGAAAACATTCTTAGCCCTCCCATTCGCTAGCCTGCGGTTGAACTTATCTGCAGAAAACATACTTTCCTTCGGTGCTTGCGATCTGGGCTTCAGCCACGAGAACGTTTTCTACGCAGTTTGCAAGTACCTGAATGAAAGTAAAAGAATTAAGCTTTTAATTGCGTGATTATTATTCATGCAAAAAAATAATAATAATTCCAACGAACACAAGAGCATTGTTTAACTATCCTGATTCTTACTCATGGTAATGAATAGTTGTCTTATCTGCACGAGTGACAAGCAACTATTGCACTCCATTTATTCTGGCTAGGGTGTCTTTATTTTTTTCATTCTTTTTTCTGGTGGGTGGTTTCGATATTAAAAAAAAAACTTACCTAATTAAGTCATCGATTCTTGGCCAATCCCCCTGAGTGGGTACGAGCCATGTCTGTGGATTCATCATCATCATCATCACCCCCTCCTTCTCTGGTAAACGAGCCCAACCGACGCGCTTGGTTTGAGCCCTGTTGCTCAGACGTCAATAAACCTTGCCGACACCCCCTACAGCGACGTGACAATTGGTGGAGGTGCGGGGTAGCCCCTCACGGATGTTTCAGGCCCTTCCTGGAAGCGGCACCACAAGCCCAGTGCGAGTCAACACTCCCGTTCATCGGACATGCCGCAGGATCAGGGGATTGCCACCTAAAGCGGACCCTACAGTTCAACCCAGTATGATGAGCACGTCCGTCCAAACCACTTTAACAGGTACGGAAAACCCCCCGGTGACTCGGTACACCCTCGAAAGTCCACAGGTTCCGACACCATTTCACGGCACCGAGCTCGAAGACGTCGAGGACTGGTTGGTCGACTTCGAACGCGTGGCTGCTTTGAACGACTGGAACGACGCGGCCAAACTACGGTGTGTGTACTTCTATTTGGAGGATGGAGCACGTACCTGGTACATGAATCACGAGGAACAGATGACATCGTGGCCCGAATTCCGCCGCCGGCTCTTGGACACTTACAGAAGTGCTGATCGCCACGAACGAGCGGAGCGAGCGATCCAAGCCCGCATCCAGATGCCCAACGAAACCGTCATGACCTATGTGGAAGATATGACGCGCCTGTCCCGACGTGCTGATCCAAATATGACAGAAGAAAAGAAGTTGCGTCACCTGATGCGGGGAGTTAAGGAGCAGCTTTTCGCTGGCCTTGTACGGAGCCCTCCGAACACGGTCGCCGAGTTTTTGTCTGAAGCCGTCACGATGGAAAAGATGCTTCAGCATCGATCCACCCTGTATGAGCGGCAAGTGAACACGTCCGCTGCTCAAGTTCTCACGACTTTTGGGAGCAACACCGAGTGTCATCGTGACCTTATCCGCTCTATAGTACGCGAGGAGCTGCAAAAGGCTGCCACACCACCAATACCTACGGTGAGTTCTATTGCAAGTATCGTCAAGGACGAGCTGCATCATGCCCTGCGTGACCCTGTGAGTCTGGAAAACGCCACACCCGCCCCGGCTGACTACCACCGTGCGACTTATGCGGAAGCCGTTGAAGCGCCCAGCTTCCTCTTCCCCGCTGTTTGTTCAGGCACCTCCTACAGTTTCACTTCAGTCGGCGCAGCCTCTACGGTACTACGAGAACACACTGCACGCCCCCACCCCTCGTTTACGCCAACCCTGTGCATCTTGCGGATCAACCAGCACACTACCTTGACGACAGACGTGCTTCGCCTCGGAAATCTGATGTTTGGCGCACTCCTGATCACCGACCTTTGTGCTTCCACTGCGGTGAAGCGGACCATTTGTACCGCCAGTGTCCATATCCGGCGACTCGGGCTGCGCGGCTTTTCAGTATATTCAGCGCCTCCTCGATAATGGCCAGCGACCCCGGGACATTGAGGATTACCTCGCTCAACAGCGCATGCCACCGCCTTCTGGACGGCAGCCGCGCTCACCGTCGCCGAGGCGCTTTTCATCTTCGCCACAGCGCCATGCTGGCGCACGGTCCCCCAGTCCCCGCCGGGAAAACTAACGCAAGCGACCCTTGGAGGCGAGGTCGCTGGCAGTCGACGTGCTGAAGACCTCCGATCGACGCTAACAGTAAAGGGTGTGGATTCGACTGAGCGATATGTGCGGCTTTCTCTGGATATACCGGTGCTGATAGACGGCTATGCAGTAGGTGCTTTAGTTGATACTGGGGCTGACTATTCTATACTAAGCGGCAAAATGACCAGACTACTAAAGAAGGTAATCACGCCATGGCATGGCTCTGTGATTCGAATGGCTGGTGGCCACACCGTCTCTCCGCTTGGAACCTGCACGAGTAGAGTTCGGGTCTGCGGTTATACTTTTGTAGCAAGTTTCCTTGTGCTCCGTGAATGTTCACGCGACGTTATTCTTGGTGTTGACTTCCTGCAGGAGTATGGAGCTGTCATTGACCTTCAAGAGAATCGCATCACCTTCTCAGCCGACCGAGCAATCGACAAGCAGGACGACCAACAACGTGCTGACATTCTTCGTGTTTCTGCTGAAAGTATAACGCTTCCTCCAAGAGCCAGTGTTATTGTCGACGTCACATGCTGTGGATTGCGAAATGGTGAAGCGATTGCAGAAAGTAATTTTGAACACCTGCTGACTCAAGGTGTTTGTGTGGCTAGGAGTATCATACAGCTACGTGATGGCCGATCTCAACTGCTCGTTACAAATTTCAGCAACGAACACCGACACCTTTTCCGTGGCACTTCATTAGCGTTTGCAGATGAATTAGGTACCGTTCCCATCTGCTTCTTCGTCGCACGCAGTGGAGGCCGCCGATACGTCTCTAAACAATATCGATATTAATTCTAACCTCACACCAGAAAACCAGACAAGCACTGCGAAAACTCTTGCTTGAATTCAAGTCATGCTTCGCTGCTTCCTCTAAGGTGCGCCAGACTTCGATCACTAGGCCCAGAATCATCACTTACGACGACGCCCGCCCAGTACACCAACAGCCTTACCGTGTGTCAGCGAAGGAACGAGAAGCCATTCGTACGCAAGTTCGAGAAATGCTTGACGATGGCATCATCGAGCCTTCCAACAGTGCGTGGTCCTCTCCGGTCGTCCTAGTCAAGAAGAAAGACGGAACGCTACGTTTTTGCGTCGATTACCGGAAGTTGAACAGCGTGACTAAAAAGGACGTGTACCCGCTGCCACGCATCGATGACTCGTTAGACAGATTACGCCGCGCCCACTATTTTTCCTCTTTGGATTTAAAAAGCGGGTACTGGCAGATCGAGGTTGACGAGCGAGATCGCGAGAAAACGGCCTTTGTTACCCCTGATGGCCTGTATGAATTTCGAGTCCTTCCTTTTGGTTTGTGCTCAGCGCCCGCAACCTTCCAGCGAATGATGGACACTGTGCTTACTGGTCTGAAGTGGCAAACTTGTCTGGTATACCTTGATGATGTTGTCGTTTTTTCTGAAACCTTCCAGCAACATCTTCATCGCCTCAGGAGTGTGCTACAGGCTATTCAATCAGCAGATCTTACACTCAAACCGCAGAAGTGTCACTTTGGTTATGAAGAGCTCAAATTCCTTGGCCATGTAGTCAACGCGAAAGGAGTCCGACCCGACCCCGACAAACTTGCCGCTGTAGCCGCGTTTCCGCATCCTACAGACAAAAAGACTGTTCGGCGCTTTCTGGGCTTGTGCGCCTACTATCGACGATTTATTAGAGGGTTTTCGAAGATAGCGGAACCCTTGACTCGCCTTACACGCGACGACACACCGTTTGTATGGGCTACCGAACAACAGGCTGCTTTTGTCGAGCTACGACAACGGATGCAGTCAGCCCCTGTTCTTGCGCATTTGACGATGATGCTGACACAGAGGTGCACACTGACGCCAGTAACATCGGCCTCGGCGCAGTGCTCGTCCAGCATCAACACGGCAAAGAACGAGTCATTGCCTATGCCAGCCGCTCACTGTCCCGTACCGAGGTGAATTACACGACCACAGAGAAAGAGTGTCTCGCAGTAGTGTGGGCGATCACCAAGTTTCGCCCGTACCTCTATGGTCGTCCATTTAAAGTGGTGACGGACCACCATGCCCTCTGCAGGTTGGTAAACATTCGTGATCTCTCTGGACGACTGGCCCGATGGAGCTTGCGTCTACAGGAATTTGATGTTACCATCGTATATAAGTCTGGACGGAAGCATGAAGACGCTGATACGCTGTCGCGTGCACCCATGCCTTTAGTCAATCAAGGAGAAGACGACGATGACGGTTTCCTGGGCGCCCTTAGCTCATCTGACTTGAGCAGACGCCAGCGAGAGGATGAAGAGATTCGAGCGCTCATCGACTATCTGGAGGGTCATAGCGCCGTTATACCTCGCCATCTATTTCGCGTCATGACGTCTTTCTGCCTCCGAGGTAATGTCCTGTACAAAAAAGACGCCCGTTCTACGAGCCGCACGTACCTCCTCGTCGTTCCAAAGGACATGCGGGACGAAGTCCTCTCCGCGTGCCATGATGAGTCCACATCTGGTCATCTAGGTTACTCGCGAACGCTCGCCAGAGAAAGTGAGGCGTACTACTGGCCCGGACTTTCGGCAAGCGTGAAGCAGTACGTTAAAAGCTGTCGTGAATGCCAGCGTCGAAAGTCGCCACCAAGCAAGCCGGCTGGATTACTTCAGCCAATTGATCCACCCCACAAGCCATTTGACCAAGTCGGCATGGACATCCTCGGCCCATTTACTTTATCGTCCGACGGCAACAAATGGGTCATTGTTGCAACTGACTATTTGACCCGCTATGCTGAGACACAGGCGATACCACGAGCCACGGCTTCTGAGGTAGCACAGTTCTTCATGTGCCACATTGTTCTGCGCCACGGTGCCCCATCTACAGTGATAACCGACAGAGGAACAGCGTTCACTGCACAGCTTATTCATGAAGTTTTTCGGCTAAGTAACACTAGGCATAGAACGACGACTGCTTACCATCCGCAGAGCAACGGCTTAACGGAGCGACTAAATAAAACAGTCACAAACATGATCTCCATGTACATCGACGTCCAACACAAAATATGGGATCGCATTTTGCCTTATGTGACGTTCGCTTATAACACCGCCGTTCAAGAAACAACCCGATTTACACCGTTTCGCCTTCTCTACGGCCGCGAAGTTCAGACGATGCTGGATGCGATGCTTCCTTATAAAGGCGCTGATCGATTAACAGCTGACGCAGAAGAATTTGCAGAGCGTGCCGAGGAAACTCGCCAGCTCACCCGGCTACACATTGGTCAGCAGCAAAAAATCGATGCACGACGTTACAATATGCGTCACAATGACGTATCTTACAGTCCGGGAGACCAAGTTTGGGTTTGGACCCCTGTTTGACGCCGTGGCCTCTCCGAAAAGTTGCTCAGCAGATACTTCGGTCCGTATAAAGTAATACGCCGCGTGAGCGACGTAAACTACGAAGTGGTTCCGGACGCTACGTCGTCACGATGGGCACAACGAAAACAACCGACCTCTGACATAGTTCACGTGGTGCGCATAAAGCCCTATTTTGCGCGTTCCTAAAAGACCACTTTTCCTGTGTGTTTTTTTTATTTGTGTTTTGACAATTGCGTCATCATTGGTGAACTTATCGGGTCTAACATTTGATTATTGGTGCCCTTTTTCATTGTTTAACCTACTTTGTTTTGGTTTTTTTTCAATAACTTTACAGCATCGGGACAATGCTCTTTCTTTTTTTGTTGAGGAGGAATATTGCCACCTACTTCTAGTAGTGGGTCGTGTGCCAAGGTGAAGGCTCACACACAGAGAAGAAAGAAGTGCACGTGGCCCCCCTCCTGCTCTGGCAAACAAGCCCAACCGACGCGCTTTGTTTGAGCCCTGTTGCTCAGACGTCAATAAACCTTGCCGACACCCCCCTGCAGCGACGTGACAATATCGAAGGCGCGCAAACGTTATGCAGCATTTGTCAAGACTCATAGGCGTATTCAAGAAAAAGGGAGCAAGTGGACGATGCCTAAGTTTTGCCTTGCTTCTATCAAGAAAAAAGTAACTGGTGCGTGGAATGCATTTAAACAATCATTTTTATCGAGCCCGTGCTACGCCTACAACTGCTGCAGAAAAACAGATAAAATGAAAAGAAAACTCTCCTGAGCAGCACCACATATGTAAAAATATCTGTTTCAAGTGCTCACCGTCTTCTTCTATTATTATTCGAATTGTTACTTGGTCTAAGACTTAGCTCAACGTAAGTATATACGAGTAAGTATTGACCGTAAGTAGCTTTAGCTTTTACGCGAACAGAAAGTTCACTTCCTTTGGAAATTCTGGGTAATTAATCTTTACCAAGAACGTCACTGCCTTGAAAATGGGAGGAGCTGCACGTCGAGTGTCTTATTTCCGTAATATGAAAACGTGCCTGAAGATCAGCAGCAGTACTAATTAAAACAGTTTAGATATTGCATCAAATTCAGCAAAAGTATATCTTGCTGATTACTGTTTTTAATACATATTAAGCATGCTTACTGAACTGGCGCATGCAACCTGACACATTAGGTGATGCGTTCTTTACAGCATATAATAGAGGATGTAGAAAGTGTGCAAGTGTTTGTATGGAGACAACTCATATCACGTCGATGGAGTTTGTTTCTTTGAAAATTGTTTTCCAGTAGTGCTGTCTTGGTCTCTGTGTGCCGTGCGTTTTATAGAATGAAAATGATCCTCATTTCAAAGTCCATTACGCTTGAACAATGCCACACACTTACACTTGAAAACAAAGGAGTTTTGATGAAAAGAGTGACCATGATAAAGGCCCAAGGCAAAGTAGCTTTCACGTACAGGTATAGTTCGTCCTCAGAAGCATACATCATAATCATAGTAAATAACAACACAAAAATCACACCTGCTCGCTGTGCAACTTTATAGATACGTCAGTAAGTAATGCAATATTCATAGCCTGGTATACTACTGCGTACGCCGAAAAAAGTATTCGCGTGCGTGATCTCTTGCTGGTCTAATTCTGGAAGCATATGCTTTCTTAATGCGAACAATATTTCACTGTTTCAAGGCTTATAGCGTGTAACAACAGACACAATTGCAAAACGATGTTACATATGTTCCCGTGTACACCCGCTGTTCCAGCCATAAAGTTATGAAGCTTTGCTACTATATTAATGCATCAAATAGCTCAAATAGTAACGCTCCTAAGGTTCTATGGAATTATTTTTAATGCGCACATTTCGACACGATCCACTCTAATTCCAGCCGGTCTGAGTTTCTGCGATTACATATTTCATTCATGACATCTACACAACAGGTATGCAGTTCAGACTATAGAAAGTGCATGAAAAGCTTACAGAATAGAAAGTTTATTCCTGAGTGCAAAAAAAGGTGCTATGGCGCATTGTTCGAGTGCTATCTCGTTCTGGACCAGTGTTGTTACGCAGACACGGTACTGGGTCTTACACGGTCGACGAAAACGCTTCCGCATTTTCGCGATGTCTACAACAGCTGCTACGATACTCCATTATGGACTTAAAATACAGGCTGGCTGTTAAGCTGAAGCGACCAGATTTTTTCCGCTTGTTCTTTTTTAAGGCATTGCTGCATTGGGAAAACAAGATTCGGAGAGGCTGAACCAATGCGTAGGCGCGCAGAGCGTGGATTTCCAAGAGCCTGAGACACCCGCGAAAATATAGAGCTTGCTGAACTTTAGAAATATCTCAGATGTTTTACGGCCGCAACTTACACTTAGAAATGAATTCATTTCAAGGTGATTGTGTACCCACCGAATGGCCTTAGTGAATGTTTCGTAACAGTGTTTCAAAACATCGCATTCAAAAGAAACGAGAACTGCGGAATACAATATCTGTTAGCCACATTTCGCGTCACTGAGGAGGACTGAAAGTGACATCGTATACAAGATACTTGTATTCCAAAAAAAAGAAACACTAAAAAAATATACAGGATGCATTAAACTTTTCTAGCATCTTTAAACATTGCAAAACGTCGTAAGTACAGCACTAGATATAAGGAGCGTGGTATCGAACCAAAAACAAGGTGCAGCGCAAAAGTCTAGGCGCCGGTTCAATTTATCTTAACTTTATTTAGTCGCCTTGTGGAGTAAAAATTTATGACACGCTCACGCTTTTTCATGCGTTGTGATGCTTTGTTTGAGTGTTCACAAACTACGGACGTCAGAGTTTCCTTCTCGTAGAAAATGTCAAGTGCCCGTGCGTAAGTGACAGTTCGTGATTGATGTTTTTTGAGAACAGTTCTGTTGAAGACAATTGTTTTGTCATGTAGTTATTGGCCGTTATGTTTACGGTGCACAACGAAGATTACCAGAGCAAAGAAAGCAAAGGATGGCCAGTAAATTACTGCTTGCTTGTTCTCTGTTCCCCAATCAAGAAAAACCCGACATCAAACAGTCCTTGCGAGATGCGTCGTATTGCGTATCGTCTAACTCAGTCTGTAGTACACACAAAATATGATTGATTGATTGATATGTTGGGTTTAACGTCCCAAACCCGCCACATGATTATGAGAGACGCCGTAGTGGAGGACTCCGGAAATTTAGACTACCTGCGCACAAATCTTAGCACACGGGACACAAAATATGGTAAGTTCAGAGTGCAGTTAATTGAGTTTACGACTGAAATTTCAATAAATGAAAAGGGCAAGATATATCAAGCAACATTAACACAACCATCTATTACATCACACAGTAGATTGTTGCTGAGTACTTCCAAGCAACAAACGAATGCCTCTTCACTGGGGACTTCCTCAGACTATTCAAGATTTTGTAATGGAACACCAGGACAGCATTGAAACATAACCCTTGGAATGCGTACAAGTTTGAGTTGTTTTCGGTGAGTCCGTGAGCAAAAGAGTCCACTGCTCAGAGGACTAAGCGCTTCGTAGGAGAGAAAATGAAGTATTAAAATATACGTTTAATATCTCGAAAAAGTCTTCCAAGCTCGTGAGTTTCTGGGTCACCCTAGCTGGGAAGGTCCCTCATTGCAGGAATCCTCTGGCCATGGTCCCTTTTCTGTGACGAGTGGCATTTCAATGCCACTCGTCGCGTCACACGCGTTATGCGACCATCTTGTGCCAGTGCGCATCGCACGCCGTACGTCGGGCTCTTGTATTCCGTGAAGAGTCAGGTAGGTTCAATGTGGCAAGATACTGGTGCGTGTACGTGTTACATTCAAGTCTCCTAAATGCTAAGGTTTCATCTTTTAGTCAGCTTGGTGTGAGGTAGCGGGAACATCCTGTGTGCTAGGTGATGCCTATCAGTGCAATTCAAGGGTATTACATAGTATATGGTTGATATTTCCTGCAGCACCACAGAATTCACACGCCGCACAGTCTGCCTTCGTTAGTGAAACCGATAACCAAATCCAAAAAAGAGGAGAATTTCCTCGACGCAGTCAAGAAGGAGGCTCGAGTTGCAGTAAATGCAGTCTCGTCATCTTACGGGTGGCGTGTTCAACTGCGTTAGGCAGAGGTGACGTTCAGGCATCGAAAATGACAGGCAACGTCTGTCCTTATAATGGAATCGAGAAGGCATGCATTTCATGTTATGTGCGAGCCACTTTATCTGCAGAATCAATGCCACTGGCTTCGTCGCGCTACCCAGATATAATCTCAAAAATGCAACTTTGTCGACTTTTTGATGTTGTCACAATTGAAGATTTACTCGTTCGTATTGTGACTGTGAAACAAACTTCTGTTCATTTTAATATATAAGTCATAAAGATTGTACATACATACATACATATATACATACATACACATACACACACGCATACATACATACATACATACATACATACATACATACATACATACATACATACATACATACATACATACATACATACATACATACATATTGTGGTCCTCTCGGAAATGTCAGAACTCGTCAGAACAAGAATGTTTGCTTCGGATGGAAACATTAGACAGTATATCTTTGGTGTCCCTCTGCACAACCTTTTTATCGGGATAGCACGAAGACTTGTAACAACATCCCACACGTACAAAGACGCCATCTTGATGATTTGAAGCTTACTCTAATAACCCCACGGCTATGCGCAGAAGCCTCAGGTGTTTCCTGATTAAGAACAGCAAATTCTACTGTTTTCAGCTTAGAAGGAACTTTAACGCTGCTTTGCTCTTGCCGAGGTAGAAAACCCTAAAGCAGGGATTATTACAGCCCTCTCTTTGCTTTTTTTACGCTTATGAAGTTGAAGGGTTTGTGCCTTAAAAATGCAACACCCACAATCATTTGCTCTGTCCATAACTAGAACGTTGTCATCACAGGGCATTATATTCAGCCCTGAAAAGCAAACACGCAACTGCTTGCCTAATAAGAACAAATAGGCGTTGATCTTAAGCTGGCATCACTGATACGTCACTTAAGCCTGCTTGATGAGGGATTACGGCAATAATTGGGAGAGTAGAAACGTTCATTTGCATATACTGATAAACCTGCGCGTTTTGCGCAGGCCTGGTAGTTTTTCATGCCAATGCCAATATTTTATACTTCTTCGCTCTATTTCTTGTGCTTAACGACACCGTAGCTAATGAGAAGCACCAGGCTAGACAAAGAAAGAGAGGGGGGGGGGGGGGATGATCAACGATATCGCCACTTTATTTCATGCCGGCAGCCATGGGCAACGAGTGCAAAGTTATTAGCGTGGTCTTTTTATTATTTCCATTTTTTGCCTCAGAGTGGCTAGTAGTGCACCAATATAATATCAATGCAGTCATCACGTTTTGAATCCTCAATTCGTTTCTGCCGCTCACGAGAATATATGCTTCTTTTGCTTTTAGTTGCGTCTAGTTTACCTTGAACTGAACTGGTTATTTTGCTGTCTTTATTTTTCTTACACATGTTTTTTTTTCTAAAACACTTTACTTTTTCTATTTTAGTTAAGTAGCATTGGTATTTTATTTTAACATCTTTAAGGTGTTTGACGAATGATATATGTGTAATGGTGTAAAAACATCATGATACATGTTTGTGGCACAAAACGTGCACGTTTTCATATGTTTGCAAGCTACTAAAAACAAGCTGCGCTGCTGTAAACTTCAAACTCCATTTTATTCGAAAGTTCGTATATAGAGATAATGTGAATGTATGGATAAGGGGGGGGGGGTCAGGGCTAATGAAGCTGCAAATCATGGCATAAACGAGACCCACAACAATATTATGTAGTATAATCACGCCCCAGAACCATGATATCAATATGAAAGACGCCGTAGTGGAGGGATATGAAAATTTGACCATCTGGTGTTCTTTAACGTGCACTACACCGCAGAGTATGCGGCCTCTACCATTTCACTTCCATCAAAACGCGACCCTTGCGGCCAACATAGAACTCGCGACGTGTCCGGTCAGCAGCCGAGCGCCGACTATTTACTACGAGGAATATTGCTACAAAATATCTATTTGGGGATATTTCAGAATTGCACTACCACTGATATTGGTACTTGTACGCGGTATCGCATCTTCACCCAATGAAAGGAAGTAGCCTGGCTACTTTTTAATATTTGTCTTAACTATTGTCTCTTTGTCTTGACTGTATTGACTAGTCTTTTCCTATTAAAAATAGCCATAGGGAAGATTTACGCTCAAGTTTTCGCCTACACTGAACTGTTTAGCATGCCGTAATGTCAGTAAAACGAAATATAGGTAAGAAATACTGTTGTTTTTAGGTAGTTGAACATTTTCTCTGTAGTGTCTAACAAAGTGGGTGTTCGAGCTAGTCAGTACTCGATGATCAACTACTTGCAGCGAACATTCTTGAAAACCAACGAACAGACTCGTACGGACACCCCTCTATGTCTGTTTCGTAAATTGTCTAAGACATTCGGTGGAAGAAAGTAGGCTAATTGGTCAATGTAGAGGGCCACATTCAAGGAGAGACAGTCCACGTACTAGATACCAAATGTAGAGATATGTCGAATAAAATTGGAAAGGTTTATAAAAAGATATCACATACTGAAGTCAGGAAAATAATACTGACAAAATCCCAATAAATGAAAGAGAAAAATTGCTGTTACTTATAGAAGCATCCTGGTGTTTTTTTCTGCTTTCTGTGCTTTAAATGCGAAACTAGATTTTTTTAACCGATGAATACTTCAGCGGCGTTCTCCAATATTTGTTTTTCTGTTCAAAAGGCTAACTACTGCATAGGCTATTCTTGCTGAAAACGAATGAATCTCTAAATACTTACACAGCCATTTCATTTTAAGGGTATCGGGAACACTATTTTTTTAACTAATTTTATTCGATGAATGCTTCTTTAAGGAGAAAAACAGAAAAAACCTTTTTTATTCGCCTACAGAGCAACAAACTCGATCATGCCACGTTTATAGCTTGAAGCTGGAACAAACAGACATACTTCGAATGAGATATGACTAACGTTGACCTACTATAGATACTAATAATAAATCCACGCACCTCAACTCTTCCGACTCACGGTGCTTTCAGAAAAAAGATGCAATGTTGAAACATAAACATGCACGATTGACTGTATACTTTGGGTACGTGTAGACAGCTGGTGGTGATATGCTGTATTTTTGGAGGAAGCGTGTTCTAAATTTATCCAATGCTTCCTGAGTGATACACTGAAACGAAAAATAAACTGAATAAAGTACCGTATTGTAAATCATAATACGCACGCCATAACAAACGAATGGCAGTCCGAAATCCGAGCGGATGGGTTCATTTTTTTCCCGACTCCTTTCAAGCGAAACACGTGAGACACGACGATGGCTGTCATACTTCAACATTACCCTGTAGTTTTCCTAGAACGAGTTGAGACGAGGCGGGTATTTGCTCTAGCAAGCTGTCTGCAGCATCTGTTGCCGCTAGGCTGAGTGTCCGAAAGCTAAAGCGAAGACTGGGCAGCCGTCAGGTGTCCTGGATTAAATACTCCTTGTTTCCAGTGCTGAAATATAACTGAGAACGGATATACTACCCACGCCTCGATGCTCTTGAGGCATGTGATAAACATTCAAGCCGATGGAGAAAGTCTTACATTGGTACGTCGATAGAATAAATCGTCACTACATTTGCCGGTTCACTGCCTGGGGAAGTCTATTTTCAACATTTTTGGGGAGATCCCTTTTATGCTTACACTAGATGGTAGTTTTGGCATAAATTTCAATGGGGCGAAATGTGGACCCATATGCGAGGGTTCGTTCTGCCCTCCTTGGCCAATGTGGGCATCCCGGTAGGGGCGAAACATATTTCGAAAAGTCTGACCATGTGATCGCGTACACAGGAAACTGTACAGTGAGTAAAATAAGCGCAAAGTAGGCATAAAAAT
>WOVY01004118.1:0-68258 GCA_013436015.1 Rhipicephalus annulatus
AACAGTCCGCATGCCAATATCTCACGATCGGTGCAATCTCGATGGAGTAGTGTATGCGCAAGCACAGGCACGTTTTGATTTCACGTGGTGTTCATTGGGTAATCACAACTGGGGAGGACACATGCAATAATGAGGTGTGATGTTCTCCCATCCCATACTATTAACCTACATTCCATTACAAATCCACCAGGTAAGCGCCTTATACGTTCGCTGCATTCAGCAAATGGTACGTTTCTTCATTCATTCAGTAAAAAATAAGATCGATGTATTCTAGCAAGTCAGCTGGTGCGCTTTCTGAAATTACAAAAGTAGAATACTATCAAGAAAGAGCGACAGAGAGATTCTTCAGAAAACACGAGTTTGGTCTCTTAAAGGAGTAGGCTTAGCGTTTATTCGGAGGACCCATTTGAGGCATCCGCCACGGTACATCGACCTGAGCAAACACTCGACAGTGCGCTCAGAATCGTGTGTTATAACTGGAATGGTCCCACAAAGACTCTGAATATTAATGATAATAGTATTTCGTACTTAAAGCTCCAAACCTCCACATAATTATGAAAGACGCGTAGTGGAGGGATCCGGTAATTTCGACCATCTGAGGTACTTTAACGAGTACTAAAAGCTAAGTGCACACGGGCCTCAAGCATTTTAACCTCCATTGAAAATGCGGTTGCCATGGACGGGTTTGATGCCGCGACCTGCAGGTCAGCAGCTGAGTGTCGTATCAAATAAACCACCATGACGAGGTATTATGAGTAATAATGTATTTATAGGTCATCCGTTCAAAACGTGGGTGGAACAAAGAGTGACTTGGCGCACATAATCTAACGAAACAAGATGTACATCGTCAGCAACTGGCGGCACTGGCGGTACAGGCCACAGCAACTGGTGCAACAGTTGGCTCTTACAAGTGCAAACAGTGAGTTGAAAGTCAAGTGCTGAAAAAAAAAATGATGGAGGGGAGCGGCGATATTGTCTCTTTCGTAATCTGGCTCACATTCACGAATATTTCACGGGTGGGGAAGGGCCATTTGCTGGTGGACTTGACTTTTCGTGAAATTCACCTGTTGGAATGGAATGGAATGGAAAAACTTTATTTCGGTCCTGCAGGACGCGCTTAGCGCGTAGCGGGCGTCTCCCACGTAGGGACCGACAGGGAGTACCTGGCGGCCGCTTCGTGGGCCTGCTGGACGGCCCATCGCTGGTCGGCGAGAAGTGAGCTCCTGAGGGACCTCTCCCACTTGCTTGAGGTAGAGTCGGGAGGAGTTGTTCTACACTCCCAGAGCATATGTTCGAGTGTCGCTGTGTGTCCACATGATGGGCATGTGTCGCTGGGGTATGCATCGGGATAATAAACGTGAAGCGTGGCAAGGTTTGGGTACGTGTGTGTCTGTAATAGGCGTAGGGTTAATGCCTGCGGTCGATTAAGTTTCGGATGTGGGGGTGGAAAAATGCGGCGTTCCAAGTAAAAGTGCTTTGTAATTTCATTGTACGTAATTGGTGCATCCCGATTGGTATCCAACCCAGCAAGATGAGGTTGCCCTGTGGCAGCGCGGTCGGTAAGTGCGCGCGCTGCATCATGGGCGATCTCGTTGAGGTTGGGTAGGGCACCCGGCACCTGGCCGAGATGGGCGGGGAACCAGATGACAGTGTGGTGCTTCAGGGCACTCGGGTCCGCATTGCGCAGGATACGTAACGCCTGGTCGGAGATGACTCCGCGTTCGAAGGCTTTGATGGCCGGCCTGGAGTCGCTGTAGATGAATTCCCGTTTGCTGTCGAGCATAGCTATAGCTATAGCTACTTGCTCCGCTACTTCGGGGTTTCGGGTGAGGATTGTGGCTGAGGTAAGAGTCTGCTGCGCGGATGATACCGCGACCGCGGCGAAGGCTTGGTTGTTGCGATAGGCAGCGGCGTCCACGAACGAGACGTTGTCCGCTTCCATGTCTATGCGCTTGAGAATGGCGGTCGCCCGCGCAAGGCGCCTGCCTCTGTTGTATTCGGGGTGTACATTTCGTGGTATGGGAGCGATCGTAATAAGGTCGCGGATTTCACGGGGAATTAGAGTCAACTCTGGGGGGTCCCTGGCCCTCGAGGAGAAGAAGCCTGTTCTTCAGTGATTATATATTTTTTTTCAGTATAAATCGTAGAGTGTAATTTATGCGACTTAAGTAGTACTTTATTGAAAGTGGTATATCTTTAGTTTCGAGATCAATCTTCCTAATAGTATAATGTATGTATAAGGTCAATTTAGGACGAAGGAGGGGGGGCGTGGCAGGAGGCCTCAATAGGGCCTGATCGCAGTACTTTCGTTCAGCGAAAGGCTGCTTTCAATGTTCATATTGATCCCAGTGATACGATGTCGAGAAGAGCGAAGGGTAACTGACATTGCAAATACAAAGAGGCGATACAAAGCTATCGGGCAAACGAAGTAAAGTTGTTGCTATAGCTGACTAAAAAGCAAGCGCCCTTAGTCGAGGTTCACAAAAATCAAGCTTTCTGAATACATTATTAACAGTAACAAGAAAAAAAGAAAAACGTACGGCATCATAAGGACAGGATGAAAACATCGCACAGCCCTTTCAGGCGTGCATCACCGGCGAACAGCCAGTGAACACGAACGACGAACGCAACAGAATGAAATAAACATTCAAGATGGCATAAGTTGGCTGAGCCACGGAGACGGCGAGGAGGCCACCATGGGAGTCGATTAGCGAACCCTTTGCCTGACACGTGTTACCATACTGAGGAACAGCTTATAGGCTTAGCAGCTCGCAGAGGGCTTCGCCAGACAAAAGCACAGATTACGTAACCACGAGTCTTCAGCTATTGCTGCTAGTTTATTTTTTGAAACTTAAGTGCTAATGATTAGCACCATCATTAGACCCTACCACGGAACGTAGAGGGTACGGCGTCTCTCATATCGACAAGCCAGGAACCTCGAACGCAGCCCTTCGACATGAGGTTGTCTAAGTGTCACGAGGAGAATGGTCTGCCGCCAAACAATGAAGTGAATGCACGAGTCACCACCATATCGGGTAAGGAGGGGCAGGCGAAGCTTTGCATCTGCGTGCGTAGCGTATACTACGCTCTTCCTTGATTTTCTCTCGCTCTCTTTCTTTGTGTAGTATGCCTAATTATGTAGTATGCTTAATTTATTGTAAGCTTGAGCCACATGGTTCATAGCAGTGAGAGCTATACAAGGTTTTTATGACTTACGTTGGCAACGTAAACGCGGCATTTGAGGGTCCGGCATGTGAGGCTTACCTGCAAAACAAAGAGGGGCACGAGTGAGAATGAGAAAATAGAAAAAAAACGATAAATAAGAACTTGCTCAATCGCGCATTAGAGTTCCATTAGCCCGCTCATAAAATAGCATAGTGCATTGCCTCGCGTGTTGCCCAGTGTCTATGGCGTTGCGCACTGGATGTCTGGCATCGATCTCCGATGCGGCGGTCGCATTTCATTAGGGGCGAAATAAATACACGCATGCATGCGCCCGCTAGCATACATTAACGTAGGTGCACGTTAAAAAAATTTTCAAATCAAACTGCAATCCCAAAAGTAGTGATAGCATTAGATTGTGGTTTTGTTCGCGAGACCACCGACTCACTTCTTTAAAAATATTTTGACAAAGTAATTGAATATATAGACTGTTCTAGTGCTGATTGTGACGTACTCCATATAAGTAGAACATATCTTCATGTACATATATACATCACCGAGCTTTTTACACACTAAACGAGAAATACCCTGCAGAATGTGCTTAAAATTACATTCGTTGTCAAGTGCGCGACAAAATACGAGCGCACGCACCCCATGCAAGGTAAAATTTATTGTATAGAGCCGCACGGCGTCTAAATAGTTCAGTATTCATAACAGAAGCGTAAAAAAATGCGCACACAATAAGATAAAAGGAGAGTAGGAGGAATAATAATAGGAACAAAATATTGTATACGGTGCAGGAGCGATACGTGTCACATATAAGTATTCACTCACGGGCATATAGCTTATCGCACATACGTAGATCAAGCATGGAGCGTGCAACTGTATCAAATAACAAAAGGTTCAATTGGACGAGTTGGTTCATAGTATAGCTGCATCCTATATAGTTACAGCGCGACCACGGCAGGAGGAAACAACATGGACAGGAAGTGGCGTCTTTACTGTCCATGTTTCTTCGTACCAATGTCACGCTCTTTACGATATATCAAACACTGTATCGTACGTGGGTGCTCGCAGCTTCCATTAAAAAAGTTGCACCGACTCCACATCATTAGTCTTGTGTACATCTGTCCGACCGTAGTAAGGATAGAAATGAGTCGATTGGTAATCCCAGTAGAGTATAGCACAACAGCGGTAATCACGGCTGCGTAAAAGTGCCAAGTGGCACACACACACACACACACACACACACACACACACACACACACACACACACACACACACACACACACACACACACACACACACACACACACACACACACACACACACACACACACACACACACACACACACACACACTACATTACCCAGTACGACTACATTATCCCCACCCTCCCGCGCTTTCTTACTTGCAGTTAGTGCCCCTATAATTCAAACGTGCATCATTACGTTATCCAGTACGGTAGGCGAGCGTGTATTTCGTGCTCGTGCGCGAACACATCTATCTCGACGCCCTTTTTCGCAGAATAATGAAGACGAATATCACTCGACTGCACGACGACAGAGGCGAAAGAACGGGCAAAAGTACGTCGAGAGGAACTGTAATTAATGACTTTCTCGAGGGGCTCAGAAATTACGGGGGAACCCAATGCGCGTACGAAACAAAAAAAAAATCATACAGGCAGGGAATGCCCCACAACATACGCCGGTTTCTCCTAGTTAGATTATGAATAGTATTGAAAGAACAGTTCCGCCTCAGGACTATTATTCGCGCGAATGTCAGATAATTATATTTCAAGTTCGCCAAGGAACCGTACACGATAATTGAGTTACGTTCAGACGTGGCGGCTATTGCAGCAGCACGCTGGTGAAACGAAACGTGATCTATGTGGTGGACCGAGCAAGCCCCACTTCATAAATTGGCCAAAAACAAGAAAACTAAAAACTTGGAATTTGTGTATATCGCAATTCGATTTACAGAATTCAATATAAGAATGTATGTATAACACAGACAGTGCTTCGTGAGTGGACCCATGTGCAACTGCAAAATATTGAAAAAAAAAAAATCCAATAGGCATGTCCTTTGAAGCGTCGGCGACAATTAAGCGTTCAAATCCAGTTTTTTTTTTTTAAATCAAGTACCTC
Organism: Rhipicephalus annulatus; assembly: GCA_013436015.1. Lineage (NCBI taxonomy): Eukaryota > Metazoa > Arthropoda > Arachnida > Ixodida > Ixodidae > Rhipicephalus > Rhipicephalus annulatus. Next base: position 5,311 of record WOVY01004118.1, read on the forward strand.
CCGGAGAAGCTTAGAAGAAGCGATCGATGGATCATCTCTAGCGATAAAGAGAAAATGGGAAAAAGTTAAGTAAACTTTAATAGTGGAAAAGCAAGAAGGAAAGAAAAACTTTATTTGCAAGGGTTTGGGGCAGGGGTCATGAGCTTGATGGGAGGGGCCCCAAGTAAAGGGCTCCACTGGCTGCCGCCGCCTGCCTGACGTGACGCAGAAGTGCAAGTTGCACCTCTGGGTCAGAGCTGGCGAGCTGTGCCTCCCATTGCTCGAAAGTATTAGAAAGCTTGTAGTGACCTAAAACGGTATCTAAAGAGCTATCCGCACATAATGTGAAAATCTAATGGCGACTAGGGTCTGTCATCACGTTAATACGACCGCAAATGTGATGTTGCTCAATGTTAAGTTTTTTTCAGCATGAAATACGGTAAGTGTTGTACGCTATGAAGAGGACACCTACATAAAAGGCATGTGCAATCATACAATTGCAACGAAAAATGTCATATTGGGTTGCAAGCGGCTTGAATGTCGAAGGAGAACGATGCAATTGTAAAAGCTATCGGTGACTCTAAAGAGCAACGAACTACAGTCAAGTCGCGTAATGATCGAACATAAAATACTTGACTATGCGTACTTTGCGCGTGGAACGCATTTTAATGCAACCCCTCTCATACCGGAGCAGCGTTTTTGCACATGATAAGACATGCGCGTATACCACTCACCATGTGCACCGGCTGCGACACTTCATCCCAGAGTTTTATAATAAAACACTAAAGGGAAATATTGCACTGCTGTCCATAGGTCGGCAAAACTTGTTTAGCTGACTCAGATTCACTCAAAAAATATATTCTGATCTTTGGACTTACTCGGAATCTCTAACAAAAATTTTCCTGAACCGAACTCACTCGCACCCACACTCACCAGAGCATCATTCATGCGAACTCACTCAGACTCGTAGCTCGATCTGAGCTTGAGTGAATCGACTCACGAGTCCGGCAGCCTAGATGGAGCTTCTTCGACCTTGGTGTCAATGCTGTGAACACCAATATATCATGTTAGTCGGTGCTCCTCTTGGTGCCGTTTGACATGGTATCTTCGAAAACGAGTTCCGAGTGCTGCCAAACAAATAAAGCCATTTTTTTTCTCGATGGGATGACAGCATAAGGCATTATAAAAAAAATTCCCTCGAATAGTTTGTAAGGGGGGGGGGGTGAAGGCACTTTCCTACGTATTTCACGCCTCTAAATAATGAATATTGAAACGGAGCATGAACGACACTGCTTTGGAATACGTGTGAATAGACGTGAGTATAAACGTGAATCCAAGCAAGGCCGATAGTAATGCTAAAGATGACTAGATCGGACCATCATATAGGTCGGCGAAGAAAGTGGAACTCACTCATACTCACCCAAGAAATATATTTCGTGCTTTGGACTCACTTCGGCTCAGACCAAAATTTTGCGAAGCCGAACTCACTCGGACTCGGACTCACTGCTCGGTCTGAGTCTGAGTGAGACTGCTCATGAGCGAGTTCGCCGAGTCATAGATGCTAGTGTCTATGGGATCTGCAATGCATGGCGCATCATCGAGCACGGGAATGATAGACAGTACCCGCTTTATCCAAAACGAAGTTCTGCGAAAGTTCAGCAGCACTGCTGGAGCACCGATTCATTCAGGCTCACAAATTCAAATCATCTCGCGAGGTCCACAACGGACCCTTATTTCATGCGAAACAAAAGTAAAAACAAGTGAACGCGCAAGCACGAAGACTAGGTAAATCTAAGATCATCCCATAGAGACTAAACGATCGCTGCGCCATTGTTCTCTGCATTAAATGTTGAAGGAAACAATGTGCTTCACTGTTGAAAGAGGTTGCGTCTACGACCCGTCACGCGATGCCTCTGGCGTGCGCCGGCAACATAGACAGGAAGCCGAAAACAGGTTTGCCGCTACCAAGCGCGGGGTCGTAATTCAGGAGCCGCCGGCAGCCCGGGCACGTCTACCGACTCCGCCCAGAAATTCCTCGTAAAAAGCTCGAGCATCGTCGAGGTTTCGTCGATCGAACGCAGGCGGCGATTACGCGCGCCGCCGCCACCGCGCGCTTCTTTTTATGGCTTCGACGTCGCGGTTTCCGGCGTTCAACACGCCGATGAGATTTTTTTCCTCTTGCAGCACCTCTTCGGCGGCGTGGGCCCGTTGCAGTGGGGGCAGCGAGGAGGACACGCAATGAAAGTAAATTACTGGTGCTTCGGTGTTCTATGAAAGCCCTTCATGTGCCGGCTTGTTCGTAAGGGGTGTCATTATACAGACAGGGGCCGGGTACGTTTTCTTTCGTTCTTAACTCTCATCGCTCCGGAACTGATGTTGTGAGAAGCTAATACTAGTGAATACGGTTGTTGGAAGTGCGTGGACCCTGTAGATGCGACGCGGCTTGTTCTTTGTAAAGTGCGAAGACCCAGAAGTGAAGCCCCATTTCTAGGTTGTCTCTGCGCATACAAAGGTAAAAGCTATAGATGTGCGCACGATGGGGGCAGCGGAGGAGAAAGGGGCGCCCCCTTAGGGCCGTTCCACGCGCTTCCCGCACAGCCGCAACGCACGTGCCGGGACCCCTATCGCACGCAAGCGGGGGACAAATAAGCCAATTGGTGACGGTCTTTCACCCTCCGCAGATTCGCTAATCGGCTCTTTTATTAGCTGAATTGGCTCTTTATTTACCTATGATTTATTCTATATTTATTATAAAATGGCTCATTTATTTACTAATCTATATACTGGGAACATATGGCTTGGTTTGCGTAACGCCGTTCTTTCTTTTTATTTAATTCTGCGATGTGATAATTGGAACGCCCTGTATATAAGAGCTGGGAAGGCTTTCATCAATATGCCGCATGGATGTGTCAGCTCACACGAACTCAAATGTAGGCGTCGAATATTTTGATGTGCTACTGCAGGATTCACGCGTAATAAGTAAATGAAGTAAATGCCGGGGTTTCCTTTTCCAAAAAAAAGCCCGATTACGTTACGGGAAAGATATCACCTTGAAGGAGTAAGTACAGATGTATTTACGAGCAAGCAGCGCTGTCGATACGATAAGCTCGCGCCAGTCTATTCTCTGTCGTCCCCCTTTTCGTCTCTTTCGCCTCGATGCTACTGGCACGTAGCAATATAATTATGACATGCTACGCAGTGGAGGGCTGCGGAAGTTTCAACCACCCGACTTTTTTTAAGTGCAAGGGCCTCCGCTGCCACTTTGCCACCATTGAAATGCGGCCTCCGCGGTCGGGATTCGATCCAGCGACCTCCGGATGGATTCGCGCACGGCTATGCGGCAGCCATGAGGAAGCTTCTAGTAAGCACAAAAGACCGTAACTACAGAGGACGCACCACGTATGCCCGTAGCTTTCAATGGTTGTCATCGATAAGAGTGTTCTTCCCGCGAACGTGGAGGTATGTGAAGAAACAAACGACAACGGTGAGAGCACTTTAGAAAAAAAAAGACAAACCGATAACATGGATGATGAGGCGCCCTAGACAGATATGAATTATTCATGACGGAAAATCAGGGCTCATTGATTCTGTTCTATCAGACGGACTTAGCACGCGACAAGCGAGCGCGCCACAGCGGCACACCTACTTACAGGGGCTTCAAGTGAACAAATAAAACTGAATTGGGGGGGGGGGGATAAACTTTCCTCTCCTTGCCCACACTCTTGCCTATTTATTTACGTCTAAGCCTCTCTCGATTCCCTTCGGCTGACAAAAAGTGCGATTGGATGGCAGGACAAGAAAGCTGCACGCAGGCTGTGTTCTCAGAGGCGATGCTATATTCGATCGTTGAGTGAAAAGCTGCGTTGCCTATAGAGGCTGTGCGCAAACATCCGTCCGCGCAAGCGTTTGCTCTTACGTCAACGGTAAATGGAACACCAATTCAAATACGAGGACTATCGTAAGATTCTCGAAGCTTGAATTGAAAACAACAGCGCTTTTTTTTTTCAACTTCATCAAGTATTGTGCGGCAAAGCAGGAGCGAAATGATTTCCGTGAGTGCGACCCCTTTTAGGACCTAAACACGCCCGCTGACTGGATACTTTCTAATTCCCCTTTAACCAGTCACTAGGGGTGCTTCCTAAAAGATTCTTCAGAAAAATAAATGATGGCAATAAAGTATCAGGCTGTGGTAGTTTTTGCGATCTACCTTAGCCTCACTTCGCCTGTGTAGGGCAGTTAAGACAAACGAAGGCTATAGACCTCCGTGCCTTTCCTTTTTGCCGACCCTTTCACTAAAAACATACGTACATGCGTCCGTTATGTTATTATCGGGTGTTGTGCGTCCCAAAACCACGATACGATTATGAAAGATGCCATGGTGGAGGGTTCAGGAAATTTCGAGCATCTGGGGTTCTTTACCATGCCCTGACACCGCACAGTGCATACAGTACACGGGCCTCTACACTATCACCTCCAACCGACGCGGCCGGAATTGAACCCACGACCTCCGGATCAGCAGCCAAGCACTGCAGCCAGCTGTCCACCGCGGCGGACGTTCGTTAAGTTAGAAGGGCCATGCATTAACCGATTCAAAATTAACATTTACCGTGGAGTACATGCATGTCGTGAGGACATTCGTGAAAGCGAGCACATAAGCAGGATACCGGATAGTTGGCGAACCATCAGCATAGAGCGAGAACGTTGAAATAGGACAGATCGAGAACATTATTGTAAAAGCGTGAGAATGATTGTTGGGATTTAAGGTCCCGAAATTTCGATGTAACCACGAGAAACGCCGCAGTGGCTCCGGAAATTTTGACCCTATAGGATTCTTCAACATGACCCTAATGTGCCTGCAGCGTCGAAATTCCTCCATTTTCCTCAGTCTTGGTTCATAGAAATACGGCCAGTTGGAATTCGAGCATATATAACCATCCTGGAAGAAATATACATGGGATCAGCTGCTACGATAGTGCTTCATAAAGAAAGCAACGGAATACTAATCAAGAAAAGTGTAAGGCAGGGGGATACAATCTCACCAATGCTATTTACCGCGTGCTTACAGGAGGTCTTCAGAGGCCTAGAATGGGAACGGTTAGGGATAAGAGTTAATGGAGAGTACCTTAGTAACCTGCGCTTCACCGATGGCCTTGCATTGCTGAGTGATTCAGGGGACGAATTGCAACTCATGAATACGGAGTTAGACAAAGAGAGCAGAAAGATCCAGAAAGATGGCTCTTAAAATTAATTTGCAGAAAACGAAAGTAATGTACAACAACCTCAGAAGAGAGCAGCGCTTCGAGATAGGTAATAGTGCACTTGAAGTTGTAAAAGACTATGTCTACTTAGGGCAGGTAATAACCGCAGAGCCGAACCACGAGACTGAAGTAACTAGAAGAATAAGAATGGGGTGGAGCACATTCGGCAAGCACTCTCAAACTATGACAGGTAGATTGCCCCTATCCCTCAAGAGGAAGGTATATAACAGCTGTATCTTGCCGGTGCTTAGCTACGGAGCAGAAACCTGGAGACTTACAAAGAGGGTTCAGCTTAAATTGAGGACGACGCAGTGAGCGATGGAAAGAAAAAATGGTAAGTGTAACTTTAACAGACAAGAATAGAGCAGAGTGGATTAGGAAACAAGCGGGGGTTAAGGATATCATAGTTGAAATCAAGAAGAGGAAATGGACATTGGCTGGGCATGTAACGTGTAGACAGGATAGCCGCTGGTCATTAAGGGTAACTAACTGTATTCCCAGAGAAGGCAAGCGGGTTAGGGGGCGACAGAAGGTTAGCTGGGCAGATGAGATTAAGCAGTTTGCGGGTATAAATTGGCAGCAGCAAGCACAGGACCGAGTTAACTGGCGGAACATGGTAGATGCCTTTGTGCTGCAGTGGACTTAGGCTGCTGATGATGATGATCATGATGATGATGTTGATGATGCTAGAATTCAAGCTGCGACATTAGTATCAGGAGACATGCACCATAACTACTGGATCAACGCGGTGCAACAAGCAACCTGTTGAAGTATTAAAGCTCGTCTAGCAACTGTCTCATCAGCTTCAAATTCAGAGCAGCAACTACAAACAAGTGGCAGGTCAGTCTGCAAGTAAAATCCGAGAATTTAGCGTTAGTGCCGTGGCCTGAGGACGTTAAACGAATATATTCGCCTAACCTGAGAGGTAGCGATAGGCGGTATCTCCCTGCCCGGATGCGGCGGCATGTAGGCGTAAACTCGGGTGAAAGGTGGTCCACCCACCACCCCCCTCGTTCGCAGACGGGCGCTGTCGTCCATTGTTCTTGAGGTGAGACGTCCGGAACGACCACAATGGCGGGGCGGTTCTTTCGTGATCCGTCACGCATTCTGACCATGGCGCTTAAACCGGAACTTTCCACGACGACGCCAGTCCGCTTAGCCGCTCTGAAACTAGCAAGCACTAAAGGGTTCGTCTACTGCTTGTTTCGCTTTGTTTGATGCAGTGTGTTTGACGTAGTAGAAGGAAAAGGGGCATTGTACGGTGCACACGAATTGGATCTTCACTTAGGTTTACAAAAATTGAATGAGTGAGTATATATAACTATTGATTAATATAAAAAAGTATGAAAATTTCTCACCAATACGGCTATCGTCTCGCTGCCATATATTTCGACTCTCTAACGCTTTATATTGATCAGGGGACATGACAGATTGTGGTGAATGTACAAACTGAAAAATACAAAATGTTATGAACAAATGCACTTGCACGAATACCTAGAAAATCGGACGTCCATGCAGGTAGTCCCCTCGCAGTCTGATGATTTCAGGCATCAAAGTCGGCAGAACATCAGAGTCGACCAGGACAAACCAGTAGGTTATAACGACTAGAGCATCGCACCTGAATCTGTTTTTTGTTCTGTTTAGGGCTGTTCTTTGATGTGTTTTTTTTGTTTGTCAAAGAGAAAAATTTTATGCTCCACAGAAACTGCACAGGGCTTCCTACTATTCACTGGTTAACTAAAATTGTAGAAGGGAACATACTGGCAGCATAAACTAATTAAGAATACGCACGACGCGCCAACCGAGTGTGGCAAGCTAGACGAGACGGCACATGTCCCAAGACGAAAAATGAGGCTAAAATGAAGCGAGCTTCTCTCATAGAAAAGTGGCACGCACTAAATTTAAAAGGGGGCTTCCTGGACAGTCATTTCGGGTTCGCCTTGCAAGGGTGCGTGCTAGGCTACGGTTCGAAATTCTGTGTTGGAAATATGCAGTGTTCTGAATAGCACGGCTGGTCATTCAACCTCACAGAGGGGAATGTCTCCTCGATTTTTATTTCGCCATCCTCATTTACATTACAATCGCCGCACTTCTATTTCAAACAAATACATGTCTGAACATTCCCCCCCCCCCCGGGGGGGGGGCTCTATTGTCAAATGAATTCACTCCGACACTACAGTTATACATTGTTTCTCAACAAAAACAAAATTGTAAGTGTTTTTGAAAACCGAAATTTAGAGAACCAATAGTACAGCCAAGAATGCAGCATAGAATACAAAAGCACTTCAGGAAGCTACGTTGTTAATGTCAGCGCTGCGGCACTGTAAATCGAATTATTCGGGTGCTCAGTGCGGAGCCAAACAGTGTTGAAAGAAAGGCCCGACTAATGGCCGGAGCACCGCGCCGAGTACAAACAGTTCGTGGGTAGCCTGCATTTGAGAAGAGAATTTGCTTTCTAGCTTCCATGTCATTTTGGAAGACCATCTAATTCAATTGGAACAGCGGAATGGAAACCGAGTTATCTATAGAAAGTGAAAAAGGACAAAAAGAGGAATAGAAGACGTCATATTGATTCTGTTATGACTGGCGTTTTCTGTCTCGCCATTAGGACTACTCAAGAGAGTGGGTAGGTTTTTTTCTTCTCTCTCCGTTGTGAGTTCGCCGAGTCACCTTTTTGCATGGGTGCATGTAGTATACGTAGACAGATAGGCCGGAAGTAAAAAGTTCCTCTAAAGGAGCATCTTTGATTCGCTTCAAAGATCCGATAATTAAGTTATTGGTGGCATATTTTGGACTGCAACAAAATTGTAGCGAGGCTCCACAATGCCGATCCCTTCGGTCGAGTCGCTTTGACCCTTTACTCTTAACTCCAGCGAATTTCGAACTGCTCGCTAATGTAATCAACTACGATTAAATTAGAACGTATCATTTATTCAGAAAGCTCATCTGTATTCTCGATAGCAAGCGTCGTAGTGTTTAGCAAATTTATTCCGCAGTAATAAAATGCAATACTGACAAGCCCACGTGGCCACCCTCATTGACTTTGTTCCACCCTTATTTATTCAGAGTAATCAATAAAGTGCTTAACACTGAAATTCCGATAAGCAGGTTTATCGAATGAAGGACGATGTATTACTTTCGCTGTGACTCACGCGATCGCACCACCGGTGACAGCGATGCTGTAGCATCACGTGTCTGTGCTCGGAATTCATTGCGTCAGGTTCTCCCCCATAGGTCATCCATCAATGCCAGCCCAGCCTATCGTAACCATGGCGCCCTTAATCTGTAGCAGACACTAAACTGCGTTGTACATTAACTCGCTCTCTGGATTTCGTGCCGACCGGTTGTGCGCCCGCGATCTCCGACTACAGTGCAGCTCTGGCCGACTGGCTCGCCCTACGCCATCTCCTGCCGCCGACAAGAGCTCTCGCTGAGTGGTGCCCCGTCCGCGGACTCCTGCGACCATCTCCATATTTCCTATCTTCTTTCTGCTTGGTTCTGGGTGTCGCTGTCCCTACGCAACGCCCCCCCCCCCATCCATCTCTATACCTATAATCATATTCTTTTAATCCCTCCTTACCCCTATACCTCGTGAGCTACTGTTGAAGTGTCGCACTCTGATGCAGACAGTTACGGGGCTCACTTTTCTCTTCGTTTCTTTAAGAATCGCATAAGTAAGTACAGGTCCCAACGCTCCAATGCGTTCACTTAGCCCACGCTTTTCGTCGGAACTGAATGCCGCCAGTGGAACTCCCGAGCATGAGCTGCTCGCTTCAAAGCAGCCGAATTCAACGCATCCTTTGTCAGCGCACTTCGCAGTACTTCCACTTTCAGCCTGCAAAATCTCTTGTATATCTACGTTTATTTCTTTTTTTCCTTTCAGAAACATCAACTGAATTCTCGATTTCTCTCCTTTCTTTCCCCGAGTCCGTTCTTTTACGCACGGCTGTCTTTTTTCCAACGTTCAAAAATTAATCCCCGGGCTTTATCGGTGAAGAGCTCTTCGCAGCTCTAAGAGAGAACAATCTGGCGCGAAGCAAGCTGCCGTTGTGGACTGAAATGATAAAAGTGGTCGACGCTCGGCGCCCAGCAAATGGAACAGGTGGCCACTCCGCACAACGATCTCCATTTCATCTTAAGAATCAGTATAGAACAAAAACAACGCATAATATATAGCGATACATGGCACAACATTTTTAAAAGGACGGACCACTGGCCCGAACCTGTGATAATATTCTGATGAAAAAAAAAAGAATGAACTACAGCGATAGATTCAAGCCTTTTTTTCGCGACGTGAATAGGATACTATATATATATATATATATATATATATATATATATATATATATATATATATATATATATATATATATATATCTTGCGTTTTAAGCTCACGAGAATCCGGTATGTCGCGCAGTCTGACGCTTTCATGCAGAGTCGGCAAGAACAATATATCAGCCGCAGTTACTGTCAACGTCCGAGCCCATTTTTATTACCATTGGGACTCACACTAAGGCTTGCTCATAAGGTGCACCGGAGTAAACTGAGACATTCAGACCATTGCACTAAAGATCATGCTCTGCACGGCACGTACTTTCTCATCAGCTGCTCCACTGACGAATGCGCTTCCACGCGCAGACGTGCGCGCCGCAACATTCAGATCGAGGTCCTACACGTATGTCCATTTGACCCTGACGGCGCACAGTGGTATTTAGTGTATAATATATGGACCTCCAGCGAGGGGGAAAAAAGATCCCAAATGGAAAATAACTATTTCTCAACATTAAGAAATTACCCATAAATGCACAGGCTAAGTACACACAACGCTCTCTAGCGGTGAAGCCTCTTGCCAAAAGGCGGGGACTACATTCGACGCGCCGGCAAGAGCTATAACACGGAAGCTATACGCAATATCGAAATGCACCATGTGCATCGAAACGTTCTTTCAGTTGTATTTAGTCTCTATAGAGTGCTGAACAAGGAGCGATGAGGGCTCACAGTGTATGTACAAGCTGCGCAGGGTCGCTCGATTGATGCATGCAGCTCTCGCAAACATTAAGATTCGGTGGCTCTACAACTGTTCTTGTATTCGGAACATTATTGGTACATGCGCATATGATTGCAGTTGGATACACTTCTGCATGCAGCGGACGACCCCAAAAGGAGGAGGTGCGCCTGACCGAGCACCGTGTTCTTCTAGCTGCCCGCCTCAACTGCCGCCATACAGTGATTTCGTCGCACGCGTCCGTCGACCCAGTCGACCACTGCCGATCGTGAGTTCCTCCTCCTTACGCATCGTTCCAGCTGCCTCGAGTCCAGCAAAGTGCACTTCTATGTAATCCGGCCCGCACCCACCCGCTGCAGCGTGCAATGACCTCTTCCTAACGAGTCGTACAAAAGGCTAGCGCGCGCAAGCACGGTCCATTAGAGCCAACTGCCATCCCATTTGGAAACGAAGTTGCCTCCATCAACGGCCCGTCCCTCCTCTACAGACGAGGCGATGCCGCAACTTTTCCGTGCTATTACCAGTGCTTGCGCATGAAGGTGCTGTAGGCACAGCGAGTATGAGCACATATTAGTCGCCTTTCGAGCATGCACAGAACTCTGCACTCGTGTTGGAGTCACGGAATTGAATTGGCACCAGAAGTGGCAACGCCCCCCAGAACTAACATGGAAAGCGAAATCGCACACGAAGGTAGAGACTGAACACCATGAGCAAAACATCTTGTTTAATTTAACATAAAGCGTCTCTGCAAGTATATTCGAGGCTGCTGTAATGACTGATAAATACTGTAGCAAAGCAAATAGGACCACGCCGAGGCATACTGGTACTGCTGCTCCATGAAAAGCTGAGAGAATTGTCTCTAAATGTATGGTACACTCAGCAATAAAGCAAAAGGAGCAAAAAGATTGAGAAAAGCAAGCGTTGGCGAGCAAATGAAGATTTATTCTACCAAACTTTATGCTCTATACAGAAATCTTCAGACTTGAGCACGCTTCGACTTTTGTTTTTTTGTTAAATTGGTTATGTTTTAGTTCTGAAAGCAAGATACCTGCTGTATGATACTCAATTGGTACCCGATATCACCACTAATGCCCAATAATCAATAAAAAATGGGTACCAATAATGTTCCCACACGGCTCATAGGAGTGCGCTCCTTCAATCGACGGCTGAAAAAATACTCATGTTGCATTAAGCGATACGCGATGAAATAACCCTAATGCGATAGGGGTTCGGTAAGTAAGTAAGAGACAGAGGTAGAGAGACCTGATGTAGCAGCAGGAATGGATCTCATGCTAAGCCTGGTTGGCTATATGCACTGGGAAAAGAAAATAAGGGGCCGAAATGTAACGATTAAAGAAAAAGTTCGTATACTTGCACTATACCACGCACTCCTAAAGGGCACTCCAGCGTCAAGTCAGTCGCAAGGTTTCCTGCTCATAGGTAACTCAGAAATGCTTACACACAGAAGAGGTATGAGGTTCCGAAAATTTATTATGCTGAAGGATGAAACAGATGTTTTAAAGCTACTGACGCTTGCGCTGTCAGCGATGGCGATTAAGAATTCGCAGTCATTCGTAAGTGCAACTCTAAGTCGGTGAGGCATAGCCATGTTTAATGTGGTGAAGTAACAGAGAAAAGACAAACGAAAAGTCACACCACAATTCGTCAAAGTATCTAGGAGGCAGTAATATTTGTTTGCTTAAGAAGGCATGTGAGCTTGTAATAACTTCTTGTCTGGCGAGTTCTTGCGCGCACCTGTGATGGGAACCATTGCACATGTATAGTAAGATGAACACGGGAAAGAAGGACGTGAACGCAAATAGCGTTCTTTCTGTCCACATCGTTTGCCCTTGCGTTCGTCCGACTGCGCGTTAAACGACACCCGCCAGAGAACACCGACGAGAAAGCGAAAATGGATTGAAATCCGGATGGTCTTTTTGACACACTCAGTCGATCACCCAGAAAAACAAAGGTTCATCCTTGGTTATCTTCAGTATCAGCCAGCATAATTCCTACTGAATAAATAGACGCTGATTTGTCTGTAGGCACGCAGATAGGGGGAAGGGGGCGGGGCGGAAGATCTGTCCCATACATTGACTTAATAGTAAAGGGGGGGGGGTGTTTTCGACGAACATTCGTCCCGCACCCCCTGAAGGAGAACACTACGCACGCTTATGGTATCGTCCGATATTACCAGCCCAAACCGATTTAGCACAAGACAACGCATAGCGAATCGAAAGGGAGACGTATCGAGAAGTCGATCGATTTCTCCGCGGGCACGTAACCATCGCCTTCTGACTGTCAAGGGCGGGCTAAAAGTCGGCGAGGCGGAGTCGACCAGGTACGCCGCAAAGACGCAAGGCCGCACACCGGGCAAGAATTAAGGCACAGGGAGCGCACGAGGGGAACGTCGTCGCCTAATGAACCAGCGCACGCACGCACCTGCCCCTTTTCTCCGGGTCAGCGCTCTCATTACTACGATACTCAATTTCCTTTGCTTTGGATAAACTACTCGAAGACCCCAAGACTACACTACTACTGATACTTTGCCTTCGGGGCGGGCGAGGCCCAAGTCGGTTTTCAAGGTGGTCAAGCGAGTTTCCTTACAGACAAACACACCGGTGATGCGTTCGATTTGAAGTGAATGTGTACTTACGCTTTTGCGCTTACACGAGTGGGCCCGCATAATACGGACTGGACGGCGAGGGAAAACGAGGCACGTGGAGCGATAAATCATTGATCATACGCTGCGCGGTAAGAAGTAGGTTCGTTCCCGCGAATAAGTACGTGAGGCTGGCGGCTACACGAGTTACGCAACCGGAAAAAAATATGTGCCGATGTGTATACTTTTGAATCCACGTATTCAAGTAAGGCGACCTGAAACAACAGAAGTTGCAATGATCCAACACATTGATCACTGCAATACCTTTATATATGGCAGTGATAAAGAAATGCATGCAAATTATGCAAAGCTATAGATCCGCCAGCTACCCACAACATCCCAATCATAATCCTAAATAAATGCACGAAAAGCGTTGCAAGGTGGCTGTCGAAATGAAATAAAGGCGAAGTTCCTCGCATAAACCTGCTGCGACACACCGCTGAAGAGAGTCATTGGTTGGAACTATTGATTAACATTAAGGGGCATGCACTTTATCTTAAAGTATACGCTTCCATTAGAAACAGCCCACGCGTTACAAATTGAAAAGCACAGTCACGGCATAAATGGTACGCTCCTTATCAAGACGTGAAACAAAAAATCTCGTCCCTCTAATTTGATTATCCAATCCACGGGTCCACTCCGTTAGCACAGACAGGCGGTCATCTATGCATGTGAACTGCGAGCATAGAGGTGAAAAAACTATGCAGTAGTACTCTAATAACGTCGATATCGTCCCTAACGACCGCACTAGCAGATAGTATAAAGCAATATACACGATCTAATTAACATCGCTATTTGTTATGCCTACCTCACCGTCACTCACGGCATTTCTGCGGCAGCTACGGTCTCCTCCGCGTTTTACGTGTAATATCACCAGCGCCTGCTTGCAAGGCTAGTGATGCAGGACTGTATTTCTAATAAGTTCGTATTCGTTAGCCCGTAACTTGATTTCATATACATATGCAATCGGCCAGCAAGCTGCCAGAGCACCAGGCAGACAAGAAGACACTTGAGAGAAATCAACTAAGTGCACGATCACCATGCTCCCAATATTTGAACATTTGACGAAAAAGAAAAAAAAACGACGTGACAAATACTACAAATATTGCACAAAACGAGCCTTACTGAAGTTATAAGCCTGCGAAAAATCTTAGTGCGCAATCTACTTTCGACAACTCGTTGGCGAATCTATGACGAAAGCCGAAATAAATGCGATAGTAATAGGAAGCGAGAAGCGCCGATTCTCGCTGAGATAAAATAAGCATCGGTGATTCTGTGCAGGCGTATAGAGAAAGCACTATACGAAAACGAGCTGCGTAAGGCCGCCCTGATCAAGACGGAGATGAACAACCCAAAAAAAAAAGCAGTTGGTGTAATGTGGCTGAGAGCGTGCACGGCGCAGTGAGAGACGAAGTTACGACAACCACTCGAACACGCGCGAGCCTTAAACTTCATTTCGTCACTCCGTTTTTTTGTATGTTTTTTTTTCAATAAACCTGACAAAACTAAATGGTTTTGGAGTGTCTTCCATTCCAGAAATGAAAAGTATGTAAACTTTCATACTGCAAATACTATCCTCACTAAACATAATGAACTCTAACTCAGACTTCAGTTCACTTTCATATTTCGTTCCGTCAATCAGCCGCATGTATTTGCTTACGCAGAAGTTGCGTGTTCTTTTCAAGTGCATTCAAAAGGCAGCTACTTTTGATCAAAGGCTGCTGAAGACGAGCCGGAACTGCGTATTCCGCGATACTGACAGAAAGCTAGTAATGGTCTCCACCGATTATTTCCAAGCTGACACGCAGCGCATGAAGCGAAACGTGCTCACAAGTGCACGCATTCGTCCCTTCGAAAGCTGCTCACATGCTAGATGACGATAATGGCTAATACAAGGACCACTTTCTTGACCTATAGACGCACGCAGGGGTCCATGCGCCATCGCCCAGGGATGGTCGGTTGGCTGGTAGGAAGGCAGGAGGGCTGAGACAATTACAGTACACGCTAGCTGAAAGACCGAGAAACTGAAAAGCGAATTAGTATAAGCACACAGCAGGATCGAGCCCCGTCCAAGCGAATGTTACCGCCAATGTAAAGACAACAGCAAAGGAAGAATGTAACCCAGCCAAACATCGCTGACCCATTCAGCCCGCATTTATAAGCTCAGCAAAGCCACAGTGGTCGCAGGTTACGCCTGTATCACGCATCCAAGGCAAGAAGGATCTACCCGAGTACACGGCGTACATACAGACATCTGAAACGAAGTTCAAGAGAGTTCCGCGCATTAGTGTATAACAATCACCCTAACTTTCCCAGCGTGCGCAGTCGAAGCGTTAGGAGGAAATGCCTTGGCAGGAAAGAAAGACACCTTCATACGATGCACAGAGGAGGATGACGGGAGAAAATGGATTCGCAATTAGGGGCTTCCCTGCCCCGCCGCCGCAATGCTAAGCATTCAGCATAATTTGCGGAGTCAAGGCCAACCGTAAGAGGCAGGCTCGAGTATAAACTCAGCGGCGCGCCCCACTTTGCCAAGCACATTCTTTTTGGCTATCTTTTGCGTCCTCTGAAAAGACAGAGGAATTCAGCGGATCGAGCCATCGAGCGCCTGGGGCCCAACAGCCGAGAAGCGATGGAGAGTTCATGTCTTGGGGACACTGCTTAAAAAGCAATTACCTAGAGCGTAGCGTGCGCCTGCTATATTGATCACAATTACGGGATGCACTGGACGGCCGAACACCTTTCATCTCAGCAATAAACGTTTTACTTTTCAGCCGGCTTGGCAAGTTCAAGGCGTTAATTATACTGAAATGAGAGGCGAGGAATATTGAGGGAAATAGCCTGTATACTGAAACCCAAGCAAAGCACGAGAACAGAGATGGATCACACTAAAAGACGCTGTATAGGCGTACCAAACATAGCCGTATACGACTGTGTTTGGCACGTATTCTTTGTTTGGCGGACTTCTTTATTACAATAAGAGAGCCCGGACAACAAAAGCATGGCGTTGGCATTTTCCAGAGTTCTCTCTTGTCTACATACCGTCTTTAATAATTTATCCTTGACTAGCTTAGCGTTTCGTTCCTCTAAACAAGAAGGCGCCACAAAAAAATTGAACGTATACGCTGTTGCCTTGTTATTGAATATTGCCATCGTTAAACATTATTGCCGAATGCGCTTAGTCGATACTTTTCTCTAGCTGTACCGAAATGTTTCACTATGAGGCAATTCAATATCAAGGACACGCCACACTTACTGTTGAGACATGTGACACACTCAAGACATGTTCAGGCTGTCACCACAGACGCTGCAAGAGGTGGATAAAAGGCGAGTTCATCTGGCGCCTAGAAAGTTCAAACTACATAACAAGCTTTTATAATATCACCTTTCCCTTATATGTTCTTTTGCATCCTATATGTGTTCTTCCATTTTACACCAAGCTTGCTTAACCTCCCTGCCTTTCCTTGCTATTTATATATATATATATATATATATCTCGTTCTTACACATTTTCTAAAGAGTTAAGCTAAATTGACAGTGTACAATTCATGTTAAAATTTTGTTTGTAGCATTTGATGTGTATACTCCTCGTACAATAATACTTCTTGAGACGCTTTCGGTATTTAAGTAAACAACGCGAAAGTTTTCACACTCAAAGAACTGTGGTTACGGATTTGTATGTGAGAAAAATCTGAAGTCCATCATAACTTCTTTTTTTACATTAGCCGAAGACGTAGAAACAAGATCAGTCGTGATGCGATGGCTACCTATTTGTCGCTTAGTACAGAGAAGCGCCATCGTTAGAAGCGACGCTGTTGGCACATAGCGGACCTTACTCTTCTAAGCGGCATAGAGGGGAAAAAAGTATCCCTAAAAGAGAGATTCTCGGTTCCTTGAACACGACTTCGCACTCTCTTTTATTTCCTACACTGTTCATAAGGAAACCAGGTCGGCAATACAGCGCGCCTTCGGGTCAACGGCCTTTCAGCTGGAACACGGTATACACGAGCAATGCCGCTTTCACGCTTACACAGTTAAGCGCGAACTTCCGGTCTCACGCAGAGTTCGCTACAGTGGCGACACCTATAGAATAAGGTCCGCGCGGACGCCTCTCACTGATCGAGTTACGCGCTTACGGTTTTCGCATAAGTTCAAAGCAGCCCTGAGGGTCAGTGTGCAGCGGCGTAGTGATACGGCAGATGCTCGGAAGCCGTCTAACGCAGGCGCTTAACGCTACCAGATTATCTGTGCGCGAAATGTATGCGAGAATAACAGTGACCAGGGGATTGACTGGGAAAGCTAAACTAATCGCGCTCCCACGTCGCCGACCGACATTCGCGACGCCTTTGCCAAATTCGAGGTACCGGTGGGATATGAAAAAAGAACATAAAAAACAACAGTAAGCACCACCTCGCGGGCGCTGATGGAACAGCGCAGCTGACAACGGCCTTCCCTAAATCAGGTTACAGAATTCTGTTTTGCAAGTGTTCCAGATACGTTTTATCACTTCCCTTCATTAGACACTCTTTGTTAAGCGTTGATGTTAGTATAATCACCACATTTTACAACCACAAGGTATACGTAACAGTTGTGTTACTATGGTAACGTGCACGCCACATGTTGGCCAACTGTTGCCTGTTCCATAAAAATAGAAGTTTTGTGTTGCGAGATTCAGACAATTTCTGGAGCACACACTCGTTGATGATAATTTTCTGACGAGACAAATTTCTGTGGCGAATACCCATTTGTTGGGCTTGCTGTTGGCTTCTTCATTTTTAGCAGACCAGCAGCGAGTATTGTGATTCACTAGATACCTCTAGCGCATATCAGTTGATTATTATACTACCTGCGTCGCCACGGACCCCGGACATGAAAGTCTCCGCTAAGCACAGTATTGCTGTTGAAAAAATAAAGTGAGAGCTTCAGAATCGATGCGATAAAGATTATTTGCTCGGTTAAAAAAAACAATTAAAGCAGGGTGTCACAAAGTCGAACAGCTTGCCTGCGTTTTTATGCCAAGACAGGTTCACATGCACGCCAAGCGGTTCCCGTTCTAAAACTGGTTGTTGTTGGACGCTTGCGTCTGGTGAAATTATGTCTGTTAACTAGACACTTGTATAAGCTCATTTCCCGAAGCTTCAAGAGATGGCATGACTGAGTGTCGCAATGCTTGGCTGCCACACAGAGTGTCTGCGTTTGGTTCCCCCTCAAACAATTTATATTTCCCATTCTGCTCGCAAGCCTTCGTAAGTCTTTTTTTTTGTACTGGCCACTCGTTTTTCGAGGCCGCTTTACGATGAAACAGTCCAGGATTACACCTGAAAAGCTTCAATGTTATCAGCAAGCCTAAAGTTGTGTTACAAAGTTCCATTGCGTCACGATATGTCGTTACGAAGTATATGCAAAAGCATATACTTCGATTTCGAGAAAGTGCCCCCAAAGAGTAGCGGCGAACATTCTGAGATGGCAAAGATATCGTACAATGTGACGGTCAAGTCATTCAGCGATTTTGCAAGTGCGAACGCTGTGACAGTCAGCAAACGAATTTAGAGAGTCGCTGTTTATCGCAAGCATAAAGTCTTGTATCAAAGTTACAAATTGATACGTAGAAGGATTATATATGACCCATGAAAGTGAGGAAAGTGGAGGCTGTTTCAAAACTATACGCGTTCGCATTACGAAACCCCCTTTCATAATGTAGCTTCGGCTTTTAGTTCGACTAAACAGAAAGCGGCAATCGAACTAGCCGTTCAAATCTTGCACTCCAAACTTAATGTACGATGATGTCGTGGCAGGCGCAGGACAATGCCGTAGTTTCGTTGCAAAAGCTTTGTTTGAGAAGAAGCAATTGATGATTGATATGTGGGGGCCCCGCCGCGGTGGTCTAGTGGCTAAGGTACTCGGCTGCTGACCCGCAGGGCGCGGGTTCGAATCCCGGCTGCGGCGGCTGCATTTCCGATGGAGGCGGAAATGTTGTAGGCCCGTGTACTCAGATTTGGGTGCACGTTAAAGAACCCCAGGTGGTCTAAATTTCCGGAGCCCTCCACTACGGCGTCTCTCATAATCATAGAGTGGTTTTGGGACGTTAAACCCCACATATCAATCAATCAATTGATTGATTGATTGGAACCTGTGGCTCGTATAAGCAAGGTGCCCGTGGCCTTTTGCTCATAATCAACCCTATAAAAACAATGAAATAAAAGGTCGATGTAAGCCTGTTTCTACATAAGCAAGATTTTAATCATGAACGTACGTATACAGGGTCCTGGACAAAAACTTTCTTCTGGTACTGTATTCGCTTTAGTTGTGATCCGGCATGCCTTCGTATGTGTGCGCACATATATACAAGTACAAATGCAGTGACATGAGCGTGGTATAGGAGGTTGAACGACGCTAACTTCCTTCTAGACTGGCCACTTTTCACTTGCAACGTTCGTTTTTTTTCTGGTTTGGCCCAAACACTTTGGTTGTTCAACACATACATCAACAGTAAAAAATTGAAAGGAAAAGCCTCGCTCCCGGTATTGATGCTGAAGAGTTGCGATCGAGAAGCTGTTTACAATCTCATCAGAAAAGTTAGTCACCAAGCTTACGGCGAGCTTTTATGGGTAGGCGTAAGGACGGAATAATAATAATAATAATAATAATAATAATAATAATAATAATAATAATAATAATAATAATAATAATAATAATAATAATAATAATAATAATAATAATAATAATAATAATAATAATAATAATAATAATAATAATAATAATAATAATAATAATAATAATAATAATAATAATAATAATAATAATAATAATAATAATAATTTATAATATGATATAACTGTGATAATAGTAGGTATGAGTTTTCTTGCAATGTTTCATTCTTATCTCTTTCAAACCCGAAATTCGTTCACATACTGCCTTCTTCCATCAAATTGCGTCACCTCTCCTCATTTTTCTCTGTTTATCAGCGATTTTCTCACGCCATTTTCCCCAACCAGCGTGCGTAGAGTTGGGGTCACTATGAGGCATGACATCTCCGAGTAATGTTGAGAAGACATCAAGGTGTCCGCGTCTTCACGGGGAGAAAGAGGTGTCACGTGTGAACTCACTTTCACTCAGCAAATTAAGATTTGTATTCCTAGTCACCTTCTCGGAAGTGCTGGCAGCTAACTCATGAGCGAGACTTCGGCTCATTGACTCTTTTAGGCTAGCTTTACCCCTCTCCCACCCCCCACCCCTCTATGGCCTTGATGTTTGTTATCCTTCAAGTAAAACTGCAAATGTAAAAATATATTCTGCTTATTTGCACGCGCGGTACATTACTTTTGGCACGCAGCTACCACGAAGACATTGGTCACGCTTTTCCAAACTCTTGTCGCTTCTAGATGTCAGCGCAGATGAAATGTTTGTGAGACTAGGTTTTTTTAAATAAGAAACGCAGAGAAATTCAACCGGCGGCCCGCCTTTACAGCAAATTGGGATCAAGTAACCATGATGTCGTAGCATATGTCGACTGCAGTGCCCGTGACTCCAGTGGCGAGCCTCATGCACACCATCACTTAAGAGATACAGAAAGTAGAACTTCAGTGGCAAATTATTCTATTGTGATCATAAGCACACCATTATTGCTGTTAACTGAGCATTAACAATAGAGAAAATTTCGAAAAGCTATAGAATATGTACTATACAGGCGTCCAATGAAATGCGTACAGCGGTAAGTACTAAAAATAGTATAGTGTGCACCCTCTGGCCATCACCATTGATAGGCGCGCATCAGCCCTATTCGGCAACACTGCACATGTCCACGGTGACGACTGAATGAGGCACACTAGACCACTGGTAATGCTTGCCGCTGTTCACGTTTCATCTGACGCGAACAGTACTAATTTCTCTCGACGTTTCTCGTAATGGTCACAAGCGTAGTGCAGCCTTGATTTGCCGAGAGCTGTTCATCTTGATATCTTGTTCATTGATTTCGTTTCGTTTTCTTTCTTCTGTCGGCGAGTGCGTTCGCAATAACAGCATCCAGGTGTTGTCCGACTCCCGTGATGTTCACTTTGTTTATACGAGCAGGCATCAGAGCAATTCTGCATCGGATTTCCAGCGTGCTCTGCCGCTGTGCTGCAGCAAAGTATGGAGCTTCGATGGTTTTGATCTCATGTTATATTTCCTGTCACTGGTATACCCTCTCACCTGCTCTTCGAATAGCGTTTCAGGGGCAGACTGAGTAGCTCTGCACGGCCGTGCTCTGACTGCTCTGCCGCAACCCTCTTCACGGCACGGAGCCTCTTCTCGAGTTTTCCTAAACGAAAACGCCGTCATTCAAGAAGGAAAAGTAAGTACCCGAGTACATAAAGCGCATTCGGCAATCGGACGCCTCGCGTATGCTGTCGACGAAAACGACGGAGCAATGCGCTTCTCGGGAAGGGCAGCTGCCGCTCAGTGAGCACGAGGGATCCGACCAGACTCGCTGAAATGCAATCCTGCTTCCATGTTGAGGTCTTCGCTGCGAAGTTCAAAGTGTGCAACCATATCCATCGCGGCAACTATGAAAGCCACGGCTTCACGGCATCATGGCCAAGCAGCGGCCAATTGACCGCGTGCTGACGTGTGATGGCGCTTTATGATTCTCTGTGAGCAATCAGGTCCATGACGACCTGACTTCAGTACCGAGTCTGAGGCGCAAGAGATTGAGTAGGAGATATTCGGTCTCCGTTTTATCTCCTCGGTAAACTTGATTGATTGATTGATTGATTTGTGGGGTTTAACGTCCCAAAACCACCATATGATTATGAGAGACGCCGTAGTGGAGGGCTCCGGAAATTTCGACCACCTGGGGTTCTTTAACGTGCACCCAAATGTGAGCACACGGGCCTACAACATTTCGCCTCCATCGGAAATGCAGCCGCCGCAGCCGGGATTTGAACCCGCGACCTCCGGGTCAGCAGCCGAGTACCTTAGCCACTAGACCACCGCGGCGGGGCTCCTCGGTAAACTTATCTTTGCATGCCCACCCAAAAACTGCACGCATTCTCCAATGGCCCTGCTAATTCCACGTCAACTTCATGTTTCCCGAGAGCGTATATACCTTTAAGGTCTTTTAACTGACTACGCATATCGGAAGCCCAAGCAGGAGAGTTACACCACAAAAGATTTACCCACTACCTCGGGGTGGAAGGCGGCCACGAACTTCTACTTCACTGTCGGCATCGGTGAGGCGGTGAGCTACAATGACGTTTTATTTTCTGCTAATACAGCTCAATTTTTGCGTTTGATGTCCCATGTGAATAGCTTATAAGGTGGCTACATGAAATGAGGTCATCGTCATATAGTCAATAAAGACTCCGGATGGGGCACAAATTACACACAAACGAGGCTACGTTTCCAGTGACCAACACTGCCATTTGAAATACCTTTCTCCGCTTTTATACATGGGTTATTTCTGGAGGCGATTTCGCAACGGGATTCTAACAAAATGAAAGTACCTCCAATATGACTGAAATCCGGACGACTATTCTGAAACATTGAGTTTGTTTTGTGGTTAAGTTTCAAAGCATGTTGACCGCAAGGGTTTCCTCAAGAAAAAAAGTAGACGAGTGATGTTCGTTTAGCTCATGACCGCACCAATTAAAAAAAACAAAAAAGTGCGATGAAGGCCGCGGTTCACAGGCGAGAGGTCCGAGGGAAGCGTGTTTGAGACGCCTGGTCTAGGGCAGCCGAGGGCGGAAATGTGTGACCGGAGAGTGACAGAACCTTTCGTAGAGCGCGTGCACGATGTTATATGTCAAATATAAAGAACGCGTTTCATCTTCTACAACCATTTTTCATCATCCAAGTCAGCACTGGCGTCACAAAAGGCTTAATATATGCGACAACAGGATTTGCCGGAACAAATTTTTGAACTTATCACTAGCATGAAAAAAAACAGTAGGCATAGTATGCAGATTTGATGTACGCAATGAATAATTTGGAAAAAAAACTTTTATGGTGATGTAGCCAAAATCGACAAGAACCGTGTACATGCCTACTTTGTCGTTCTATATTGTGTGTGTGTAAGTAATTTACGAGCTTGGCAAATTTCGTATAAAGCGAAACGACCTACAAGATCCATTTCTTCTGTCACATTATTTTCTAACCTTGTTGACTTTAAGTGTGTCGTACAATGCGTGGAGGTGCCAGACGTCTTTAGACCATTGTGGTGCTGAACAATCAATCAATCAGAAGATCGCTCATTCGATGACCCAAAACAGCCAAATGGCTTTCTGTAAGCTTATAACAATAACAATAATAAAACGCACAAGAATCACTATCATCACCATCCTGAGGGGCGCGGAAATGTAATTGGCATACGCGCCGTCTTATCGAGTTACGCCTGTGCTTGGGTGGAACAAGAAGCGTTTTCATTAGGTAAACGACCGGACCGTAGCCCTACCCGTAGAATTCTTTCAATAAACTTTGGTTCTTTGAATAAACTAGATACAGATCCACTACCCGAAAAAAGAAACAGAAGGGGCTAGAATACGCCCCTCATATTCTGTTAATTATTCCTCCAGGTGGCGGTTCGCTATCCAGATTACTTGAAGCAAAGGACCTGCAGGCTGAGCATCTTTTCCCATCTCAAGTTCATGTACGGCTACGATAAAGAAAGCTCAAAAGTGGAACCTTTTAGAGTTTTAGTTGCCAGCTATGTCTCCGTTACGAAGTGGCCACCTATATAGGTCCACTCTCGTCCAGTATCTTGAGAAAACAGAGGGCATTGACGCATTGATAGGTTTTTCTCACCGACGTTGCAGTATGCGCCCCTTTCATAATTCGCAAGTGCGCTTCTCTGCACTGCATATCTGAACAAGTAATGGCGGCACCTGTTTTACTTCAGATGTAGACGCGGTCTTAGTTGAACGTGCTGGGGCTTGTCTATTAAGAGTGTTTATATCAAAAGAGACGACTCAACATTTTCCACTTCAATGCGTTAGCGAACAGCGCTTGAACAAGTTATATTCACTTAATGACAGGCCGCCATTAGCCATTCAAACAGCATAGTAGGAAAGCTAACTTTACCCCTTTGAAAAAGGTTTATTCTAACTTGAAGGCCCTTTTTCTTTTTCGATTAACATGCCATCCCCATTCCTTTTCTCTTGAAGAGCAAGCCGAACGATAAAACAAATGTCAACCAGCACATCAGAACGGCAGCAATGAGCCCACTTATACTAGAGACGTGGATGCTCTGTCGACACGAGGACTCCATCGCGATAATTCTACCGCTGCCGGTCACGCCCTTCATTGCACGACAGGAATGTTCCAGGGCACTTGCTGCGACGCGCATGCAAATGTACAAAATAAAGAAACACGTACAGGAGACACGCGCGGGCAAAGACAGCTTAACAAAACAGGAGAAAGAACGAACGAACGTGCTTCAGCAAGATTGCGGTGACAAGGTGTGTGTTGTTGCCGGAACGGCTTGAATAATGGAACGCACTCGTTCCCGTCTCGCGTGCCGCATTTCACGAGCACGGGGAGCCGTTCGCATAATAGAACGCCGTTAAATCATCAGCTGTGGTGATTTAATATGCCGCATTTCCTTTACACGGCAATTTCGAGCACACGAATAATATTTCGCATGCTTTCTCCATTTCTTTTTTCTTTTCGAAATCGTGGAAATTTAAAGATTGGCTTTTAAAACCAGGCTCGAAAATGATTGAACGATCATGCAAGGGGGGGGGGGGGGGCTGTTTCCTGACGTTCACTAATCCAGGTCGCGTTAAACCAACAAAGCGCGAGGCAATGCCCACGGGTCGATAAGGCCGAGACATTGGCCGTTCCAATCTTTTTTTTTTCTTCACACTGATACCAAGGTTCAACGAGCATTACCGTGTGCGGAAAGCTTTGAAGTATACCCCAATCTTTTCCCGCTTGGGAGATTACGAAGAAACAGAAAACGCTACGGCACCGCTTCGCGAGCGTTTTAAGCAGTGTAAGGGCGGCACAAAAGCACGCCGAACGACGTTCGAGTGAAAGGTTACATTACAATGGCCGCTGCTGCAAAAAAACTACCCCCGCCGCAACAGCATACAGGGCCGAAAATACAAGCACAAACGCGCGAAGACGCCCTCTCTCGCCGTGCACGTCGACAACGGTTCGGCGCGCCAATATGCAAATGAAGCTTCGCCCGCGCTCTTTACCCGGAACGAGTGGTTTCGACAGCAGCCGAGCGTGTACGAACAACGCTCGACGAGGGCTCAGCGACTGCTTTGTCTTACATCGCGCAGAAAAGGTATAGAAATCGGGCGGTAGCAGAGTAAAAATGAAAAAGATAAACGTATCTCGATACTTACCGAACTCTTCGAAGAGTTTTTTCCTCCCCTGACCGAACTTCCATCAACACCTCCCTCCCCCCTCTTTTATTCTACCATTTCTCTTTCTCTTCACCTTTCGTTTCGAAGACTCGCACTGTTCGGTTGTAAAGCAGCGTTTCTAAAAAGAGCTCACCGTCGAGAATACCTCGAGTGCCCAAGGCATTTGAAGGAAAGTGTTTTGAGGAGTTTCCAAAAGCTCGCTGTCCAACGTTAACGTTTTTCTTCCTTTCCTAGCGAGATTGTCAGGTGGTCATGGCATACACTTATCGCTGGTGAAGCGGTTTTGCTACGGGTAATGAACGTAAGATGGCACGATCTGATCACGAGGAAGTTTAGCATGCAATCGATAAAAAAACGAAAAAAATTGTCCGAGATGAAAACTGCGTGAAGCTAGAAGGATGCAATACCTTGTTTATTAGTTATCTAATTATGGTGAAGCTTAAAAGACAAATGTGAAAAATTAGTAACTCGGACATAACGCAAAAAAAAAAGATTAGGAGAATCAGGGCCCCAGGCTGTGGCAAGGAGCTCGTGGGGCTCTTGCGCTCGTGGAGAAATATGAAAACAACACATCAAGTGTCTCACCCCACTTGCACACAGAAAACTTGCACCAACCGGTTTGATTCACTCTCTCGGTCTCCGCATAGAGAAACTGTTTTTTAGTTGACAACCTTTAGAGTTGCGTGATATTATCATGAAATTAAAATTTCCTTTCCTTGATGTGTGTATCACAATTATATAGTTTTTTGCTACACTCTTTTTTCTGTTATCTTGTAATGCTTGTTTCTAATCTTTTTTTCTCGGTTACGTTGCATATTGTTATCACGGACAGACAGGCAAAAGGTTTTTACGCCTTTTTCACTGATAATCAGCTGCGTATTGGTGGTAGCCATTACAGCTTCATTGTCAGCACCACTGCCTCAAAAAGGCAGTATTGTTAATGCTTCAGGGATAAAGGCAGTTCTCTTAACATCGCGGTCATGTAATCTCAAATCTTACGTTGCGAACGCTAACAACAACAATAGTAGTAGAACACTGATAGTCTGTCGTCTGTTTCATCTCGTTCGTGCACCATCGAGTTGTGTGGCCTCCAGCACCACCACTGACGTCCTTGACCACTATTAGAAACTCGTGTTGCTCGACCGCATCGGTGGCCCATTTGCTGTTATATAATGGCACAGTGATCGACTTTATTGAATCAATCGTGCGCTTATTATACTTATTTTGTAAGCTTTATTGATAGTACGCACGGTAGTAGATGAGTATTACATGGACTATGATTTATTAAAATTTACTTATTTATTACTGCGCGCTTGTTACGCGACAAACGACCATGAGGAAACTATTGCAGGTCATAAAAGAATCGGCTGCTCCGCTTAGGTTGAACAAAAGAACTAACTTTATTTCGATAGGGATGCCCGTTGGCGAGCGAAGTCGGGAGAATACAAGGTTGCCAGTTGGCGAAAAGGAAAAGGTTGAACCTGGCAGCCTCAGGTCACTCGTCCGTGTATTCCATGGGGTATAAGAGTTGAACTGGTCTTCTCAACGTGGCTCCGTTCGGCATGCGCACCATGCAGGCTCCGATTTTCCCATCACGTCCCAGAAGAACTTCGGCCACTTTTCCGGTTTTCGAAGCTGCCTCGGCCGATGATGTTCATGAACTAAGACGAGGGTTCCTTGCTTTAGTGCACTTGATGAATTTGGCACACAGAAATGCGCTGATTAGAGACTCGTGAGGTTCTCTCTCTGCCACCAACGCCAAACCTGGTCGGTTATTTTGCTTTTTTTTTTGCCGGAAGCGCCAGGTACGAGTGAGGACCAAGTTTACGGGCGACTTCAGCAGTGGAGCGGCTGTGAGGAAGAGTTGTGAGTCGCTGACCTATCAGGAAATGAGACGACGTTAGAGGTTCAGGTTCGTTCGCGTCTGTGCAGATGTAGGTCAAGGGTCGACAGTTGAGGATAGCTTCTATTTCAATTAGTATTGACGTGAGCTCCTCGAAACTGCAGTAGCTGTTTCCCAAGACCTTCTTCAGAGATGCTGTCACGGAACGTACCATTCTCTCCGAGAGTCCGCCTCACCAAGCCACTTTTTCAATAATAAAATAATAGCGAAAGTTGGGCTAGTTGGTGGTTCATACTTGGGAAGGTAAAACAGCGCAAAAATACAGACAAGGACAGAGGAAGAGACGACACCGCGTCTCTTCCTTTGTCCTTGTCTGTATTTTTGCGCTGTTTTTCCTTCCCAAGTTCAATAATGAAGTTCCAATGAATCTGGTGGTTTGAGAAAAAATGTGCATGTCCTCTCTTTGTATTGCAGTCCACAGTCCCTGCAAATCCACGCTTGAAAGTTAGCGGTCTCCGAAAAGATGACTCAACAAACCTCCCTCCTCGAGATGAATCTTCAGAAGGCTATCAGAAAGTTAGGGGTCGACATGTTAGTTGCCACTTCAAGGTGTATTGCTCGCGTAGCTTAACACGTAAAAATGATGATGTAAGACATTCCGTTGTCTCCTTGATCATTTGTGTTGAGTGGCCAGCGAAGTCAACACCTGCTACATCGAAGAGTGGCGCTTGTGTCTCTTTCACGAGGCAGAGGAGCGGATGGTTCAGTAGCCGCACGGCTGTTGAAAAAATTGCATGTCCCACATTTTCTTAGCGCCCTTTCACCATTTCCCTTCCTCGCACTATCCAGTACCTCTCTCAGTTCTGCGAGGGTCTCTAGAGCGCCACCATGCAGGAAGCGACGGTGAGCTGCGTTGATGACGAGCTTTGTGATGGGATGCCTCGACGGAAGGATAATGGGATGTTTAACGATGTAGAACATCTCGGCAGCATTCAGCCTTCCCCCTACACTTAAAACACCCTCGTCGTCGCAGAAGGCGCTTACATATTGTATTGGGCATGCGTATTGAGCGGCGAGGACATTGCAGTTCATTTTGGAAAGCCTCCGATTGTGTTAGAAAGTGTGTGCGTCTTGAACTTCCTCTGTGGTAAGATGCCCATGACGTTTTTCGTAGGGTTTCTTGAAGTTGTAAACAAGTCGCAGTACCCAGGCAATAACTCTAACCAGTTTAGAGAGGGAGCTGCATTTTTCAGAGGTAATATGAATTTTCTCACTGTCACGTTGTGAACTCGAAATGTCTTTTTTTCCTCCTCGTCCATGGTCACGTCAGCAGTGTATTCATCATTTGGCCACCAAGCAGATGATTGTGCAAGCCAGGCAGGCCCGTTCCACCACACTGAGACTGCCTTAAGCGTTTTAGATGCGATTCCTCTTGTCAGAGAGTCGGCGGGATTTTCGCTCCCAGGGCAGTGTTTCCAGAGCTCAGGATCCTTTCTCTGCTGAATTAAAAAAAAAAAACTCTCTGGGCAACAAAGGGCTTCTATTGTTGCGCGAAAACTCGTGCCCAATGTAGTGCAATATATGAGTCTGTCCACATGTGCCATCTGTTCAGAGGGAGACCCAATGATAATTCCAAGTATTCCTTTAATCGAATACCTATAACCATGCGCATCAATACTAGTCTAGGAAGAGACAATTTCTTTTTCGGTGCTACTCGGAACCTTGAAAAAAAAGATAGTCACCGTGGCTTCCTTGATATCATGTGTGCGTAAATACGCAACAGCACAGTATGCTTTGGGGCTCGCATCAGTGAAAATATGCACTTCCTCTTAGCTGTCATCGGGGAAGTCACCATATCGTCTTGGCCCTGTTACGTCCGTTAGGTGGTGTAGCTGAGTGTGCCACTGCATCCAACAATTCTTGACGTCTTCAGGTAGAGGAGCGTGCCACTCAACACCCAGTTCTCCCAGTGTTTGGTACATGAGTTTGGTTGTCACTGTGACCGGAGAAATCAAACCAAGCGGGTCGTATATACGAGATGATGCCTGCAGTATGAATCATTTGGTGTTGCTGTTTTGATCCAAAAAGTTTAAGATGGCCGCCAGAGAAAACGCCAGATGATCTCCATCTTTGTCCCACACAAGTCCGAGGACCCGTGAGACACTTGCTGTCGGACACTCAACATAGCTCAGGGCACATATGATCCCGTTCCTCCATCGTTGAACAGTTGTTCCAGCTTCTTGGAATTGGAATTCCACTTGCGCAGTGTCATGCTCGCTCGATTCACGACATCGAGTGCGCCACGGTAGAAGTTCAAAGCGTCCTCTTCCGTCTACATTTCTGTTATTATGCCGTCTACGTACAGGCTCTCACTGATGAATTTCGCAATGTGTGAATCACCTTCAACAGTTGACAAATGATGAGGCACTGGGGCTGCGAGAAGGAATGGGATGCTGGTCACACCGAAAGGCACTCGTGTCATTCTCCAAACTCCTAACACAGGATCCGGGTTTAGCTTCGTAAGAAAGTGGTGATACCACGAAAATCGAAGGGCGTCGCGATCTGCCGGTGTCACTGAAATTTGCAAGAATGCCTTCTCAATGTCTGTACTCCGTCCAATATGATGAGTTCTGAAGTTCAGTAACACCTTCAGTAAGTCCGGGTTCAATTTAGGTCCTGGCTCCAGGGCTTTGTTCAGAGACATATATGCCGTGTTACTAGACGATGCATCAAGTACGACCCTAATCTTAGTAGAAAGTCTATCGGGTCTGAAAACGGCACGTTGAGGCATGTAGTAAACTCTGCCTTTGTTGCTGGGGGTTTCTTTCTGTGGAAGTCGTTCTGCAAAGCCTTGATACAGGTGCTGACAAATAGCTGCGTCATACTCGAGGAGTGTCGTCTCATCTTTCAGTAGCCTTTTCGTGAGGCTCGCCAAACGCATTTGGGCAATCTCTTTGTTGGCAGCAAGACGAATGTTGACAGGTTTCCATGGTAAAGCCGCTCCATAGCACTGGTCAGTTTTTCTGATCGATGCCGATAACGTGTTGATGGCTTCTTGACTTTCTTCTTTCGTTTGGGCACAAGAGTAAGTAATTTTAATGATTTCAAGTTCCCAGAATGATTTCAGTTCATTGGACAAATTCGTTGTGTCATCTGATACTCCTGCACGAAGAACGGCCACGGTTCAGCAGCAGGCAGCTGAGCTACTGTTAGAAATAGCTCCTTGAAGCGTCCACTCAAATTCGGTTTTCAGTGCAACAAGTGGGCCCTGCAGCTTCTTCAAGTCACTGGACACTAACGACCTGTAATAGTCGGCACCGATAAGGATATCAATGCCGCAGCTCTCCAGCTGTGCTGCAGTGCCACTGTGACATCTGCCAATTCATCTATTTCCACTTGCAGTTTTTGCATGATGTCTTCAGGTACTCGTAGCAAATCATAGCAGATTTCTGGTTGTGAGGTCTGGCGTCACAAGCAAGAAGGGTGAGTGTTTCTTTGTCCCCAAAAGGCGCGCTTTCCAAGAAGCCGATTCTCGGGAAGCGAGAATGTCGCTTCCCGAGAATCGGCAGCATGAATGCTGGGAAAGCGACGCGCATCAAACGCGAGCGATTAGTAAACACCCATGACCGTTCTAAACGATTATGGTCACAATGAGACAGTTAAAATTATTGTCGCGTGTTGCAATACGGGGCAAGCCACATCCCTATAATTGCACCTTGTCGGCGTTTTCGTGGAAAGCGGCACGCAAACCTTCATTTAAAAACATTTCGTACCTTGCATCGGTGAAAGCTATTTACACTCAGCTAAAGTAAACGACGAATAAATACTTTATTTCTTAAGATTCAAGCATGAATCTGTTAGAATAACAGGAACCTAGCACCATTCACGACAGTTAGCGCTAAACCGTCAAACTATTTTAATATTCTATACATTATGTTCATTATGTTCATAATGCGAATGTTCATCGAATTCCTGCAAAACATGGCAAGGTGCCAGGCATCATTGTCCGCTTTACAAAGCAAGCGATAAGGGACCAGTGGATCAGGAATAAAAAGAACCTTAAGGATAGCCACCCACCAATTTTCGTGCAAGAAAATCTGACACGCCGCAATAGAGAACTGCTCCAAGCAACGAAAGAATGCGCCAAAGATAAAGGCTACAAGTTTGTTTGGTATCTCAACGGAAAAGTTCTCGTTCGAAAAAGCGAGGGAGTGAATGCTGTGCATGTGAAGGGAAAGAGCGACTTAGAGCACCTATAGTGCTTCCCGTTGAATGCTTGTTTTCTTTTGAAATGTAATCACGATGGAGCACATGAGTTATTTTCTTCCGAGTGATCTTAATAAAATTACTTCATGTACTAAGCCAACATCGTTTAAAGCCATTCACTTAAATGTACGCTCTGTAAAAAACAAGACCATGTGTTTGGAGGAATTTTTCGGTGAATTTTCATTTACTTTTTCTTTGGTCATGCTCACTGAAACTTGGAGCACCAATGATTCTGACACCTTTACGATGACTCACTATAAAACTTATTCTCTGAACCGCTCCAGCCTGCGAGGAGGTGGAGTTGCTTTGCTGGTGTCTAACAATATAGAATGCGATAAGCTGGACTCGTACTCTCTGATTACTGATGATTTTGAAATCATATCAGTCTGTACTGGTCAGTTCGTGTTTTCGGTGTGCTATCGTCCCCCTAAGGGAAATGCGCTCAAGTTTTTCCAGTTTTACGATAATTTCCTTTCATTTATAACGGACAGTAAATACACATTAATAGCTGGTGGGGATTTTAATATTGATTTGTTGAAGGATAATTATTTTGCTATGAATTTTAACACAACTCTGGCTTCGAACGGATTCGTTAACCTTATAAAAATGCCAACAAGGGTTACACCAGAAGGTGCGTCTCTTCTTGATCTGCTTATTACGAACTCATCTCAACCAATAGCTGCAACAGGTGTAATAACATGCGCAATCAGTGACCACCTTCCGGTGTTCTTAAGTATAAATAAGATTCCAGCGGTAAAGTACTGGCAAGAAAAAGCTGCATATCAGCGTATAACAAACCAAACCCTGAGTTTATTTTACAACTCAATAACACAAGTTCAGTGGGATGGTACCGGCCTTTCAAATGATGCAAATGAGGCCTACGATAAGTTTCTCTACGTATTCAAGCAGCTTTATCATTCCTGCTTCCCACTAAAAGTGCGCGGATTAAAACGCAAAACGCGCAAACCTTGGGTAACTATTGAATTACGCGAAGAAATTAAAACGAAAGATAAGCTATTCAAAGTATTCTTAAATACGCGTTCAGCTGATGACCTCAAGGTATTTAAGAAATACAGGAATAGGCTAACAAAAAAATTGCGCAAGGCACGAGCGGAATACTACTCTACTTTACTTGAAGTTAAAAACGGTCGCCATGACTTGCTGTGGTCAAGATTAAATCTCTTACTTAGACGGGAGCAACCACA
Organism: Rhipicephalus annulatus; assembly: GCA_013436015.1. NCBI lineage: Eukaryota > Metazoa > Arthropoda > Arachnida > Ixodida > Ixodidae > Rhipicephalus > Rhipicephalus annulatus. Next base: position 37,879 of record WOVY01004118.1, read on the forward strand.
GGCTTCCCCACGTATGTTAAAGCTAAATGATAAAGATATATCTGGAGTAGAACTGGCGGAAGCTTTCAACAACTTTTTTACAACTCTCGCCCATAACAGTCCGTCCGATGATTCTAATAAATACATTAATTCTTTTAATAATGATACAATATTCCTGAGCCCTGTCACAACAGAAGAAGTTATAGCAGTGTTACAAAACCTTAAAAACAGTCATAGCTGTGACATAGATGGCATTCAAGTGAGACCTGTGAAACATGTTGCCGCCGTCATTGCGCCTACTCTTGCAGACATATTTAACCTATGTTTAGATACCGGTACATTTCCTAAAAAAATGCAAGTTGCTAAAGTAACGGTTCTATATAAGAAAGGAGATCGCAATGATTTAGGTAATTATAGACCAGTATCCATACTTCCAATATTTTCGAAAGTTTTTGAGAAAGTGTTATATACTAGGTTGTATGATTTTATTAATAAACATAGCCTACTATCACCAAATCAATTTGGGTTTTGTAAAAATAAATCTGCTGAACTAGCACTACTCGAACAAAAGGAATATATATTAACACAGTTTGAAAAGAAAGCCTTCGTTATTGGTATCTTCGTAGATTTCTCGAAGGCGTTTGATCTTGTCAATCACACTATACTCCTGCAAAACTTAGAATGTTATGGTATTCGTGGACAGGCGCAATTGCTCCTGAAATCATATCTATCGCATAGAAAACAGGCTGTTTGCATAGACAACATAAAATCTGAACTAAAGTCTGTTACCTGTGGCGTTCCACAGGGCAGTATATTAGGACCATTGCTTTTTAATATGTATCTTAACGACATTTGCAATATCAACACCACTGCTAAATTTATCATCTATGCTGATGATACTAGCATCTTTTTTACTGGAAATAATCTTGATATCCTTGTTCGGGATTGCAATGATACCATGAGTGAGCTACAAAAATGGTCAGAATCCAAGTGCATGCGTATCAATGAGAAGAAAACACAAGCTGTCGTATTCCGCCCTAAAAATAAACCAGTTCCTTTTTCCTTCGGCATTAAACTGAACTCACGATGTATAGATGTGGTTGAACAATTTAAGTGCCTCGGAGTGGTTTTTTCCTCCTCTATGTCTTGGGAACAGCATGTGGACCACATTTCAACGAAACTGGCTCAAATAACTGGGATCGTAGGCAGGCTCAAATACGTTCTCCCAAAACCAATAAAACTACTATTGTACAATTCCCTTTTTTACTCCTATTTAAACTATTGCCACTTAGTCTGGGGCACGACTACTCCTGGCTGTCTCCAGCGTATCTACATTCTGCAAAAGAGATTCCTTCGTCATGTTCATAATGTACCCTGGCACTCGCCCAGTGCGGATCTCTTTTTGCAAAGTAATGTAATAAAGATCGAGAACTTGTACAAATTCCGTTTGAGTGTCAGGTTTCAACTCGAAACTCTAAAAAATATAAACCATCTACGATACCTTGCTGATTTGCATGCACGAAAAATGACATTTATGACAAGGCATGGAGAGTCTTGGGTTGTGCCGACACCCAGAATAAACTTAGGTCGACAACGCCTGCAATTTACTCTTCCTTCCCTTCTAAATTCATATTTACATAGTGGTTTTGATCTCTTCAGTTCGTCAAAGAATACTTTGCGTGCTATGTACGTTAATATGTAAACTTAGTTTTTTTTTTTTTCTTTTTTTCATATCTCTGTGCTTAATGTGAATATTATTTATACTCTATTTTATAGTATCTTTTAGAGTCTCTTTTGTATTTGTCGATTATTGTTTATTTGCCATTACACTATGTTAATACTGTTGTTTAATGAACATTGCTGTGAAGCTGCTGCTAAGCAAAAGGGTGTCGCGGCTTTGTCAAGCTGTCTCTGACAGCTTTTTCTGCGCCTCCACTGTCTGTACCCCTACAAGGCAGAAAATAAAGAATTTGAATTATGCACACATTTAGCGCCGTGGTACCCACGCCCTCTTTCGATGCGCGTGAATTGTCGCGTCCAGTGCACATCGGCCGTGCATTCCTACAATCGGATTAACTTAACCAATGGCTTCGAAGCACGCAACGCGCGGTGCTGGCGATTCTCACTTCTGAATCGTCATTTCTGCTGTATACTCACTGAGCTGTGGAAAAGCAATTGCTGTCCGGGATAACCACACGCAAGTTTGCGAGAACATTTAGCGAAATCAGATCAACAGAGCCTGCTCCGCCCAAAACTGTGCGTGCCAGATTGGTGCGGACATTAAAGCGTCAGATTGAGTGAAGCCTCATTAATCTCGACAGCGAGAGTGCGTTTGATTTAAAGCGGCCTCCGAAGGTAAACGTGTCAGAAACAACAGCTTTGGGGTCTTACATCCCAAAACCACAATAAGATTATGATGGACGTCGTAGATAGTGGAGAGCTGCAGAGATTCCGACCATCTGGTGTTCTTCCACGTGCATTTACAGCGCACAGTACACGGGCCTCTCTCTATTCTTTCACCTCCACCAAAATACGACCGCCGCGGCTCGGCTCGAACCAGCTGCCTTCGGGTGAGCAGCCGAGCACCGTAGTCTCTGTTCCGACGAGTTGAACGATCAAGAAAACGAGCTAGCCATTTCGGATGAAAATCTCTTTATCAAATAATAAAATTTGCTCGCAATTCATGGAGATTAAGACGTGATTGAACGCAAGTTCGCAGGCATGCTTGAGGCCAAACACGCTAATGGTTGACAACGACGAAATAAGAAGAAAAACAAAACAAAAGCCACTTTCTTTGCAATGGACTTGTGGCCACTTGCGCTAGCCCTGAAAAACACACTAATGTGGAGCAGAAATTCATCTATTGCAATAAAATTATTTTGCCAGCATTCTATTTTTTATTCATTTCAGAGCGAAATTCATTTTTAAGAAATAACCTACACAGACGATAATAACCTTTTTCGTGAAATATCCTACAGAGACGAGTATCGATGACTTAATCTCCAATGAAATTCGCCTTGAATTTGATGCTTACTAAAAAAACTAACACAATGACGCGCTTTTAGCCCTATATGACCAGAAAAGGTTGGCACGTTAAACTCGCTGGAAGTTACCTCCTTGGTTTTAGCAAGGTTTAGCGAGAGTCGGGCCACAGTGCCATGAACCAGTGGCTGTGACAGGAAGCGCAGGTCGTAAGAGAGTGTGCGCGTGCCGCTCCTCCAGTCCGGCCGTGCTACCTGTCGTTTAGTCTTTGGAATGTCCACTAGACGGCGGTACTTCTATATGATGAATGTATTATAAAAAGATGCGAGATGGCGGTACCTGAGTGTTCACTAGATAGGCGGACGAACGCAGGGACGAACGCAGGGACGAACGCAGGGACGAACGCAGGGACGAACGCAGGGACGAACGCAGGGACGAACGCAGGGACGAACGCAGGGACGAACGCAGGGACGAACGCAGGGACGAACGCAGGGACGAACGCAGGGACGAACGCAGGGACGAACGCAGGGACGAACTCGCTCGCTGCATTCCGTACCGACCGGTTGTGCCCTCGCGATCTCCGACAGACAGACAAAGAACTTTATTCAGGTCCTGAGGAACTGCGTTGTAACGGCCCCGTTTAGGGGGAATCCGTAGCAGTCGCGGGCCGCTCCCACGTAGGGACCGGAAGACCGTGGCACTCCGCCCTCTCGCAGGCCCTCTGAACAGCCCGAAGTTGAACCAAGAGGTCGCCGCTGTTAAGGGCTTCCTCCCAGTCCTCTTTGTTGAACTCTGCGTCACGTAACGCAGGACATTGCCAGAGCATATGAGGTAATGAGCAATACGCCTCACCGCAGTCTGGACAATGCGGCTCGATGTTGGGCGAAAAATGGCTGAACCTGCCACGCGAAGGGAAAGACCCCGTTTGGAGCATCCTGTAGGCCGATGATTGCGGTCACGTAAGTTTAGGATGAGGAAGTGGAAAAGTCCTCCGAGATGGATGATAATGAGTCATGATCTCGTGGAAAGTGAGTAGCGAGTCCCTGTATCTTCCGGCGTCCCCGCCTGCGAATCCGCCGGGACCGCCGCGGTGAGCGATACCTCGCGCACAGTCATGGGCAAACTCATTGGCGTTGGGGACATCAGGATGTACGTTGGCCCCCATGTGGGCCGGGAACCATGTTATGGTGTGAAACCCGGCAGCCCCCTCACAGCCGAGGATGGCCGCTGCCTCACGCGAGATCGAGCCCGAGGCGAAAGCCCTAGCTGCGGAACGCGAATCTGTAAAGACATTAGGACGCGATGGGTCCTTCATTGCTATGGCGATGGCGATTTGCTCAGCCACCATTGCCGAAACCTTTCTAACCGAGGCAGAGCATAGGAGTGTGTTACTATGATCGACCGAGACCACTGCGAAGTGATCCGAACGCCCGTACTGGGCTGCATCGACAAAGGTCGCGAGATGCGGTCTGTTTGCAACTGATTTTAATAAGGAACGGGCCCGAGCTATGCGGCGCCCTACCATGTATTGTGGGTGGACATTTCTTGGAAGTGGAGCTACCGAAAACGTGCCTCTGATCGAGGGTGGTAGTGTTACATTACGCTGGTTAGTCGCCGTAGGACCGCAGCCTATGGATTCCAGGATGCGCCTACCAGCCCTCGAGGACGATAGTCGCACGACCTGAGCCATCTGCTGGGCCTCGATCACCTCCGAGAGGGAGTTCTCCGACGACAGTGCAGCTCTGGCCGACTGGGTTGGTACTACGCCACCTCCTAACGCCGGACTCCGACGACGACAACAGCGTAGCTCTGGCCAACTGGATTAGCCCTACGCCATCTCCTGTTGCCGCAAGTGCTCTCGCAAGAGGTGCCCCGTCCTCGGACTCCTGCGACCGTGTTCATCTTTCCTATCTTCTCTTCCATCGCTCCCTGTCCTTGCGCCTCTCTCTCTCTCTCTCTCTCTCTCTCTCTCTCTCTCTCTATATATATATATATATATATATATATATATATATATATATATATATTATATATATATATATAATATATATATATATATATATATATATATATATATATATCTTTTAATCCTATCCTTTTAATCCCTCCTTACCCCCATCCCCTGTGAGCTACTGTTGAGATGTCGCACCAGATGCAGACAGTTACGGGCCTCACTTTTCTCCTATTTTCCCTTTTATAACCACATAAGAATAAGAACGCATGGACGGACGCGTGGGTGGACGGACGGACGGACGAAAGCGCGGACGGACTGACGGATGCTTCACCCCACTCATCATCATGCACGGCGTTGATATGCTGTAATTTTTTTCACGTTGTCCAGGGCACTTTTTTTCGGTCTCTTTTTGTTTCGGCGGCTGCCGGGTATACGTGAACTGAGCGGTTGAAACCATCCTAGCTTTCCTCCTTCTCCGCAACATTTTCACATAAATGTGTTTTACGCATGCACGTGCAAGCACATACCCGAGCATACTTGACAGATAGTCAAAACCATCTTTCAGAACAAAGTTGTAGCTACGCTCCTGTGCGTGACGTAGCGGGAGAAAATCAATATTTTAATGTCCCTCACATAGAAAGTAGTACATTGCGCGACGCTTTTCAAATACCGCGCATCTTCATAAGGAGCACTTGGGTAGTGACAACGCTCCCGAGAAGCTTCCTCCATTACAGTCATTTATGGTTTACAAAACAAAACAAGACATCACGAAAGAAACACCAACGGTCCACAGCCAAAGGTAAGGAATTGCTTCACAGCATCTCGGGCACGCCTTGTTGTTTCAAAGAGTTACGAGTTTCATCCATTGTCCCCACTCAGTGGGAGTCAACTTCCCCGCTCTTAAAACAAACTATATTTTCCCTTCTATCGTTCCACCCAAGAAGCTGACTTAACACTGCGTGCAGAAATGAACAGAAAAAAAATTGAACACGCGCACTCACAGACGGAACCCCCGAAAAGATTTCAATCAAGTTCCCGCGCGCGCAGGAAGCCAGCGAAAACAGCGGAACTGGGAGCAGAAAAATATTTACCTCGCGACGGGCCCCCGGCTGCGCGATTCAGTGTTTGATTAAGAAAACAAATGCGTTCCTATAAACGCCGGAACGCTTGTCTCGGGAAGAGAAATGTTGGTTCAGTACATGATATTGTTGCTGGAGTGAAAAAGTAGCTCGCAGACAATAATACAACATAAAACAAAAGAAAGCACGGCGTTGTTGCAAACGTTGAGACGTGTGAGGAACGACGCAAGGACGAGAAGACGAGCCACAATGCGAAGGCCTCTTCCGACAAAATCTCGGTTTAACAACAACAACAACAACAACAACAACAACAACAACAACAACAACAACAACAAAGAAACTGCAGTCGTCTCCGATGCCGCGATCCCCAACCAAGTTCAATTACTCATGCCATTGTAGAAAGCTGAATTTTTTCTGTGTGCGTTTGTACATTCGTTTTGGAGTGGAACATCGGCAAACCAACACCCGGCCTGCTATCGTGCCGACTAGATATTGATGCATGCACTGCGATCTAGAATTCTGCACATCTCTACGTTATAATCTTAGTGTCTTTATACATATGTTCCTATATTCTAGATTAAACTGCGTCTGTAACGTAGGGTTTACGTCAAGCACACACTAAGGACTTACTACATACATTAGACCTATCGTGTACACAACAACGTGTCACGTAATGCGAAGTATCATCGCACGGTATCATGGCGCTCGCTCTTCCCTAATGCTTTAATTCTAACGTTTCCTTCAATTTCATCATTCTATCCGCTTCGTTTCCAATTCATCTTTTCAATACGTATGTAAAAATATAACATGATTTATTCAATGCAGAAATGCGGTTACAAGCTATCCTGCGTGCGCGCTCATCAGACTCGTGGTTCAGGAGAGAACGAAGGTCACTTCTCTCGCTGCCGCGGCCGTGTTAGAGTTCAGAGTTGTGATAGTAAGAATTCTGCTAGGCAAAGTAAGAGTTGTCATAGTTGCCCGCGCTTGCTCTGCTTACACTTGTGCGTTTTCTCCGAGAGTATTTCTTTCCGTTTGAGTAGCGCACTTAAAGTGTCTAGTCCACGCGCATCTTGCGTATGCTCATTTCGTGCGTGATAAAGTTGTGAAGAAACAGCGACATGAAGAGGCAGCAAAGATTTGTGTGGCTATTGTCGCTTCTACTAAATGAATTACGAGAAAATTGCAATTAGGAACAAGGTTGGACAAACATTTCTTTACAGCCCAAAACTTACTTGGACTGAGGAAGAAGCCAAAATACTCTTCTATTCTATGGCACAGAATTGGGCAATTGTTTGTGACATTTAGAAAACAAAAATAACACATACATTGCTTCTGCGAGATTGCAAGAACAATCTCATTAAGCCACGAATTTTTATTTAGTCTCTTAAATTAGAGCCACGAGTACCGCATATATGTTGCAACCCACATTCTACTGCAACACCCTTTTTCCGAGAGGGTACTGTAAATGCACTATAACTTCACGATTCCCCGAAAAGCCTGCGATGGCAGAAAGCGGGCGCGCGCATAGAACTTGCCACGAAATCCCTTCATGGCAACACCCACAATTCCATAACATCGACGCCAAAGTGGGCCTTTCGGCTACGGAAACATCCTGCAAGGCCCTGCATGCCGTGCACATCCATGACCTTCAAACGGGGGCGTGGTCACAGTGATCTAACGGTCACGACACGCCCAGTTCAATAACGCCGTTCCGTACTATTCAACAAGATTGGCGACATTGCAGACGTAGAGAACGTGCGTTAGAAGTATACCTATACCTAATGCCAGTAGTAACATGGACGCGCAGTGGGGCGAATCAGGCTCTGCACGCACGTCATCCGTTTCCAACCATTGCTTTCCATTACGGACGACACCTTAACATCTTTCCAACCGGAAATAGGGCATTACGAAGGAACAAAGCTACGAAAAGTAAACAAACAAATCGCATTTCCTAAAAGATTTCCAGCGGATGCGAGTTATAGCGGTCATAAAAGAAACTGCTGCAATACATATTCAAGCGCATAATATACGTATCTGCGACGTCGTCTATAAAGATCTTTGCGTGTCAAAAATGAACATTCCATTACTTATTTTGAAGCATGCCATGTGTATACGTATAACATGTTTTTTTTTTGGTCTTTTTCTTTCGTCTTTTCTTTTGTTATGACAGCGTGAATCCGATTCTCGTTTACGACCGCCTGCGTTCGTCTTCAGTGACGCGAGATCTTGATAGGCTTAAGGGCTACGCCATGGTTTTTTGATGGCGATGCGGCGCAATCATTCATCACACCAGATTAATCGATCACAAAGCGGGCACCCGTGCAAGATACGAATTGTTGCATTCGCATTTCGAAAGCGGCGTTCCTTAGCTTTTTGGATATCTGTGTGCGTTTTCTTTTTAACTTCAAGCCGACGATTCAAAACGAATCGAGTTTGGCTGCGCGAATAGGAATAAAGTAGGAGAGAAAGAGAGAGAGAGAGAAATAGCGAAAATAGAGGGTAAACGCGGAGAAGCACGCCCGTAGTCAGAGGAGGGGCGCAGTTTGGATTGAGGGTTCTTACCAGCGACAAATGATAAACGTATATAGGAGTTATTCAAGGCTGTCCACAAGTGCAAAGAAATATCCCATGGCCACGGGCCTGCATGGAAGTCAACCATAATTGTTCTACACTAGAGGGAAAGGGGAAAAGAAAAACATGATAAGAATTCGCGCGTGAAAACAAATAACCCATTACAACGGCACAAAGAAGATAACAGTAACACTACTTAGAGAACGCGCAAAAAAAAAAAAAACCACCCTTACTGATTACAAAAACGCGCAATGCAGTGATCCAACTTGGACGAGAAAGGCATCTTGTGCGTTGCATTTCAGGAATACTCACGCACCCACAAACAGACACACGCACGAGCAAACAAAAACTAAGGCACCCTCACGTGCCCGATTGCGCACTATACTTCAATTTCGAGAAATTCGCAATTCCATCTCCCGGCTAAATGTATAATCACACGAGAGCAGTTTTATTTGCCAGTTTAAGTGATGAGATAGCTCCGATTCGGAAATGTCTTAGCGTTTCTGCAGCCAGAACGAGAACGAACCGGTTGTAATACTGCGTGCGACAGCGTGGTGCTTCCCGTTCGTCTCCGGGAAAAGCGCCTGCATTCGCCTATGCAGAAGAAGCGACGGCCGGCGATATCCACGTCCACTCCGATTTCGCGTGGAGGCACTCGTTTCGCCATTACGAATATGGTGGTTCTGGGAACTTCACAAATCAATCAATATCAATCAAGACGAAGCTTTACACTGGCAGAAGCTAGCGAATATCTAAATGCAAGTAGTGAGTTCAGATACACAACGGGTATCAGCAGCAAAAGAAACAACGAACCCGATATGAGTGAACATTATTTCGACGGCCTCTCGTTGTAACCAGCTTCTTATCACAAGAATTTGCATTCGTTCATTGACCGAGAACTGTTCATGCTGTCTGGGTGATTGGTTTGATATTACTGACGAAGACCACCTCTATGGAGCGTGGTCTTTCCTGCGCGCACGCTCATCAGATTCGTGAATCGGGAGAGTATGAAGTTCTCTTCGCTCGCTGCCACGGCCGCGTGTACAAAAGGAGCAAGCTGCTCGCACACGAAGTAAGAATTGTGATAGTTGCTCGAGCTTGTCCTGTTTATACTTGTGCGTTCACTCCACGAATCTCTCTTTCTGTTTGAGTTGCGCGCTTCAAGTCTCGAGCTGTGACAGTTGCTAGCTCGCGTACATCTTGTGTATGCTAATTTCGTGCGCACTTTCTGCATGAGGTGTGCGCTGCAAGTTTTGACCTGGTTGTCGTTCTTCGCGTGACTTTGCAATTTGTAGCTGTAGCATTCATTACTTCGCCCTTGTGGCGAAACAATGCACAAAAACACGCTCAACTTCCTCTGCGAAGACACATTTCACTTTCGTGTTATATTGATTCCTAGATCAGTCACAAGTAATGGTTGAATGCGTGGCTAACCTTCGGTGAAATAGCGAGTGCGCGCGTGGGCACGTGGCGGCCTCCTGCGCCGGCCGCAGTGGCAATGCCGCCCAGAATGCTTGTCCACCAATAGCTGCGAATTTTTTGTATATGGCGCAGTCATCGGAGTAAACATATCATTTGCAGAGAGAAGCGATTTTAAGCTCAATTTGAAAATTGTAAATTCCATGCCGTCGTTTGCTGCGCTGTAATGGCTTGCGTGTTCTCAAGAGTATCGATTACTAATTGCAAGCGTTTTATGACCATGCCGAAGAGGTTTTGCAGGGCCCCTTTGAAGCCGATGGCTGAGCCACCTTCCGAGAGATGCTGTAACTGCTCTTCGTTGGCGTTTTACGGACCATTCTCAAATAAAAAAAATGTGCCTTTTAGAGATGGGTAGGGGGGGGGGGGCAACAGTGTGCTCAAACACAGTGCAGTGAAGGACTACCTTCAAGTCGATCTTTTGAGAATATGGGAAATAACGATGCGGCCATACAACATTCTAAGAGGAACAGACACTGAGAGACAATGAGCTGTAAGATACAAAACATTGTTTAGGCCTCTTTTTAGCACTCGCTGCTATGTTACGAACTTTTAAACTGCCACAGGAAACCAGCATCTTTATATTATAAACGTGTGTGTTCCTAAATTTTGCTCCGATAAAGACCTGCTTGTCAGGTCGTTCCTACACGCTAAGCTTTCATGAGTCAAATTGTAGCCAAAATGAGCACCACTGTTGCTATGCGTCGCTGCTAATTAGCTCTTGTTGTACATCTATACATTCACTTCAGGGTAACCTTAAAAAATCAAAGAAATTACAGTTATGTACAAAGCGTTTCCAATAATGTCATTTTTTAAAAATCCAGATCCGTGGTACATCTAGGAAATGTCAATAAGCATTAATTGATTGATTACCAAACAAAGCGTGGGCGCAGGGTAAGGAGCAGGAGGAGGAATAAATGGGGAAGGACAGGGAGGTTAGCCAGTTCTCAGACCGGCTGGCTACCCTGTACTGGGGAAGGGGGTAAGGGGGATAAAGGATGAGAGAAAAGAGACGTTGTAAAAAAAGAGAGAGAAGGTCATCAGACGATCCACGACGCTGTTTACAGTCTGTCTCTAAGACCACTTGCCCGCAGAAAGCGCAACAACGCTCTCAATGCCTTGCGTGCAGAGGACGGTCTCGGCCAGTGTCCTAATACCCTTTCTTCCGACAATTCGCGATTGTCTATTCTATCTAAAGCTTTTGACAGTTCTTTTCTTGGCACGCTGAAGCGGGGACACTCGCAGAGAAGATGGGAGAAAGTCTCTGCGCAGCCACAGTTGTCACATGTCGGGCTTCTGGCCATTCCGATTCGAAACGAATAAGCATTCGTAAAGGCCACCCCAATCCACAGACGGCACAAAAGTGTCTCCTCTGCTCTGGTTATTCCTGATGGGAGACGGAGCTGTAGGTGTGGGTCCAAATTATGAAGGCGGACGTTGGTGAATGCCGGTGAATTCCACTGAGCGAGTGTCAGTTCTCGTGCAAGTGATCGAAGCCTTGCAGCGGCGTCCGTTCTTGATAATGGTATAGCTACACAAGGCGCATCATCATGAGCAGTTCCGGCTGCTTCATCTGCACGGTCGTTTCCATCAATGCTGCAGTGGCCTGGTATCCATTGATATGCTATGTCATGTTGTTTCTCTATAGCCCGGTGATGAAGCAGTCGTATTTCAGTTTGGTCCATGACGATATGGCGAGGCAATTCCCTGGAGAGCTGCTTTGGAGTCGGAGAATATTGACCATGTCTGTTGCGGTTCTTCAACTAGGAACTCCAGAGCGGCACGAATGGCGGCGAGTTCTGCCTCCGTGGATGATGTCAGATGCGAGGTCCTGAACTTTATCGTGGTGAATTTCTCCGGAATTACCACTGCGCCTGTTGAACTTGTTGAAGTTACCGACCCATCCGTGTAAATGTGAATGCGTCCACTGTGTTTCTCATGCAGAAACAGTAATGTTTGTTTTAGCGCCAAATTTGACAAATTTTTTTTTCTTTTAAATTATCCGAGCTGCACCAATTCTGACACAACACATTTTGCAGAGTAGGTTGGCTCCACTCTAATGCTTCAATTTCATCATTTCCGTTTCGTCTCCATTTCATTTTTTTCAATACGTATGAAAAATGGGAACATAATTTCTTCAATATGAAAATTCGCCTACCAGCTATACCTGATATTTTCCGTAGACAAGATAAATCCAGAAGAGTTCCATTAAGAAGCGAAGTCAGCAGGAGCCGAACGGTCTTACCTGCAAAAGAGAAAACGTGAAATGGAAAAAATTAGCCAAACAGTCTCGAAAAATTCACTAGTATCACACATTTAATGCCTGAAAACAGCCTATACCATCTGTGCTCATTACAACACTTTTCAAAACAACCTGGCTTTTGAAAACAAAACAGGGAGTTTAAATGAGCCGGTCGCGAACTAAACGTCGCGCAATGACGTCCGCATATAATCGAAGTACTCCGGATATTGATGCGGATTTGAGCATCAACTGCTACAACAAAAAATGACCTGCCTCCACAACGGCATTCCTCAAACAGTGCGCCAAGGTTGCAAATATCGTCATCAACGAAATGCAATCGGTAGTCGTAACATCCGCATTACAAGTAGTACTTTACTATATACTCCAGATGAATCTGCCTTGCTATTATTTCCAGCTACTCTTTCCTAATAAAAACACAGGCAAAAAGCAAAGTATTTTTTAAGTGTAAGTGAGGGGTGCAGGACTAATGATAGCTGCTGCGGAGCAATGTGGTTCGGGTTTCAACGGTTAGCAATAGCGATTCATTGCATGAAGGAACATGACCAAGTGAAGAAAAAAACGCCAGGCCTGCGCGGAAGGCGCCGCACAGTTCCAGAGAAAGCTAGAGGAGCGGCCTTTCAGAGCCTTTTCAAAACACTCATTCGCTACTACTGTTTTTTTGGTGACACCACAGTACTTCAGTCTGACCTCGATAAGATTGTGTCTTGGTGTGCTCAGTGGCAAATGAGTTTGAACCTAACTAAATGTTTTCATGTGCAATTTAATAACAAAAAAAGGTTGTATCCAGGTCTTATTACTTAAATTCCTGCGCAGTACAAAAGGTACATCAAGTTAAGTATCTCGGCGTAACATTCACGGCAACACTAGATTGGACCAGTCCCATAGATCTAATCACAGCCAAGGCTTCGCGCTTAATTCATTTTTTTCAAAGAAATTTCAGCGACGCGCCGCAAACACTCAAGGAAACCCTTTATATTACAAATGTGCGCCCAATTTTAGAGTATGCTTGTGTTTCTTGGGACCCTTTCACGAATGTACTAAAAGAAAAGTTGGAGAGGGTGCAAAAAAGGGCTGCTAGGTTTGTTACAGGAAACTACGATTTTAGAATAAGGTCTTCTGGAATTCTTCAAGCCTTGGGATGGGAACCCCTTTGTGGACGACGGAAAGTTCAAAGACTTAAATTTCTCTATAATATATATCACGGTAAGACTGGGCTAAATAAAGAGCGGTATTTGAAGACGCCTAGTTATATGTCCGAACGGAAAGATCACTTATATAAAATTAGAGAATATACCTGTCGATTGAATGCCCTTAAATACTCTTTCTTTCCAAATTCTATTCGTGACTGAAATGCGCTAAAAATACCAATATTCTCTGATTCTAATTTCCTAACAGCCATTGAAACAGCATTTTGAGCTGCTGAAATAACCCATATATTTAACGTTGGCTTTGTACTTCTCTTGGTTGTTGATTTTTATAAGTATAATTACTGCTTTCGTTGTATAATCCTGTGTTTTGTACTTTTGTTCTAATGCTGTACTACAAGTGTTAATTTCTCAGGTATACTGTAAGGCACGATTTATTTGACTTTAATTTTGCTGTTTTGTATTCTATTTTCTACTGTAACCCCCCTACAACAATGCCCAATGGGTGATGTAGGTACTTGTAATAAATAAATAAATAAATAAATAAATAAATAAAGCACACTTGCTTGATATTCATTAGAGCAATAATAATTTTGAAGGGAATTTTTGGCGTGCAGAGGTAGCGAGGGCGCGCAGCTGTTCAGACCGACCACGTTGCTTTCTGCCAAATACACCACGGGGGCCTCAGCAATCGACAAATTCACCGTGGGCATGTCTCCATCTCACGGCACAATATGAAAATCAGCACGCGCATCTCGAACCCTGATTGGCTGCGAGAAAAAAAACAGCTAATTTTATCACGCTCAAAAAATCGGTTCGGGAGCAATCCGGGCAAGCGGCCCTCAGGTTGTCCGTTTCGCATATAATCCGCGTCCGCTTTCGGGATCCGCCTGTCCGCTTCCGTGATACGCTCTCGGTGTGAACACGCCCTTATCGCGAGCTACACTAACGCGAACCATATTTTGCAGTACCGACTAACCTCAACGTCTACGTGTGGGAATGACGGAGAGGTAAAATAAAGCAAGAACGGAAGACATAGAAATCTATCCCCGAGTTTCTACATTATAGTAGTCAAAAGGAAACTGGCAAAGAATAAGTAAGAAAGGTAAAAAAAAATGTCACATTTTCGCCACTAGGCGAAGCAATGAATGCGATAGCAAGAAATTAGAATACCACCCAAAGAACTACATGGAGCTTGATACAGCTCGCCGCCGTAGCACAAAGAAGGACGCCCGAAAAGAACGCAGACTGGACAACTGAACTAACAACCACCATAGTTGTTACGTGTTTGTATTTGAGATATGCGCTCTGGACGTCCACAATGCAGAAGCCAACGCTGTTAGATTTTTCTTTTCCTTTAAAACTGCGATACGTGGAATGTCCCATCTGCGTCTCCTGCCACACGGTGGCGTCGTATGCCAAGTGTGCGCCATGTTCTTTTTTCCTTTTCTTATCTACATCACGAGTGGTACAGAAGGGGGCCACCTTATCGTGCACGTCTGAAGGGCAGTTTTCAACTTGAAAGTGTAGAAGCGTTGGCGATAGGAAATACGTCCAAGCGCTCAAGCAAGATCGGTAGATGGTGCATATGTATCACCGGCACGAACACAGCGAGTGGCTGTGTTGGTTAGAGCAGCGGGTTGCGTAGCGAGCGGTCACTGGTTCGAATCCCCGCTACGTTACTTTGAGATTTTTTCAACCGATTTATTTTTCTTAACGGCTCTTTAACGTATATAAGTACATACACTCATCCGAGACTTAACGGCGACGGCAAAAATCAGCCGATAGTGTCCATGTAATTGCTTTCGCAATAATATTCAGTTTCACCACATGAGAGAAGCTATGAATGCGATGGCAATAAATCGGAATGTCATACGAAGTAAGCCGAACCACCAACTTCATAAAGGTCCGATCTCGCGTAGCTCTACGCAGCGCTGGTTTAAGTGAATACGGCCGCACCACGAAGCAGAAAAAATTTTCGCACTGTGTTTAGCCTAAAATATATGTAAGTGGTGACTGCACCGCATTTACAAGAGTACGAGCCATCCGCTGATGTCTGATGAGGTAGCTCTTATGAAAGGATGAACGTGTCTAAAAGAACGATGTTGATTAAAACATTTGCATCCCAGCAGCAAGCAGCCTTTCTGTGATAATTAACCAGTACACGTTTGCGAGAAGACAGATATAGGCTTGAAGGTGAGCAATGTCCGAGTGCAGAGTCTATATTAGAGATGCATATCTTTGTGCGCAGGGTTCTTCGTTAAGTTTCCGAGAAGAAAATCTGGATACGCTAGGACTTATTTCCGCAGTCATTCTGAAAAACTCTGAAATACGAATACAAAGAGGCATCCGTGAAGAAGTCTAGACTGCTGAGAGACCAGCCCACGCACTCCACTGCGCTGGTCAACCGACCAGTCCCTCATTTATCTAACGAGCCGCGGATCACACGAAAGCTTCGAGGGGAACAAGCCTTGGCGCGCCGGTAGACTTTACGCTCGGTCGCCGGCAAACGAGCCGATTTTACGAGATCAAAAGGGTCCTTGCCTTCACGGCACCGCTCTACAGAAGATTATAGAGATAAGAAGCAAGGATGAACGCAGAGGAGAGCACAAACAGAGATTGAAATTGGACATCTCTCACTCCTCTTTCTCACCACCTACGACGCTACGCCTTGCATTTTTATGGGTCGTGAAAATCAGAGTCATTTTTGAACTACTGTTACACACAGCATGTACTTGGTCTGTCTGCTAATTCTAGTAAAGATGCGTCTTAAAAAAAGCCTTTAAAATTCCCCTTCTTTCGTTCATTCATAGCAAGGGTCTCGTTCTGTCAGAATGAGTGCCTTGGGGCAGTATGCGCGAGATTATTGTTCAGACGGCAGCCAATGAAAAAATCGTGTGCTTCGAGACGTCAACAGGCAGAAAAAGAGCTGCACATTCGCCGTCATGGCTGCTGTTGGTGCAGGCTATCATTCCAGCGTTTATATGCAAATGGAGAGAGAGAGAGAGAGAGAGAATTAAATGAGGAAAAGGCAGGGATGTTAACCACAAACTGAAACATCCGGTTTTCTACCCTCCATTAAGGGAAGAGTGAATGGGGAAGAAAGATGGGAAAGAAAGCACATACATTCCCCATAAAGTGGGCGGAGGGATGACCACCGTTGCAGCTCAATCGGTACATCGGGGCGCGTTATTCGAAGGTCGCAAGTTCAGTCTCTGCCAGCGGCAAATTACGTTTTCGTCTAATTTTCTTTTTTCCCGTTTCCATCACAGATACTGCAAATGAAATCCTCTACCCCTGCCATGGCATCACTATCGATTCTCATTATTGTGGTGTCTAAAACGAAAAACGAGACGTTATACTTTCCTTGGCATCACTGTCAATTCTTATTAGTATGGCGTCAAAAAAGAGAAACTAGTCCTGAAAATTCCCCTGTTTTAGTTCATTAGAAATGAAACTCATAAAATTCAAGTATGTCGAAATTAAATCTGCTTGCAGCTTGCCGCTTCAGTTTTTATTGTTTTCGAAACTTCTTCCCATATTGTGACGCAGAGAAGCATTACACATGCGTAAAATATTGCTTGCAAATAAACGAAAACTCGCCAAAGTTGCTACAAAAAAGAATTTATGACGTATCGATACCACTGCGGGTCTCTTGTTCACATGCAAGCGAAAGAAGTTGGGTCATTTCTTAACATCCGCAGTAGATGGAGGCATGGTCTAGAATAAGTATCAGGCAGATGTCCACGTGTCCGATTAAGTGTACTGCGAGTAGGCTGGATTAATAATGATTCCAAAAGAAGGCGGCAATGACAGTGACTTTTTCCGCGTCGATGACTGTCACAGAATTCCAATCAATGCTGTGACCACAATCCTTTGTCAGACGTGGAAGAAATAATTAAAAAGTAAGGGCTGTAAAAGTAAAAAACCATGACCAGCACGACGGACAGAGTCAGAGAAAAAAAAACGGCGGTGGCGGCCACAACAACGACAACTACAACAAGCGGGCTATCCAACGGAGCCGAACGTGAAAGACCGCAAGGACTGGTCTTGTCGTAGAGACGCCGTGGTGGAACCCAAGGGAATGTAACGTGCAATACGGAATACAGAGAGGGCTTATACCCAGGGGAAGGGTAATGAAAACAACCGCAGCGATGCATTAGCCCCATTCAGTGCCAAAGCTTGAAGCGCTCGTATGTGTGCAGAAAGCTGGGCAAGATGTTATACATTAAACAATGCAGGAAAACCGTGAAAAAAAAGAAAGACATAGAAGACTCGTCTTGTAGTTTTGCCTTTTGTTTCATTTTTTTTTCATGTCGTTTCCTGAAAGGTGTATTTAATGATCGCAGGAACCGTGGAAAAACGTCGCCAGTTGGTTCAGAGCTGCGAGATATTGCGCAGCGATATCACGCAGGATAGAGAATGAGGGAACGGTGCTCTTTTAACAGTTCACAGCACGTCCCATTTATGCAATGTGGCGCGCGAAGGAAGAGCTAGACTCGAGAGTACATGAATAATTATAATAATAATAATAATAATATTAATAATAATCCGGCAACGCAGATGGTGGTGGTTAACGAAAAGAAATAGTCATGTGCATGTCCGTGGTAGGGCCGATGCCCTGCTTGGTAGTTGGGGAGAATCCCGGGGCATATTTAAAACAAACATTCCGTTTCCGAGCCGTCGGCGCGCTTCCGTGGCAGTTGTGGCAGCTGAAAGCACGCGCGTCTCCCCCTTTGCTGCCGTAGGGTCAGCGGAGCCGCTGGTTGGTGCCTATAACATATAGGGACCGTGCGACCGGAAGTGGTCTCGACGCTGTCAATCGGCCTTCGCGATAACGTAGAGGTCTCCACGTTAGACTCGACAATACGCACAGTAATAATAATTAAAGGAGTCTCCATGCCAGGCTTGCCAATCGACAGTCATAACTTGAAGGGCTTAGCCGAATAGCGCCTTTAGAGGAATATAGGCCCTCATGCGCATTAATAAACGACCCACACCGTTTACCGAACGCGCTCTACATTTCATGTTTGTAGCTTCACCGTGTTTGCATTGTTTACGGAAGGCACTTAAAACATGGCACTGGTTCCGGCCAAGATGCTAGGAATTTCTTATTATGAATTTAATAATATGCTAGATAATAATACCAATATTGATAAATATTCACAATAATATAAATGAAACAATGCACTAGAAGTCATTGTGCTAAATATATATGCTAGATGATGCGCTAACTTTGTAGCTGCCTGGAGAAAGCACTTGATTGAACAGTGAGAAGCAAATGAATATACACAATGCTTTATATCAGTGCTGACGCAAGTGCGACTCAGCCTCTCGCACTGATTTTCTTTGGTACGTGACACGAAGGGGCGATACTTCATTTTTTTATTCTTTTCGCCCTTGTTGCAACGCCTGCTGCGACCAAGTCTTAAACGACTCGAGAAGTAATGTGCAAGGGTCTTTATAGGCGGGCTAGTTACCTAATGAACATGATGCATAACATCGTAAACAATATATAAAGAAACAAACAGAACAGTGTGCTTTTTCATGTTTCGCTTTCCTCTCTCTCTTACTTATGTCTCAAATAAGCTTCACTAATGGAGAACCTGAAATGTCGGCACGACAAATTTGGGTGCGAGTGCTGACAATGCTGAACACTGACCTCCATCACCACACAAGTTCGTGACTCATGGAATTGGCGTCGCTTTCTTTGTTAACATCATGCATACATTTTTCCTATTGGAAGCGCAGTTCTCTTCCTGCAACGTGTAACGAAGGCTGCGCTCTTAATGAGACGTCTTCCCAAATCGGGGTTGGTGAATCTGCCAGCTAAGCGAAATTGTGCAATGTATTTCATTTTCCAATCTCTTGATATACCTATTGGAATTGCGTAGCGCGTGCCTCGCCTCAAAAAAGCTCACCACACAAGTACCCGGATCTGTAGGTGTGGCCGACCGATCGAAGCGCTTTGCGGATCCATCAATGAAAAAAAGTATACCCGCCAGCTCTTCTTGTCTTTTGCTGTGCTTTCTTAATTTTCAGCGGTGACCGGCTAAAAAGCGAAAGGCGATCCGTGTATAGGGTCATACAGACGTTAAAAAGAACCAGCGAGAACGTGACCGGTGTCTTGAGTGTGATTGCCGGCGACTTCTCACAGAAAAGGTGCTCATTCGCTGCTCACCTGTTTGATGGGACGCCCACAAATAGACCGTCCCACCCGTCTCCGTTCAAGAACTGTTCACCTTTGTCACACAGTTCCGCAATAATAACGGTCATCGGTTTGCAGATTGAATCGCCGCCGCTGGCAGATACCTGTGAGGACGATCAATACATCTTACTATAAGCTTTCCAAGCAAATGTCTGTCTCAAACGTCATCCGTGACGCCACTGGAACGGGAGACTTCCCGATATGAATGGAATTCTTCGTGAACTAAATGCTTTTGCTGCAGCAGAGTGCTTTCACAACTGGCTACTGACCTGAGGGTAGCAGGTTCGATCCCGGCTCGGCAGTCGCATTACAATGGAGACAAAATGGTAGAGGCCCGCTCGCTGTGCTGCGTCATGCAGTGCTCGTTAAAGAACAGCAGATGATCGAAATTTACGGGGCCCTCCTCTATACAGGGTTTCTCATAATCATATCATGGTTCTAAGATGTAAAGCTATAATAATAATAATAATAATAATAATAATAATAATAATAATAATAATAATAATAATAATAATAATAATAATAATAATAATAATAATTACTATTATTATTATTGCAAGCGTGCACAACTGCATATAAATATGTGATTGCTTACGTCGAAGCGTCAGTGTTGTTAAGGGGGCATTCTTAAATTTAAAGGATAGTTCGCTAATCGGCCTTGCCTTGCCGGTAGTAAAGCTTGATCCGACGGCGAAATCAATTGATATCTGTATTAGCCATGCCCGCTTGGTTTTCTCAAACCGTCTAGAAAGTAATGTCGGCTCATTGTTCCGACGCGCGGCTGGCGGGAGATTAACTTGTAGCGCGGCAGTACCGAAAGTGCGTGCATATACTAGGTCCCTCCAGCACGAACCTCATTCGCGCTTTCTTTCTTCCCGGCCCCCTGCCTTATATGAGGCCCTCACCATACCGGTGCCAATTTGGCTGATTTGCTAGAGCCCACGCAGATTAATCCTGGCAACTTCTCCTAGACAACACTTTTGTCTTTGCCTATTTGAGCATCTTATGTGCACAGCTTCAGCGCTATATCTTTTCTTGCGTACTGTGCCACTATACTACTGCTTGAGGCAGTAATGAATGTTAGCACACCGCATTTGTACGGTGACAGCAGTATGGGTAAGAATAGAAGACGGCAGGATCTATGTTGGCGCATGTCTTAACACATTGATACAATCAGATCTTGCACTCGGTGCTTTACCGTGTGCCTTCCATTCACGCACATAGTAACAGAACGGGTCAATCATAATACAGTCATATTGCAATAATGTGGCAGTCACTACTTGACAAAAATACAATAATTCAGCATCATTGCCTTGTCGCAACCAGCATACGCATTGTCTAAATCGCACTAAATTATCATTAGTTCAGTCACATTTGGACGCAACCCGGACAATTGGGACTATCCTCGGAGCGCGCTGAGCATGAACGCCGCAGATATGCGACGAAAAAGAGCGAAAACGGCGTTTTCGGAGAACAGAAATGAGACTACGCAATCTGCATCACTGTCTTCATCAGTCAGTGACCACGGATTCTATGCGGATTCCACGCTCAGCAGCCATGTTTGAACTTGACGCAATGGGCGCACAGTGCCACAGTGGGAGCTGTTGAGCTTTTAACCACCGTGGTATGCAGGCACAAAAACTCTTAATAAAAATCGTGATGGATGAACTACCAGTTGCCGTTTTAGCTGTGAAAAAAAAACTATCTCCAAGTGCGCGCGGTTGTAGATGCCGGTGTGCTAAGCACATTTAAGGCTAATTAAACACGTGAGTCCAGTGCCGTGGCCGCATTGACAACTAAATCGTATACGGTGACAAAAACTGCCGTTATTGCACTGCTCTTACGTAAAATAATCACACTATTTATGAACTCAAGAATGCTGAGAGAGTGCACTGATGTAACGGACATTTGTGTACTGTTTTCTTGATACTTCGAATAAAGTGGCAGTCGGTTAATTCGGACTATTCTTCTGGTCCCACGGAATCAGAATTAACGAAATTTCGCTGAAAAATATTCAGTTCTCGCACTGCATACGTCACTGGAAAGCAATGTCTGTTCGCTTGTAGCATAATCAACGGGAAATGTTTAACTTTAATTCCGCTTAACAGTGAAGTCAGTGCCTGTGTTTGTGTCCTCTTCTATATTAAATCAGTTCTGTGTAGTCTTGTCGACATGAAATAGCACGCTTGCCCTATACGTACCACTGCGGCAAAAGTTCACCGGAACGCTGCTTTGAGAAGGTACCGCATCGCTTTCACCTCTTGCGTCGCCGTTCTTCCAGAGTCATGCGCAATGCCAAGGTTGGCCTCTAGTTCCCGAAGCGCCCTTTGCGCACTCTGATTTCAAGTTGTTTCTTTACAATCTCAGCAGAGGTGCCAACCACTCCCGCAATATAAGCCACGTACAAAGCAAAAATAAAGAGATATGCACACGCCAGGAGAATGGATGCGTAACCGCGTAGAATGCCACCTCAGAACCTTGACGTCGACCGCGGGAAGAGGTTTTAAGACAGCGTGAGCTGGGCTTCAACGATAAAGAACCTCGCGCGTCATAAGACGCATGCAAACCCCGACTGCAGCCGGCGGCTTACGCCTACGGGAAGAGTTGTTTAGGGCAAACTAATTAACACTCTTTTCAGCTGCCCGAAACCCGCGGCACCACCACTTTACACTTGACTCAATCAGAGAACGGCGGAGGCTGTCCCGTTAATACAAATACTATATCAAAGCGTCCTCCCCAGATGCTCCACCTAGCCTTTGGCGGGAGATTCAATTACGAGGCCATAGGGGCGAAAATGCAGGGACGGGGGCGAACGCCCACCGTTCACACATCGCGTCCCCGAAACTCGTTAAATCGAAGGTGGCTGCTGCGCCGTGGAACAATATACCTCAATGAACTAGCTGAAGCACTCGCTACATGGCAGGGCTTTTCGGAAAGCACTGTCCCTTCTTGCAGATTTAGCTTTTTTTTTATATGTGTGTCTCCCTGCGTTTCGAGCCGACACAAAAGGCACTGCGTGGGAGTTCGAAATGCTCTAATGGCGACGTTATTTCGCGAAGCAGGACGGCAACCCCCGAAGGAGCGACAAGCAGACCGGACCTGTTTGCTTTAGAGGCGCCGTTCTTTTCAATTAAACTCCCAGCGCACTCGGCAGCACTCTCCGACTGAGTTTAGCAAGTCACTGCGCAAGACAACTTGCAGTCTCGGGCTGCGCTAATCCCGCAGGGATGGAGGCATATAGTGGTCTTGAATGTGTTGCCCGAAAAACGAATTCAAAGAGGCCATCACGCACGTTCGCCTCACGGGAGGTACAAACTACCACTGAAAGCCATCGAGCAGACATAACCATGACTAAAGAGGCTGTGCGTCACACTCAAACTTGATTAAAGTTCTTTCAACCACCACTACATGAGTTCCTGGAAAGCTGACGCCAATCATTTCGAGACGTCGTGGAACTCATTGAACAATCTCGTTCCTCCAATGAGTCATAACAAAGACGGACGTTAGAATCGTGCAACGGTGTTAGAGTAGTTATAGCACGTAGGCAAGTTAACAGTACACCACCCTGTGTGGAACGCGCAGCAAACGTAAAAGAAAAGCTCGAAGAGCGGCTTTGCGACAGCCCTTTTTGTTTTAAACACATTTGGGGAAACCACCACAAGTACACTTGCGACGCACCATCTACGCTACAAATCATACTTTCAGCAAAGTATAGAGAAGCGCGCACTATTGCATTAGTATTTGTCGTTTTTCGGAAAAGCATGCTGCACAATACCCACCTGTTAGGCGTAATGCGCGCTCTGTTGACGCCGCGGCTGACAACAATGAAGCATTATGTTGGAGCCATTCGTGATGGGTTGGAAGCGTTCAACTACTCTCTCGTTACACACTTCGCATTCTGTGGCGCCAGGTTGTTACCTTACTCTTCTTAAACGCTCTATTACAAATGTTTACGTGATTATTTAACCAATACGAAGCCTCAATGGTCCGTTTGCAACGAAGTTTCAAGCCAAGGGGTGGCTCTCTGGTAGAGCAGTGCACCACACAGAAGGCCCGCATTCAAATACCATTTTATGCTGGGTATTTCGCTTATTTCACGCGATAGCGGTTAGGAACACTGGTTCAGAACCTCTAGGACGACGAAATCGGCCCTTGGGATCTCACAACAGCTTTTGAAATAACAATATTTGGGGTTTCACGTACCCTAAACCACGATATGACGAGACACAGTGAAGGGATCCGGAAATATCGACATCTTAAGGTTCATTACCGTGAGCATAAATCTCAGCACACAAGACTCGAACATTTCAACTTCATTGAGGTGCACCCCCCACGGCTGGGATCGAACTCGCGACCTTCGCGTCAGCAATCGAGCGCTGCTCAGCCGCGGTAGACGCGTAAGCACGATAACAGCTGGTTTTAAAAGTAACACACTGGATTCCCAGAGAAGGTAAAGCACGCTAGGGTATAAGAAGAAACTTCGGAGGGAATACGTATTTGATCAAAAAGATTGCGGTCATAACGTGGCAACAGCAAACACAGGACTGCATTGATTGGCGGGACATGGAAGAGGCCTTTGCCCTGCCGTGGGTGCTGTAAGAATGTTGACGACGATGATAATACAGTCAATAGCTGAATATATGCCAAGGAGGTCTGTGTATATGCGCATAAATTTTGACCACCTTGAACTATTTAACGCGTACCTAATTCTATGTACCCAGGCATGTTTGCATTTTAACTCGACCGAAACGCCGCCCCAGTGGCCGGGACTCGAACGTGCGTTCTCACCCACCTCAGCCGGTATGCTACAACGAATGGTCTTGCACGTAATATTGCTGCACATGCGTGAAACCTCCTGGGCGAGACTAATCAAAGCGGCGCGTTAGAAGGGTGATTGTGAAATGACTTGTTTACACGAGTGAGAAATTGGTTATTATGAGTCATGAGTGACACTCAGTGCAGTCTGCCATCAACGGAAATAAGCCTCGTCAGCGTCAGCGCTCACTCTGTTACAAGAACAGTGTCGATTCCGAGCGTCTGTTTTGAGCAGTTACTGAAATGTTTCCGGAGCTAAAGAAGAAGCAAAGGCGCTGAGAGGAAAAAGCCCAGTCCTCCTGAAGGCGTTGCGAAAAGAAGTGCCGGGCACGGAAACTCTCGCGAGCACGGACATAGCACTCGTCTTCTATACGAGGGAGCCTCGAGGCGTGAATAATGGACGCGTCGGGGGGTGCGATCGCTGCGAGTGCTCGGGTGCGCGGGCGCGGAATGAGCGAGCTCGAGAAGAAGAGGCGGCGCCGGCCGAGGGAGGATAGAATTGGTTCCAATAAGGCTCGTTTCATCAGGCCCAACGTCCGCTTCTGACGGACTGAAGCTGGCCGATGCTGCTGCGGACCCAATCTCACGGCCGCCTGTATAGGGGACACTGCCGACATCGCCAGGCTAACATGCGACCTTCTCCCCCATCGTCGCGTGTTGGCCAAACGAGAAGCAAGGCTGCGCGCGCTCCCGAATCGAACTCGGTGGGCAGGATCGCATATCAATCTTCACGCGCAACGCCCGAACCGCCATTCGAACCTTGTCTGCGGTGTCTGAAGATCCGTATTTGAGGCATAGATTGTAAAAGGATGGTGGCGAAACAGGAGGGTACGAGTGAGCGAATGAGCGATGGAGCTGTCATCTTCCGGACGGTATCTACCATGCTGTCTGATATGTAGATAAGAGTAGCCGCGCTCAGAAAGAGTACCGCATCTTACAACTGCGGAGTCGCTACGTTTGCAGTACGCGAAAAAGGCACTGTCATTTATTTAAGGTAGTTTTAATATTTAAAAATAAAAGCTGTGCATCCTGTCCAAAGAGGTGTACGCATGCAGCTTACCTTGATGAACAGTTTCAATCAGTGCACTGTAAGTGTGTTTCTGCCTTAGAGAGGTCACGTGACATTCTGAAACTCTGGTGCAAGTACTGGGAGTTGTATTTAGAGCAGCGCAACTGAGTACAAGATCATAGTTAAGCCCAGAGTACCGTGTTCTAAAGTAAATAGACATAATCCTACACTCGTAGGGCTACGCATACGCCGATACGCATATGCACAAAAAAATCCCAATGGTCCTTTTATTTTACGGTATGCTCATCTTAGCTGGAGAGCTAACTACATGAACGAGAATGGCTAAAGACGAAAATAAAAGGGGTCACTGATGGCCACTCTTTCGAGAACTTAGAATGCGCAGGGACGAGACACCCGAATGGAAGGAGACACGATGAATGCAGAGTGAAAAGTGAATTATAAATTGATATTCTACATTCATCTAGTCTTCTCGTTAGTGTCGTTCACAGAAGACATCCAAAGTAACCTACCAACGCTTAGCGTTGCCAGCGCTTCACGAATTCACAAAGAGAGTGCTGTGCTTCTCCGAATGAGCTCTCCTGCGGAAGCATCCTATATTGAAATTTTCCCGTTTTGGCCGCGAATATAGACATACTCGCACCTCAGTCGAAGAGTGTTACAACTATAAGGAATTCTCAAGCAGCGCTTTTCTTAATAACATAATGAAAAAAAAGAGAAAACAAAAAACAAGAAATGTAAACGACGTTTACGGCTTGCAATGACCACTTTGTATCTGGTGAATGGTTCCACAGAATACTCCTTGAATTCACAAAGGACACAGTGCACATAAAACACAAGCACACGAAGGGTCATGCTTTCATGGCAATTCTTTATCGCCACCCACTGAACCTTGATTAATTAGTATACAGCTAAAGCTACCATTCAAAGTTTCTCGACGTGACACTACGATGCTGTGTCGGTTGTGCGTCGGTCGAGTTTCTACCAACCTATTCAGCAATTGCATAGGCGCGGCCGATTCATCCATGTATGCGCGATAACGGTAACTAAGAACAGACTTCATGATCTTCTGTGCAGCGGTTGCCGATTTTTGAACGACACGGCCGTATCCTACACTGTGGCTTGAGGAGACTCGATGATTAGCCTTTTATTGAAGGAAAAACCTTGGAGGTACAACGCATCAGCCCAGAAAGCCACTATGAACCCTGCAGTGTCTGTAGGCAACAGTATTCAGCGACCAGCTTTGAAACTCTGCACTATGTGAGTGTTGTGAAATGTATCTCCTCAATCTTCATTTCTCTATTACTAATCGTTCCCCTCCCCATGTGTAGGGTAACAAAGTGGACGCTCTTGTCAACCTCCCGACGTTTTCTATATTCCTTCTCTTTCATTTTCATCCTCATGAAAGAGAGAGAGAGATTGAATATATTTTAAGGTAATAATCTCCACGATTCTAGAAAAGTCATAATCTTCATCCCGGCAGACAAAGCAACGCGCCGTTCCTAATAAAGATTGGGACACAGCTGTTACTTAATGGCGCCAAAATAAAAAAATGGATTTCAGTTTTCAGGCGAGAAATCTATTACGCCGACGTAGGCAGCTTAAATGTGTTTGGATTCAGCCAACGAATTCTGCGGAGAAGCGTGCAGTTTTTCATCTACGCGATGCAAGACACACTTGATAGTGTCGCATTTGCACAAAGAAAAGAAAATGTGGGGTGGCATAGAGGGGAGGGGGGTGCGCATTTAAGAAAGCTAGGTTTTCAATTCACGTGGGAGGAAGTGCCATTCGCTCGGCGCCGTCCCCACTTGCGGTCCTATAGAAACGCGCGCAGCCCGGAAACGACGCAATGGCGTCGTCGTCGTCTTCGCAAGTTGCATTTCGGCGTCGCTTGCATTACCTCGATGCGCTCGGTGGTGGCCGCGTACGTAAGCAACCGACAAGGCTTATAAGAAAGTACGTAGCCTCGAAAGCTTTGCGAAATAAACTACTACGCGAGAATGCCTAGGCACCGAAAGTAGAAAACAAAACAAAAAACGCATACAAGAACGAGTGTATAACTACATTGAAAGCGTCCGTTTTGTACGACTGTCGCGAGAAAAAAATGACGAAGGTTTCGAGAAAGGGGTTCGGCAAACACGCGAGATCCCAGGGGAATAGAAAATGCGGGCCCAGCTCTGCGGGCTTTAGCGGCAACAGAAAGAAAAGGGGGAGATTGAGTTGCGAGGAATCGATGCTCGCCGCGGAGAGATGCGAAAACGCGTTCATGCCCCGAGAGAAATTTCCACCGCCCGATTTCCTTTTTCTTTATTACGGCGCTGATTGTACAGCTGCCTCCACGGGGAATGTACATAAAGCGTGCCTAGCGACGCAATGATCATTTGCGAGGAGCTGCGAATATAGGACCCGGTGTACGTTGAAGCTGTGGCAAGCGCTACAGCAGGAGGTGCTCTTTAATAATAATAGAACGAAGCCACGAGCGAACTTATTCAGCGAGTTCCATCACTTCGCTATAAGCCGTTTTAGCGGCCTCATCTTCGCCGTAGAAGCTATGTTCATACGAATCCGATAACGTAGATACGAGTCAGGTTGTCGAATGAAAATCACGTAGATGTGTCGTGTCTACGAAACTGTCAGCACGTCAGTCAGAGTCAATGCTGATTCTTTGAACAGATAAGAGTTTATACGAGAAAAACTAAGCATTGCTGTGCTTGGCTGACTAGATTCGTATGGGACTACAAGTCTACAAACATTCGTACAAATGCAGTCGGGTTGGTTTGAGTTAGTCAAGACTTCTAGATAAACCGTCCCGCGTAGATTTCAAGGAATCGACATGGAAGCACAAACAGGGAAAAGGTAAACTCAATGCAGATTACATTTAAAGTTGATTGCAAGATCACCTTATTCAACAGTCAACAAAGAAGTGGTCGAATTAACATTGCGATAATGTAAAGCAGGCTTGAATGGAACGCTGCATTTCTGAGAATTTGGAGTCTTATTAAGCGCATGCGCGTACGTGTGCGAACATAAAAATTGATGTAGTGACAAGACCGCTCGCTTTTTTTGTCATGCGTTTTGTGAAAAGTGCATCTAAAATACGGTACAACAATGTGAACACGAACACGCGATATGCTTCTAATATTGTATCCATAATTGTGCGCAAGGTTCGTATTCATGGGGAGGGGTTGACAAGGACAATCTTTGCGCCCCCCTTCCTATTAAGGCAATGTATGGGTGGGCCGATTTCGCCTCCTCGCCTCCTATTTGACATAATTAGTAGGGGGGGGGGGAAGCGCGTTTGCCCCACTCGTGCATGCGCCCGCCTATGAGTGTGCACTCCAATTCTTGAATCAATACATGGCGTGCCTCAAGTTTCTGGTTTCAAATTTAGAACCGCACTCGGCGTCATTCACGCTGCAGATTTTTACCATGGTACTTTGTCAGACGTACCGGCTAAGGTCAGAAGTATCTGTAGCGATCGTTTGAAACATGAACCTCTCATTACAAGGCATCGAGGTGTGTATTTATTGGCTAGCAAACAATGAAAAAAAAAATTTTTCATTATTAAGTGCCAAACAGAGGTATTTTACGGCAATTCGAAGCGAACAGCTTTACTATTCGACTCGAGGACGTGTCTCCTGATGGCATGTACTCATAAAACGAGCTAAACAAAGCACGAGGCATAAACTTGCTATGAAAAACCCATACAGACGCGATAGAACCTGTTTCATTGATACGTCTTGAGAGTCAACTGGTATATTATAAACTTGTTTGGGCCCAAAGCACATCAAGCTCTCCGTTTTTTTAGAATAACGGGGGGGAAAAGTGAAGACGCCCGCGATTGCGATAACTAAAAGGTGGCTAGATTGGTAAAGGAGGAATAAAAACGAAACAGCAGGAGAAAAAAAAAACCAAGTTATGCTTTTAAAGCTTCGAAGGTTAATGTACAAATCTATGGTTGTTTTTGCTTGAAAAACATTTAATTGAGGCAGGTGGTACACTCAAACTCACAAAGCTGAAACAGGAGCGGAGCTTGGTGGCTTACAAGCAATAGGCTCACTGCAAAGAAGACACATAATTAATTCACCTATTCTCTGATCTAAAACATTAAAAAAAACAAAGCCGGAACTGTCGAAGTAGACAGCATTGTAGACTAGAGGGCATCCCAAAGATGACAGGCGCGTGATAGAATCTCAGCTTAGAGCCCAGCAGCCAGCACATTGGGGCAGCCGTAGAATCTGCGCTCTATGTGGTTGCAATGTAAAGCTAGCCCTGCAACTGCAGGGGGAGGTTGGCGGGCCATCATGGAAACTCGAGCTGTGCCTATGCACCAGCTCGGGCTCGGGTGAGTGCGTAGACTCGAGCTCAAATCGCACTAGAGAAAGAAGGGGGCCCATCGTCAGTCGAAAGCTGAGGCACAGGCGCGCTGCTCGGACGGGAGAGGCGCTTGCCTTTCATCCGTCTCTGAGATGAATGCGTTTTCATTAGTAGAGCAGCCAGGACTGGACCGCTTTAGCAGACGCCACAGTAGCGCCAGCGGTAAGCCCTCCCACGCCGTGATGGAAGCTCGACGTTTATCCCGATGAAAAAGCGACAGCGGGCAGGAGGGAAAGGTCATGTTAAACGGGGATGCACGTCCACAGCTTGCTGCAGCTTTTGCGCGCTAACTCAAACTCCCTTTTTGGCGTTCTCTCCAAAGAGAACCGCTTTGGTTGCGGTCGATGAAAGCGGCCATTTTGAACAGCTCGCAACGCTAATGCGAGAGTCCTCTTGGCTGACGTACACGCGTGAACACTAGATGGGAGACGAGGACTGCAGTCATAAGGGAGCACAAGAGAACTGCGGCTTCTATGTGAGTTCCGAACCGGAAGATATCGGATG